>JAFBJS010005309.1:0-61281 GCA_016785265.1 Paraplagusia blochii
TATGTACAGACATTGGCACAGTGTTGGGGTCACATGAAACACAGATTCCCAGAAACTGTTAACAGATCTTTTTTATTTATTTTTAGTTCATGCACACATCACAGTCGTGTCGATGACCATGCATATTATACACATGGTCATGGTCTATACTGCCTACAGTTCACTTGCCAACACTCCATATTTCTTTTCCATTATTGTACAGAACCAGACGACCGTCCTCCTGCATGGTCAGAAGCATCCTCTGACTGTCAGATGATGAGTGGGTATTACTGGCCCAGAGTGGTTTGAACTCTTTGTCATAGATGACAAGGTTGTTGTCCGACTGCAGAAGAAGACGGTAAGATTCCTGATTCCAAGTGTTGGAAGCCCAAAGAGGGGCCCAACCATAGACCACAAAGTTACCATCAGACTGTGTGGGAGAAGAATAGAGAAATCTGTTGTTGAATAAAGCTTTATTTAAAAAAAAATCTAATTCAGACCTGGCTTCTTCACCTGTAGGACGGCCTTGTAGTTTCCATTGTTGCTCATCAGGTAATCACCAGCACGCAATTCCTGGTCAGTGCTGAGAGAGTTTTTGTTCATGGTTCTGCAGATAAAATTATTATAAAGAAAACCAGTAAGAGGCGCTGAAGAGCCACACATGGCATAAACAATTCCTTTGGAGAACATTAGTAATAAGCTTATCTTACAGACAAGAATAAAAACTGGCGCAGGAGCACAGTATTTAAATGTAACATCACCTTATTCCCATAAATGTAGATGATTCACAAACTCAATTAGACCAAAAATATCGGAAATAATTCTCAGCTAAACATATTTTAAAGAATGAAATTAAGGAAACATTAAAAAATATATATATTTTATTTTCAGAAGGGGTAAAAGTAACAGTTTAAAGAGTAAATTTTCAGAAAATGTTTATCTCACCCTGGTCTCTGTGAACCTCGATATTCTTCTGTATGTAAAGAACTTAGAAACTGCTGCTGCCTTCTCTATCAAACCAATCCACTTTATATGAAGGCTGAAGGAGACAGGTGGAGTCATCTGCAGCCATGACTCCACCCTACAAAAGCTTCAACCTTATTTTCTACAAAATCAATACAGCAAATGCTAATTTACCATTTTTTTAGAAACAGTTTGTGGGTTTGGTCATTGTTTCTGCAACATAAAGGTCCACACAATGAGAACAAAGTTCTGTTTATATTTTTTTATAATGTTTCCAGAAATCACACAATTTCTTTCTGGAAGGGTAATTTGCAGTTTCAATCCTAGGAATAACACTGAAGGAAAGATAAAGTGAAAGAAAATTGCTGTTACCTTATAAAGACTGACAGTATATATATATATATATATATATATATATATATATATATATAGGTATATATATTCAGTAAAACATTGTTTGCAAATTAGGTGAAAAATATATATAGTATATAGTTTGAAGAGACTAATATACTGACTTAAAAAACTCACAATATCCTTCTCTTCTCATTCTGCAGTGAAACTTATTTGTGAGGTTCAGGATAAGGTCAAGTTTAGCCAAGTTCTTTTAACCCTCCTGTTGTCCTCGGGTCAAATTGACCCGCCACTGTGTTAAAATATCCCAAAAAAATCTCCTTAATGATATTTTTTCAACTCGAAATTTTATGACTTTTCATGTTGACCCCAACATTAGAAAAAGTTAACTGTTACAGTGAAATTCAATTGAAATCACTGTCGCATAGTTATATACACAACACAGAATGTGAAAATGGTTTAGTTCTGTCTGAGATCAATCAGTAGCAGATGTAAACAAGACCAGACAGGTGGCCTTTTCATAGACTGCAGGGCCCTATGATTGTGGACCTCCAGAAGCTATAAAGGTGCTGCAGATGACAGCACCACAAATTCTCTCTGTGCTGAAGCTTCCCTGCGCCTCCGGGTCAGGGAAGGACTCTCACTGTGGTTGCGGCCTATGCGCCGAACGGCAGTGTAGAGTACCCGACCTTCTTGCAGGCACTGGGAGGAGTACTGGAAAGTGCTCCTCCCGGGGATTCCATCATCCTGTAGGGGGACTTCAATGCTCACGTGGGCAATGACAGTGACACCTGGAGGGGTGTGATTGGGAAGAACGGCCCCCCTGATCTGAACCCGAGTGGTGCTTTGTTGTTTTCTTGCAGGCACTGGGAGGAGTACTGGAAAGTGCTCCTCCCGGGGATTCCATCGTCCTGTTGGGGGACTTCAATGCTCACGTGGGCAATGACAGTGACACCTGGAGGGGTGTGGTTGGGAAGAACGGCCCCCCTGATCTGAACCCGAGTGGTGCTTTGTTGTTGGACTTCTGTGCAAGCCACGGTTTGTCCATAACAAACACCATGTTCAAACATAAGGGTGTACATCAGTGCACTTGGCACCAGTACACCCTAGGACGGAGGTCAATGATCGACTTTGTAGTCGTGTCATCTGCCCTCCGGCCATATGTTTTGGACACTCGGGTGAAGAGAGGGGCTGAGCTGTCAACTGATCACCACCTGGTAGTGAGTTGGCTTCGCTTACGGGGAGCAAAACTGGACAGACCTGGCAGACCCAAACGTATCGTGAGGGTTTGTTGGCAACGTCTGGCGGAACCCCCTGTGAGGGATGCCTTTAACTCCTACCTCCAGGAGAACTTTGAACAGGTTCCGAGGGAGTGGGAAGACATTGAATCTGAATGGACCAGGTTTTCCTCCTCCATTGTAGAAGCAGCTGTTCGAAGCTGTGGGCGTAAAGCCTCGGGTGCCTGTCGGAGCGGCAATCCCCGAACTCGGTGGTGGACACCAGAGGTTGGGGATGCCGTGAAGCTGAAGAAGGAGTCCTACCGAGCCTGGCTGGCTCGGGGGACTCCTGAGGCTACCGATAGGTACAGGCTGGCTAAGCAGGCCGCGGCGCGGGCAGTGGCCGAAGCAAAAACTCGGGCTTGGGAAAAGTTCGGAGAGGCCATGGGGGACGATTATCGGTTGGCCTCGAAGAAATTCTCGCAAACCGTCCGGCGCCTCAGGGGGGGCAATCAGAGTTGTTGACCTCTGTGGGGAGTGTTGTTGGACGGTGGAAGGAATACTTCGAGGATCTCCTAAATCCCACTGACACGTCTTCCTCGGAGGAAGGAGAGACAGGGTGCTCAGTGGATGACTCACCAATCTCCTGTGCTGAAGTCACGGAGGCAGTTAAAAAGCTGCTAGGTGGCAAGGCGCCGGGGGTGGATGACATCCACCCTAAGTACCTGAAGTCTCTGTATGTTGTGGGACTGTCTTAGCTGACACGTCTCTGCAACATCGCGTGGCATTCAGGATCGGTACCTTTGGAGTGGCAAACTGGGGTGGTGGTCCCTATTTTTAAAAAAGGGGACCAGAGGGTGTGCTCCAACTATTGGGGATCACACTCCTCAGCCTCCCAGGGAAAGTTTACTCCAGGGAATAGGAACGGAGAATTCTGCCAATAATCGAACCTCGGATTCAAGAGGAACAATGCGGTTTTCGTTCTGGTCGTGGAACACTGGACCAGCTCCCAACCAGTCCACATGTGTTTTGTGGACCTGGAGAAGGCTTTCGACCGGGTCCCTCGGGGACTCTTGTGGGGGGTACTCCGGAAGTACAGGGTTGGAGGCTCTTTGCTAAGAGCTGTCCAGTCCCTGTATGAACGGAGCAGGAGCTTGGTTCGCATTGCCGGTAATAAGTCGGATCTGTTTCCAGTGCATGTTGGACTACGGCAGGGCCTGTCTCTTATACACATCTATTTCTAGGCGCAGCCAGGTGCCGGGCGGGGTCCAGTTCGGGAGACACCAGATTTCATCTCTGCTGTTTGCAGATGATGTTGTTCTGTTGGCCTCTTCGAAGAAGGACCTACAGCATGCACTGGGGCGGTTCACAGCCGAGTGTGAAGCGGCTGGTATGGAGATTAGCACTTCTAAATCCGAGGCCATGGTTCTCGACCGGAAAAAGGTGGCCTCAAGTGGAGAAGTTTAAGTATCTTGGAGTCGTGTTCACGAGTGAGGGAAGGATGGAACGGGAGATTGACAGGCGTGGTGAAGAAAGAGCTAAGACAAAAGGCGAAGCTCTCAATTTACCGGTCAATCTACGTTCCTACTCTCACCTATGGTCATGAACTTTGGGTCATGACCTAAAGAACGCGATCCCGGATACAAGCGGCGGAAATTAGCTTTCTTCGCAGGGTGGTAGGGCGCTCCCTTAGAGATAAGGTGAGGAGCTCTGTCACACGGGAGGAGCTCAGAGTAGAGCCATTGCTTCTCCACATCGAAAGGAGTCAGCTGAGGTGGCTTGGGCATCTACATCGGATGCCCCCTGGACGCCTCCCACGGGAGGTGTTTGGGTCATGTCCCACTGGGAGGAGACCCAGAGGAAGGCCCAGGACACGCTGGAGCGATTATGTTGCCCGGCTGGGGAAGTGTCTAGGGAGAGGGAAGTTTGGGCGTCCCTCCTCCGAATGTTGCCCCCGTGACCCGGCTCCGGACAAGTGGATGAAAATGAATGAATGAATGAATGTTAGGGTTGTTATCTTACAAGCTTGCTTTGAGAGAAAAGTTATTATTAAATCATTAGTATATTAAATCTGTCAGCTGATGTTGGTAAAAAGGTTTCCTCTAATTTCGTCTAATCAATTCGTATGCCAATGCAACTTAAGATGATGCTTCTCCGTTTTCATTAAGCTTTATTTACCTGGCTGGATCAATTATCCAGAATTCTCAACTTACCGTGCAGAACATATGTGACTGCAATCAGGAGTCTGGAGAGGAGATCATATTGCCTTAGCATGACAGATTTGTTGGTG
Organism: Paraplagusia blochii; assembly: GCA_016785265.1. Taxonomy (NCBI): domain Eukaryota; kingdom Metazoa; phylum Chordata; class Actinopteri; order Pleuronectiformes; family Cynoglossidae; genus Paraplagusia; species Paraplagusia blochii. The sequence goes on from JAFBJS010005309.1 coordinate 4,801, forward strand.
GTTTATGGATGGTCTGGGGATATGTCCTTGGACAGTAATTAAACCCTTGCCTAAAAAACCCGCATTGTTAAGGGTAAAGAATGATATTCTCATGGCCTCTGAAAAAGGACTTGTGTCCCTGCTGGTTCTATTTGATCTCAGTGCAGCATTTGACACTATTGACCATAAGATCCTGCTGCATAGACTTAAGTGTGATGTTGGGATCAAAGGAACTGCACTTGCTTGGTTTAAATCCTATCTAACAGATAGGTTCCAATTTGTTCAAATAAACAAGGACTCCTCTGTACACACTGGAGTTGATTGCGGAGTTCCACAAGGCTCTGTACTTGGGCAAATTCTTGTATATGCTTTCTCCAGGGAAAATGATTTGAAAACATAATATAGATTTCCACTGCTATGCAGGTGATACCCAGTTGTACTTATCTGCAAGGCCTGACGACCCAAACAACGTACCTCAGCTTCAGTTATGTTTTAGACATCCAGACATGGATGACACAAAAATTTCTGCTTCTAAATGCTGAAAAAACTAGGTTATAGTATTAGGGCAAAAACACACTGATCCACCATTGTTGATCCAGGGATTGAATCTGGATGGAAATATTCAACCCTCCCGCTCTACTGTCAGGAACCTGGGGGTGCTACTTGATAATAGCTTATCTTTTGACGAACATGTTAAGCAAATTGGTCTTCTACCAATTACGTAATATTAAGGCAATCAGAAATATTCTGTCCCGTAAGGATGCAGAGAAACTAATCCATGCCTTCGTAACCTCTAGGCTGGATTACTGCAATTCTCTTTTATCAGTTATTTTTTTTCAGGTCCTTAAAGAACCTTCAGCTTTTCCAAAATGCAGCAGCCGCATATTGACTGGAACCAAAAGACTGAAGCACATTACTCCCATCTTAGTCTCCCTGCATTGGCTCCCAATTAAAAGTAGAATTGATTTCAAAGTTCTACTATTAACTTACAAGGCCCTAAATAATCTGGCCCCTTCCTATATTAAGGACCTGATCTTCCCCTATAAACCTAACAGACCGCTCTGATCATTAGATTCAGGTCTATTAGTGGTTCCCAAAATTATTAAGAGCAGAACAGGTGGTAGAGCCTTTAGCTACCAAGCCCCTCTTCTGTGGAATCAGCTTCCGCTTCATGTAAGGAATTCTTATTCGGTCTCTACCTTTAAGGTGAGACTAAAAACTCATCTATTTAATGTCACCTATGGGAACTTTTTGAATGTTTAACGCCAATCTTGTAGTTAACACCAAGCTGCTGTAGGTTTTAACTGCTGGGTTGGGGGGCTCTCAGATCATGCATTTAGAATGAGCACATAGTCTGAGCAGCCCTCCTCCCTCCTCCTCGTCCCTGTCTCACTCTCTACTCAACTCTCTCTCCCAATCTATTGAAATCTGTTTGAACTTGAATTTTTGTTTGTTTGTTTCTCTTTTTTAATCCTGTTGCTGATGGATGGGATTAGCAGATGTTACCAACCCTGTAAAGCCCTATGTGACAAATTTTTTTTTTGTAAATGTGGGCTATATAAATAAAATTTGATTGATTGATTGACACCACTCCTGGCCTAGTTATTGTTATAAGATCATGAAACCATTGTCAGAGCTTACATTGTTGGTTCCGGGTCTAGGGTTCCTGCTGTTGCATAATGAAGACCTTTCCGAGCCTTATGCAAGAGAAGGAAAAGTACTTTACTTTTTTTTGATACTGAATGATACTACTCAGGATCACACACACATGTGTGCCTGCTGATAAAGGAAAATCCAGGAGTCTTTCTTACAGGCAAATATGTCTGATTAAAGGAGGAGCTGTAAAAATGCCCCATCACAGCAGCAGACAAGTTTTTGAAGCTGCTGGTGCCTCCAATGTGCCTCGGACAACAAGATGCAGGGTCCACCAGGGGTTTGCAGCGGTGCATGAGCCATCGTTCCAACGTCACTATCCACTGCACACAAGCAGAAAAGGTTCCAGCGGCCAGACAATACCTGAAGACTGACTTCAAAACTATTCTGTTCACCGATGAATGTCGTGCAACCCCAGATGGTCCAGATGGATGAAGTAGTTGATGGTTGGTTGACGGCCACCTCATGCAAACAAGGCTATTGTGCCAACAAGGAGGTGGTGGAGTGATGTTTTGGGCTGGTTTCATGGGGAGAGAGATTGTCGGCCCTTTCAGGATCCCTGACGGTGTGAATCTGACATCCACAATGTACTGTATGTGGAGTTCGTCAAAGAACACTTCCTGCCATGGTTCGAAAGGAAGAATTGAGCTTTTAGGAACAAGATAAGTTTCATGCATGACAATGCACCATGCCATGCTGCAAAGAATTCATCTGCATCTCTGACTGCAATGGGCATCAAAGGAGACAAACTTATGGTGTGGCCCCCATCCTCCCCTGACCTCAACCCTATTGAGAACCTTTGGAGCATCATCTAGAGAAGTGTTTATGGTTTATGGTGGGAGGCAGTTCACATCTGAACAACAGCTCTGGGAGGCTATTCTGTCCTTGTCCAAGGCTGTTCCAGCAGATACTATCCAAAAACAAAACAAATTCAATGGATGGAAGACTTGAGAAGGTCCTTTTCAACTAGGGGTTGTGTGTTCAGATGTGATTTCCCTTGTGATAATGTTTTGATTTAACTAGTGTTGGATTTCAGTTACATTTCAGTCAGACATGACCTGCTAATGTTTATAATTTAACACACAACCATTTTTTGTTCTTTATAACAATAAAATGTGTGGAAACTCATTTGTGCGTAATAATTTAGAACATGATTTTTTTTTTTAAATGTACTATTATCACTGGGAGGTTCATTCAAAAATATTGAATTGTACTCTAATGGTTGGTGACTGGAAAATCATGATGACTGCCATTCATATGGAAGATTTTGGAAAATCGGAGAATTCTGATTTGCATAAATATTTGGAACGCAGTGTTGACATGATGAGTTGATGTGTGTCTTGACCTCCACGGCAGAGGCTCCACCGAACCCCTGAGACCGACTCACAGAACCCCCAGGTTAAGAACCACTGGTCTACAGAGAGACCATTTTGCCGACCCTCTGCATGACGCTATTAAAATTTTCCCAGTGTTTATGTTCAATTATCGCCAACTGTATGTGTGTTACATGTTCTTGTGCCAGAAAACCACTGCATGAAACTGCGCTGTGAGGCAACAGTCCTTTGGCAGAAGAACCACTTGAAACTGCAGAACTCTGTATAGATCCCCAAAGGTGAGGTGGAATATAAATCCCCTGGTAAGCTTCTCAGCTTTTTGGGCCAGAGGGATGTCATTAAAACTGTTCCTGAGGTAACAAAGTGACACCAGGTCACGCTCACTATGGCAGCGACTACAGCATTGGTTGAAGCGTCATTCCAAAAAGTCTAAAAACATACAGTGGGACCAGGAGTGATCAGGGACGACTTTCTATCTGGCACTGATCGCCACTGAGACAGAAAGACTGAAGAGATATAAGAAGGACTTTTACAAACAACTTATCGATGCTTTTATTCAAAATGAAACACGTTAAATATTGCCTATCAAATGTTTAATTAGCTGCTCTTAACCCCGCCCTTTTAGGGTATGGGCCAGTTAAATGTCTGGTAATGCTTTCTCGTACTGGACATTAAATGTTGCAGATAAATACCCCATAAAAATGACATGTCCCTTACAAAAACTCGTAAAAAAATATCTTTATTTACATTATTACTATTTCATTTACACTTCCCTTAAAGATTGATAGGGAAACGTCTCTTTTTTCAAAGGATAATTCGTTGAATTCTTCATTAAAAACTCGAAGTTGAGGTTTGTGTTTATTTTTTCTCTGCTGCTTTTGTGTAAACATGTGTTTTATTGGTGGTAAATGAAAGACTTGCAGGAACTCAATGAAAAGTTACAGATGTTTCAATAATAAAAATATAAAGGGACAAGGGTGTGGGTCAGGTGAACCTGACTTATACTTTAGTCTGTGTAGGCAACTGTAGACTGCTGGAAAGACTCACTTTTGAACTACTGGACCTGGTTGCAACAGGTCACAGTGCTAGACTTTGGACACGCTTGGATTACATAGAGAAAACTCACTTGACCCATTTATATTGTTCCTTCACTTTCTATCCACAGCTTCTTCAAGAAGATATGGATAGAAGGTATCTGGGACAGAAGGAGTGTCATCCAATACTGTTCTAGAAGTAATAGTGTCATAAAATAACAAAAAAAAAAAACATTCACCCTGGTGGAGTGGGATTATCTATACACTCAATATGTGGCACCCGCAGATGGGGGTTAGAAATAACTATCCCTTTATGCAGACGACATGTCTGTAGTATACTTGCCTGATAGTTCTGTTGGCAAGATTACACTGTTTCAGTGCTCCATTCTTTTGGCCAGAATTTCAGGCTATAAAATGTATCTCAAAGTGAATGCTTCTCAATAAATAACCCAACCATACAGAACTTAAATAAATTGTTTGCATTTAACATGTCACAAATCAATTTTAAATACTTGGGCATTAATATAATCCCAATATAATTTTAAGAGCTATTCAATAAAAGTACTGCCCCACTAGTAAAAAGATGGACCTTAGCTGGCAGAGAGAAATGTATCAAAATGAACATCTTTGTGACATTTTTATTTTAATGTCTCCCTTTTTCCTTTCCAAGTCATTTTAAAGATTAAATTCCTTTTTTTGTCATTGTGACGTTGTGATTCACACCACAACGCAATTTGGCCTCTGCATTTAACCCATCATCAAAGTGAGCAGTGGGCAACTAATGAGCGCCCGGGGAGCAGTAAGTGGGGACGATACCATGCTCAGGGCACCTCAGCAGTACTTAGCGGTAGGGGGGTTCAAACCGGGGGCCTTGCGGACCCAAGTCCACTTCTTTAACCACTAGGCCACTACTGCCAAGTCATTTTGGACAAATGGATAAGTTAGTGTCACAATTTATATGGTACAAACAAAACCTTTGGATTTTCATATAACTGCTAAGTTACAATTGGGCAGCAAACATAAAGAAAATTACTTATTCGATGCAAATGGTTTGGTCTCTGTGTTTTAAATGTTCAGTTTGTGTTCAAGAAGATGATGTTAGTCCTCTTGGACAGAGGTCAAACAGAGGGTATTGTGAGATGAATGTTGTTGTCTCAGTGAGTGATCTCTCCAAGTTGTCAGGGCTCTGCTCCCCACCTCTTAGATAAGTAGAACCTTAGGAGTATTCTTTGGAAAAATAAGGATTTTTTAACATAGAAAAGGACCAACCTCTTCCTCAAACAATGGTGTCCCTTCCTTAACCTCAACAACACCTAGTTACAGAACAAAGAAGAATTCTACAGGCAAAAACAGGGCTGTGTCATTGGCTCACCAGTTACCCACATTGCAGCTAACTTGGAAGAGGTTAATGAAATCATACAGCTGTTTTTGTCCAAGTGCATTTCAAGTCCATGAAAACCGTGAGGCACAACTTTGTTGAACCTAAGACCACACAAACAGAACAATAATCACTCAACTTCACTAACGGCACTTAACTTCCTTTACCGCCAGGACCGCTCTGACCCCTACAAAGATATCAATTACTATCGGAACTGTAGATAATTGTTTAGAAACTCACAAGCCACAGGAAGGCTTACATTATGGAGTAGTATGATTTGGGTGGCAGTCATGGAGACTCTGACACCCGGTAATAGATAAGAGAATGAATGAATTCAATTAGGCTGCATCGTGATGCATAGTCATTAAACCAAGGTCAGAATAAAACTGACTGAAAATCGCTCATTTTTCAGTTCACTTCATCTGTGTTTCTGTTCTAAAATATTTATAGAAGCTGTGACGACTGCTACTCAAAGATGATCCAGTTTATTTGTGCATGCATCGTAAGAACAGAAAAAATTTAATTATCCTTAACTTCAGGAACTTTTACATTTCAGACGTCAGTGACTTGCACCGTTACAAGTTTTAAACTTTAAGATAAAAGCATAGAGATTACACTTGGCTCTAAAAACAAGTAAAGAATTTTATCAGATTCGACTCTTGGGATTACTTTCTCTCCAGTTCCTCCTTATTTAGATAAAAAAAATAAAATAAACTCCTTTTAAGTTGCCTTATCACCACTGAGGCGCTCGGAGCATGGCACCATCCCGGCACGCTGCTGCTGGGGAACCTCAGCTGCCTTCAGCTCACTTTGGCTATGCACTGGTTACATTTTGTTGTTTGCTGTGTTGTGATGGGTAACAGAGATGAGTAATTGACTTAATTCTGTGATATTTTATTTCTGCATTTTACACTATGATTAAATTTTTTTTTCATTTCATTATATTTACATTACAGTTCAAGCCTTTTACGTGGATGGATATATTTGTTTAAGAACTGGATATTTAGGATGTAGAGTTTCTGAACTTGGTTTTATACATAAATTTATTAATGTCAGTCCACTGCAAATGCAATTAAAATTGGTAGAAGAGCTACGGATAAATTGTGATTAATCAGGGTGGTAATGCATCATGATTTGTTAAGGTAATTTGTTTGGGTCAATATCTGTAACAGAGACTTTGGTGAAGCCAAGGGTTTTTTTTTAAAGGAACTGCAACTTTTTCTTATTGAGAGTAGACTTGATTTGTGAAAAGTAAACACGCTACATGTGATTTTTAAGTTTTAAGTCAAGTGTTTCTCGTAGATCTTGTGACTGGCTTTGTCACCATGTATGCTTTCTTTAAGACAAAACCAATGACAATAGTGAAACCAGCTAATTTTGGAAAACGCTTGATTTCATTTTGATTTTCATGCAGACAAAATAAAAACTAACTATGACTTGTGACAAAGCGCATGATACAGTCTGGAGAAGAACTGAAACTTCAACATTTGACTGTCAGCTGAACATTTTACTGAGTCTCAGTCCTAGCTTTGCATTTGTCTCTTTCTCTTTACTGGCAACGTCCTTTAGAGCCTTTTGAGCCGCTGAAGAGTCCGGCTGCAGCTCCAGAACTCTCCTGAGCGCCCTTTTGGCCTGTTCCAGCTCGTTTAAGCGCAGACATGCCTGACCTAATCGGTACCAGGCTTTAGCAACCCTGGGCTCCAGCTCTGTGGCTTTAGAGGCACAAACTCTAGCCCTATCAGGTTGGTTCAATTTGAGTTGACAAAGAGAAAGGTTGGAGTAAAGTTCTGCTTTGATGGTTCTGATCTGGTCTTCTGGGGGTAAGTCTTGCTGGACATCCGTCCCAGCTGCTTTGTTGCCAACCCGGAGTGTGATGAGTAACTTCAGCGCTCGGATGTAACTGTCAGCTGCTCCCCACACATCCCCACTCTTGAATCTCACACCTCCGCGCTCCTTATGTCCCAAAGCCCAGCCCCACTTTTCATTTGCTGACATTTCCCAAGATTCCAGTCCTGGAGTGAATGTCCGGAGTTCTACAGTGATAAGTAAAGGAGGTTGGCTCTCTGAAATCACAGGAGAAACATTGGAGCCATTTCCAATAGGCGAGAGAAGAACCTAAGAAAGAAACAACACAAACTCGACTGAGAAAAATATTTTATAAAACAGTTTCAGCCAGAGTACACCCAAGGATAAGTAGGTCTCCTTCTGTTATTTGTCAAGTTAGAAACCAGTGGTGCTCTTACATAAACAACACCTGATATAGTATATGACATCTATCTCCAGATTTATTGAGCCAGTTTTGTAATGTCCTCATCGCTTTGTGAAGTTTTCTTTGTAAAGTTCCTTTCAGGAAATGATTTTCTGTTTCCAGACTTTTTTTTCACTTTTGACTCATGCGACAGGCTTAAGACCAGGGGTCTCAAACTTGCGGCCCGTGGGCCCTTTGCAGCCCGTGGAAAGATATTTTGCGGCCCCCACCTTGATGTGAAAGTTGAATTTATAATAATATTTTATAGATTTGTTCTCCACATTTAATGGTTAATACTATAGTTCTAAAAACCCTGATCCGCAGTGTCCTTCTGCTTCAGTGTTGTATTACAGAGAATCTATGGGAAACTGATTTTTTTAATACATTTTTTCATTTGTTTTGAACACTTAAAGCTGATACAGCCCTTCGGTGAAATGATTGTGTGGGTGGTGGCCGTCAACTTATTTGAGTTGAGAGACCCCTGCTTTAGACTCTTCAGAAACATACGGACGGCTTTGTCTTTGTCTGTGTTACACCTGCATTCCACCACAATAAATAAACAAATGTAGAGAGGGATCATGCATCCTCCCAGCTGGCATTACGGCTGTATTATTGCCATTTACTGTTAGGATATATGAATACTTGGCACTGTTTGTCAACCAACCACTAGTTCAGGCATGGACAAACTTTTTGTCTCAATGGCCACAATTACTCCTCAAATTCAACTCTGACAAATGACATTTGAAAGTTTGCATAAAAGTTAAAATGTCATCTTTTGGGAGAAAGTTACAAATATAATGATATAAATTATTGGTATATTTTAAAGCAGTTTGGTGGACCAGATTCAAATACCAAATGGGCCACACCTAGTCCCTTTGCCCATACCTGCACTGGATAATCATTTCAATTAGTTTACCCATAGTCAATGTTGGTCATTGTTTAACCTGAGTGAACACAGAATCAAATTCAAAACTGTTCCAAGGTTGGCACCCTGGATGTCAAAGAAAATCCCTGAAGTCTCCGAACCAGGAACTTTTACATAGATCAAATTTGATTACATTTCCATGGAAGTTCTCTTGTGTAAATTAACACTCCTGCAGCAGTAAATGTTAAATTCATTTACAGGTTCATCTCTTTTTGCCATTGTTTCAATGTTTCAACCTCAATAAATTCTAATAAGGATTATCACTAAATATATATATTGTAAAGCAATATCAACTTTATAGTACAGTGTTTTTACATTTTAAAAGCAGATAAAAAATATGAAAGCTTATGGCATATGTAAATACAGTCAGGCTGCATTGTGATGAGTGGGGATTAAACTAGCTCAGAATTTATAATTGCAAGAATGCTGCAGGATGAGAGTAATGCCATACTTTTATATATAACTAAATATTTGCATAACATAGTTTGGAAATACACCACTATTATGTTATTTGATGACCTAAGTCACTGCTGATTTTGATAGTTATGATAAAGGTGTATTTACCTCCGATGTGTCGCCTGCTCTCATATTTTCTAGACAGGCCTCTGTGACATCACACTGCCCGTCTCCAAGTCTAAGTGTTACCCATTTGTCCAGCGGCACCTGCAACACCGAGTCCTGGCGTCTTGGAAGAATAGTGACCTCTGCTGAGTCTGGGAACTCAGTGAAAGACTGTTCTGCATCTTTACAATGAGACACCGAATTCTCACTCTCCCTTACATCGGCTTTGAGTCCCACTCTGACTTGGCACAGTGACCCTAGCCGTGGACAGGAAGTGGGGGAAGAAGCTAAAAGAGAAAAAAAATGATAAAGTCCATTAGTTTATAAAAAAAGATTTAGAGACATTCTGAATGAATGCATTGTTGCTGTTTTACCTTCTAAATCCTTACATTCAGACTTTAATATTTTTCCGTGTTTTCTCTGTCGTTGGATTTTCCACAGGCCGCCAGGACACGAGGCCACCGACTCCCACAAATCGATATCAACAACATGATCGTTGAGGGAAGAATTATTGGCTTCCATCACTAGATTAAAACAAAGACCAAAAATTATATCACAGTATTTTATAAAACTATATCATGTCACTGTCTGTTTTTTATTGCACCATGCAGACTAGGTGTAAAACTTAATTTCTCTGTATCTGTGACATTTTTCATGTCACTTATGCGTTCACATACTGTACAGCTCTTTTGGTACCACTGCAAAACAGTCCCCTTCTCAAGCAATGTCCAGCTGCGCGACGTTCCGACAATCTGTGTTCGTGACGTTTTATACGCACACAGATACCAAATTTATGAAGGCAACACCAATATGAACGGTATACCGCCTGGCCCTACCCAACAATATTTATTGTTTATGTTGTAACGTTTCTCTTTAACCCAGTTGATTTTAAGGCAAAAATTGTTGTAAATGTGTAACCATCTACGTCAGAAATATTCAAATTATTACGGTCAAGAGAAATTAAAGTTGAGCAATTCACCACAACATGTTACACTTATAATTCCACCGATCGAGTTAACGTTAAATTCACTGGTAAATACACAGAGAAGCCGGTCGGAATAAGCAACAGAAAGATGAAAGTAGGTACGTAACACCAGCCAGAAAGAATGTTGTATTACCTTACTTAAATGAGCACATATCATGTGTTTGGTACTAACGTTTCAGACTTAAAAATAAAAGATTAATATACCACGGACACACTCATTTAGTTGCATACGTATATGTATCTGCGCATGTCTGTCAATTGGGTCACTTCCTGTTTCCGGTACCGTGTTGCTCGAGTGTTTTTTTTTTTTGTTGTAGTACTATAACTTTTAAGTTTAAAGTTATAAAATGTAATCTGTTTTAAATTACCAATGCATCAAGTGAAATAGCAAGGGAATAAACAAATGCCCAACTAGCCCTGGAAGGCCGCTAAAACATAACCCCCTGTCGGAAGCTATTGCATACATATATATATTATTCTTGTTTTATATATGTATATCTTCTATTTAATCTTAACTGTCGTTTGTCCAAAAACATCCGAGGTGTTTGTTTTAAAACTTACTGTTACTGCCCTTACTCATATCCGCCGAAATAGCTCAGTTGGGAGAGCGTTAGACTGAAGATCTAAAGGTCCCTGGTTCGATCCCGGGTTTCGGCATTTTGCTGATAATTTATCAATTTTTTCAGTCATTTAGGGGTGAGTTAGACATTTTTTGGAAATCGTTTCACCTCCAGGAGGTGCCTTCATCTTGGTGGGTTTTTCAGCTCTAATTGTCAGGGGAATGACAAAAGTTATTCCTGTGAGGGAGGAGAAAGGAATGTTCAGCTCCCTACCGTTGTGACGACCTGGAGTAAGTGTGATACTTGTCGTTGGGTGGGTATTGATGGGTCGTTGCAGTCACTGTCGGAGTGGTTTTGGTCACACACCTCTTGGGTGGGTGAAAAGTTATGTCTCAAACCATTGCCTACCTGGTTTTTCCAGGGTGACAAAAATGGCTTCTTTCACACCTCTCTCAAACCATCTGTCTTCCCTGGCCATGTCATGGTCCTCAAAAGAGTGATTGGTAGCCTTTAAGAGTAGGTGGATGGCTAGTCGTTTAGAGGTCTGCACACTCGTCACTACACTGATTTTCATAAACCCTATTGTTCAGCGTGTGTCTTGGAATTTTGTCCAAGGTATGAACCAGTTTTTGTCTCAGGGTGTTGCCTGGTTTAAAATGCATGCAGATCTGATGCTGGTTGATGCTTGATCCGCCTGAGTTTCTCAGCTACCCCTGCATTGTATAGAAGGATGACACTACCCTTCCTGTTCTCTTCTCTCTCTGCAGGCATTTTCTTACTGGTTTTTAAAAATGGCCCATTTGGGATAACCACAGTTCTTCAGGGATGTCTCTATTTGTGATTTCATCAAGAACATTCAGCCAACTACCAGATAATTTTTTCATTTAGAGAATTTAAGTAAAAAAAAAAGATTGAATGTAATTTAATATCTACTATGTATGAAATGTGCCACAATGTTAAAAAAAAATAAAACAGACTCTGTAGCAGAGCAGGCAGGCAGTAGTCATGGACGTTTATTGATACCATCACACAAAATGAAAGCTGGACAAAAAAATAATTTGGAGTTATAGTTTTGAAACAGAATTATTAATACTTTAGATACAAATTCAGCTGCACTCCTACAGAAATTGGCACAAGTACAATAACAAAAACAATAACCAAAGAAACACCATTCAACACAAATGAAAGCTAAAGAGTTTAAGCGCCACATGGGGCTTTCCTACCACGATTAATCATACGCTAAAAAGTCTACAGAAACTGCAGATGGAGGTTAGACATCATTGTGATACATAAAATGGGATATTGATGGGACTGAGGAAGAAAATATAGATTCTGCAAAAAAAAAATCATTTCAGAAGAACTTAAAAGGAACTGATCTGTGTGTGAGTAAACTACTACTCCTCTGAACCAATCTGAGTGTCTGACATCCTGAGACATGTCAATTAATGACAAAAATAATCTTAATAAAAACCTTCCTAATACATGTAGAGAAATCATAAACTAAAATAATACTCCCGTCAAAAACAGAGGGGGTGTTCTAAAAAAAAAAAAAAAAAAACTACGAAAATTAACATGTACCAAGACACCCAATGTTTTCTCTAAATATTTTTTGCGCAAATTACTGCTAAACAAATACATCACGACTGCTAGTGTGACCATTATTTTCACCATGTCATGTGATTTTGACCCGTGTAACCAGCATTTTCCATTTCCATTAACACATTTCGGTATAAAAAAAAAAACAATACAACAATAGGATGTAATCGATTTTCTTCCACAGGAGGGCAGTGTTTTCAGAAAAGTACCCTTTGGCTTCTTGTGAATACAACAAATTGATGGGCTGTTTCCTGCTAGGCCTCAGCAGCCAGGTTGTTTTCTCCAAAAATCTCCTCACCCTTTGTCCTCTTTTTTTCCCCACACATACCTCCTTTGGTTACAAGCCTATGAGCGTACAAGCCTAGGAGCAGTAGCAACAACCTCTGTGGTGTTTAGGGAATCCCGAACCATCACACAGCAGTGCAGCATCTGTTCTGGAAGAGTTGCTCAACGACTGAGGAGTCAGCCAGCGTTGAGATATCCCCCAAGTCCCTTTCACCACAGGCGATTTTACGCAGTATGCGTCTCATGATCTTACCTGTAGGGGGCGTTTGAGGTAAAAGTGAGACAAAAAGAAAGAGAAAAAAAGAGATTAAACTATTTTAAAACTTTTGTTTTTATTTGAATGAGTAAATTAAAACCAAAAAATTATAAAAAAACAAGTATTCAGTTGTGAAATCCTGAAGGACCGCATATTAGATTTTGCTGATATCCAATATGTCAATGATTTCCAAAAGTTGCACAATCCAGTGGATACCAAAAGTTCGAAAAGGCTAATTTGAATATAATCCTCACATAGGACTGACATAGGACATACATGCTCTCAGCAATACAATCCTGCAGCAAAGGTTTTAGTCAGCGCAGTATGTGTCATTTTGGAGAGTTTTTTTTTTTTTTTTGACATTGTGAAATCTTTAATCTTTTGCAGCACAACCTTCACAGCAACACTGACACAAAAAATGAACGAGTGATGGACAGATAAATTGCTGAGAAGCAATATGTTGCATTTACCAGCTGGCATGAAAAACATGCTGAATGCTGTGTTTAATGTCCTTTAGGTATGTCCTATAATTTGGCGGTTTCATTCTCTAGGTTTAAAAAGGGTTTTTTGTTAGGAAAACATTGAACATATTAGAAGAAGCAATTGAGGTCCAAAAATATCTGCTGTGCACAATATCATCATCATATAATGGTAAATCCTTAGTGAAAACCCATGGTTTGCTTACCAGATCTTGTTTTTGGAAGTCCAGGAGCGTTCTGAATGAAGTCAGGTGTAGCGATGGCACCTATCTTTTCACGAACTGTGAATATACACCATATATGGTGTTGATATTTGAGTCCAAAACTGCATAAATCTCAAATTTGTTGTTGAACCACTTTTGATCCAGTGAAGAGTAAAAACCACAAACCCTGTTTCTTTAGCTCTGCCTCCAGTGCATGATCGAAGGTGACACCCTCTGTGAGAGAGACAAAGCAGTAGAGACTCTCGCCTTTAATGGGATGCTGTCTGCCCACCACCGCAGCCTCAGCAACAGCATGATGCTCAACAAGAGCTGACTCCACCTCAGCTGTGCTCAGCAGGTGACCTTTAATTCAACAGAAAGAAGGTGAAGACAATAACAAAGCAAAACCACTTCAAATTACCGTATTTTCCGCACTATAAGGCGCACCTTTACCTAAATTACCTATTAGAAAAAATCATACATAAGGCGCACTGCATTATAAGGTGCATACAATAAAAGCTTCAGTAGTGGCTGCTGTTGCGTTAGGCGTCCACTAGATGAAGCTGCACTCAAAGCGAATGTCAACAACACAGTCAGACTAGTAGTGGAGGGGAACGTTTACTCGATTCAGTAAACACGTAAAAGAAACAGTCTGATACATTACGGCAAATTAAACGTTAGTGCAGTGACAGTAACTCTCTAAATAGTGTAAAGTAATATCAATATAACAATAACTCAACAATGTTTAAACGTCAACGTCCATATTCACAATATGAACCACCTTGTTCAGCTGTAAACGCGTAAAGCTCTCTAATCACTTCATTCCTCATCCACGAATCACTTGAATTCTGCTTTTTCAGTGTTCAAATTGAACAGTTGGGCGAATACAGCTTCCAATATGCCCGCCTGCGTTTCGTCCAAGTCGGCGACTAATTTGAGACTATTGTGGCTCCATACTGGTGCATTTATTCTGAAAGCACATTTGTGATTTCTTTAAAAATACTGTTATGTCCCGGTGACAGACCAGTCAGATGCGTCCGTGCTCTGAAGAACTTTATTCACGATTACAGCGAACTTATAACTTATTTCCAGACTCTAATTGCGGCACCGCTCCCTGCAGCTTCACTCCTCACTCTCACACTCTAATATCCCCACAGCTCTAACCACGCCTCCTCACACTTGGAAACATTAACCGCTGTATAAAACCTTTTAACCATTACAATACGTTTGTGGATCCGCGCTCGTGCATTTATTCTGAAAGTACATTGGTGAATGAAAATGCACGCGTCCCACAGTCACATATCCCAGCATGCACCGTGCGCTATCTCTACAGGAGAAAATGGAGTCGGCTGCTGCTTCTTGTAGTTGTGAGACCTGTTGCGGCTCAGTATTGGTTCATATATATGGCCGACGAATTATAAGGCGCAGTGTCAGCGTTTGAGAAAATTCAAAGCTTTTAGGTGCGCCATATAGTGCGGAAAATACCGTAAATGGAAATTGTTTCAGAGGAAATATTCTACCTGAGACATTCAGCATGTCGTCTATTCTTCCTGTGATCCAATAGTAGCCATCTTTGTCTCTACGGCAGCCTGGAAGAAAAACATATTTTTAACCACCATAGGGAGAAGGCCATAGTTCACCATTGAAGTTCATAAATGAAGGACAATTTGAATTACAGCACAAACCAGATGTTCTAGGGTTTTTTACTCACACACACTGTAAAGCAGATTTAATTGTGTAAAGAATTCTTAATCTACAAAACCAGGGACAATAAAAATATTTATTTTGGGTATTATATTCTAAGGATGGCTTGGTTCAATACTTGGTATGGAAATCAGTCAAATATTGGTGAGAATTTTGAGATGCAGTAGCAGCATACACACTGATATGGCAATATTTGTACATATTATGCTGCCAGTACAACACCTGTAGACCTGGAAATGTTATCTAGCAATTCCTGACATAAACGACAACGGATCTAGATGTCTACTGCTCCCTCCTGTGGTCAGTTTGTGTTACTGAGTTACAGGAGACATCACGAAGGAACACATACAGTATAATGATACAAAATGGAAACGCTGCCAATGGACAAAAGCCTTTTTTTCCAATATAAAAGTCCTCAGTTACCCAGACGTTTTTGTGTTTTCCATGAAAAATCACAGTTTTATTTACTGCCATGAGTTGTAAAATTAAATAAATAAATAAATACTTTTGATTTTGCCTCAAAAATAAAGTGACCCAAACCTTTGAATGGTAGTGTATCCTTTTCTGACCATATCACTTGTCCACAGAAGACTCTGTTCTTGAGAGCACGACATATACAAAATCAGATCATACCTGATTCATCACGCCATCCAACTGTTACTTCAGACTGTCTCACTGAACTACTGCAATGTCCTGCTATCTTTCTTATAAAATAACTACAGGGAGTGCTTTTCTTGACTCATGCATTAAGGCTTCAACACCTTCTTGGGTGTCTTGATTTGCCTTAATAAAAGGTTACGCTGGGCATTCATCAACCTAATTTACACCTGGTGGAACAATGTTCCAATAGCCAAGAGTTAAAAAAAACACTTGAAAATCTTTCTCTGCAAATAATCTTAACAACTCATATGTATCTTACTCTCACCTTGTCTGGTTCTTCCTTTACACTATGAATGACATTGCTTTATTTTTTATGCCCTTTTTTATAAAATATAACCTTTTCTGCATTGGGTAAAAGTGTCTGCCAAATATATTGCAATTTAATACTCGTCCAGTAAAAGGGAAAGGCTTATAAATATATTTTAACAAATATAATGTAGCAGAAAAAAAAACCAATAAGAAATAAAGAGTATTGCCTCTCACCATCTCCTGTAACATAGTATCCTGGGAACTTCTTGAAATAGGTTGTTTCAAACCTGGAATGATTTCCGTAAACTGTTCTCATCACACCAGGCCACGGTTGTTTGAACACCTGTTTGGGGAGAAAAGTGATTAAACAGATCACCAGCCATGTCATGACATGATACCACAGAACAGTTAGCAAGAGAAATGCATTAGGGTAGCATTAGTGGCCCATCATGTTATAATGTGGACTTTGGTCTGCAAAGCTTCAGGCTTGAATCCACCAGCTGGTAGGTTGTCACTAAGGTGCTCTGATCATAGCACAGTTCCGACCCACATAAATTCCAGTGGACCCACCAAAAGGAAGGCTCACAGTATGGAGCAGTGGGATTTGGGTGGCAGTCGTAGAGATTGCTTAACCATCAGACCAAGTAACACATTAGGTGAAGATGAATGAATTAATGATCCTCACCAGGTAACCTTCACTTGGACCTTCAAGCTCTTCTCCTGACTCATTCAGAATGGCTGGCACCACTCCAAAGAATGGGAAAGTCTTAGGAAGACAGAAATGAAAAAGAAAAGTCAGATTTTATCATTGTAGCAGATACTTGTTTCTTAATGATAAGGTGAACCTGAAAATTCTTGGACTCAACATTGTAATAGTTTTAAAAATTGCATTTATGAACAACAACAACAAAAAAAAACTAAAGACGGGGCGAGGAAACTAACTATCCTTGTATCCATCTGTGAAACAGCCTTTAAGTCTACGGTGTCTACTCACAGCAGATCCAGGTTTCATAGGAGTTGCTGCTGGTAGAGGAGTCAGCACATGTCCGCCCTGAAAGACAGGAAAGGATGTTTTTACTCATCTATTTTTTGTCAACAACGTTGATGCAGCTTTGTGGGTTAGGCTCTAAGAAGCCGTTAAAGCCATTTAAGTCCACAGTTAATTTTCTAGACAGACACTTTTTAATTACTTAACTATGAACAACAACAACAACAACTCACCGTTTCTGTTTGCCAGAAAGTGTCGACGATGGGACACCGCCCGTCTCCCACCACAGTGTAGTACCACTGCCAGGCCTCAGGGTTAATGGGCTCCCCCACTGTCCCCAAGATCCTCAAAGACTCTCGTTTATACCTGCAAATGGATGACATCAACAGTCCTCATTAAACAAAAAAACATTGTATTTTGTGTGCACAAATCCTTGTTGTGTGCACAAATCCTTGTTGTGTCCAGGTAGGAAGATTTTATAGGTAGGAAAATATTTCATAACACTGGAACATTAATTTTATTAAGGGGTATTTATCTGCCACAACCTAACGACCGGTCCATGAAAATAGCACAAGACTAGTCCGTGGCGCAAAAAAGGTTGGGGAAGCTTTTAGGGATGGTTCTTCTCTGGGTCAGAAAAACAGAAGAATTTACCTTTGCACTGGCTCGTTGCCATACTTCATCAGCAGCCTAATAGCAGTTGGAGCAGTATAGAACTTAGTCACTTGGTATTTGTCCACCACATCCCACATGCGGCCCACATCAGGGTAGGTGGGCACACCCTCAAACTGAAGCAATGGGAAATACAGCAATATTCAAACACCTTAGTTTTATTTAATAGCCTCAGCCTATTTTGTTAGAGCCCACTACCTTCTGTTGAACGACTCACCAGCACACTTGTGGCGCCGTTGGCGAGTGGGCCGTAGGTGATGTAGGAGTGTCCTGTGATCCATCCAATGTCAGCTGTGCACCAGTATACGTCGTCAGGCTTGTGGTCGAACACCAGTTTGAAGGTTGTTGCAGCGTAAAGCATGTAACCGCTGACAGTGTGGAGCACGCCCTGGATACCAGAGGACAGGAAGTGAAAACAGAAGGCAAGACTTTCAATATAAAATATGAGGAGAGGTTATGTTGTTGTTGGTCTGAGAGTACAAATAATCTTTAAAAAATAAAAAATAAAAATTGTGTGAAAAATTATTATCAAACCCACCTTTGGTTTGCCGGTGGAGCCGCTAGTGTAGAGGATGAAGAGTGGATCTTCGGACTTGCACCACACTGGTTCACACTGTTCTGATGCTGCGCCCTCCAGGGTCAACCAACACAAGTCCACGTCATGGTTCCATGGAACCTGGTACAAGGAAAAAGAAAACCAAACTTAGACACACAAGACAAGACAAAAAAAAAATAAACAGGCAGAGTGATGAATAAACACCACCTGTAATTCAAATCCACTAGTCGGAATTACAAGTGTGCAGAATTTTAATGGTTAGAGCGTGTTAACTTCATCCAAAAAACATGTGTTAGTAAAAGAGTTTAGTGTTACAGCAGCAATTAATATTGTCCTTTAAGACTCAAACAGACAAACAGAGAGACACACGTTTCAGAGACAGACAGGACTCTCCGTTATGAAGATACTCAACGTTGCCCACACAGTGCAGCCAAAGGCGAAAGGAGAAAAACAAACAGAATTAATCTAAAACCATAGAATTTACATTTTACTCCAGAGATTAAACAATAAGTCAATATTTTACAATTGCAGCAAACTAGTCCATAACTGCAGTTTCTAAAGGTACAAGGTTACATTTGCAAGATTTAACTTGATTTTGTTTTTACACAATTTGTCAATATGGCCCTTAAAGAACAGTTGTGAATCTAATATTAATCCAAGATATTTATACTGACTGACAATTTGTATTTTATCTCCATTAACAAGTATATCAGGATCAGGTGACTCTCTTTAGTGAATTACATGCCTACAGCTTTAGAAAGGTTTAGCTGTAGACAGCACTCCTGTATCCAGATTGTCACACAGGACATTGTTTTGTAATATAACAAGCGATAGATTCCGTTATTGCCTTGGACTTTGCTGAGTTATTGCCGAACTGCGGTTGGAAAAACTTTTGCATTTTATTCTGTCCGCTCCTCTGACTACTGGTGGTTCCTGCCGTGCCAGCGTCACCGTCACCCAGTCACCAGTCCCACTCTATTGTCTTTCCGGGTGACTGCTAAGGTTTGTTGGACCTCCAGTGTATTCGATTGTCGCTCAATAGAGTCAGCAAATCGCATTGCTTATGTCCATCTTTCCATCTTTTTTGAAAAAAAGCAAATGATGTCCAAAGTTTCGTCTGTATTGTCTGCCATTTTGCTTAGAGCAGATTAACGCACACTACCTGGACTCCAATCAAATCAGTCGACATAACAGTTCACACACCGTAAGTGACACCTCCATAGACGTGTGAATAGTTGTATATGTGTTTATTGGATCGCCGCTCTAGTGGGCGTAATCCGGCAATGTCGCGCCTATGTCTAGTTGTGGGCGGGGCCATGGAGCAGGAAACCGATCTACAGACAAAAATCTGATCCATCGGACCATATAACTGCATTTTCATTCCAACAGGGCTTTTTTTGACCAGTACACAGGGATCGTGTAGGTCAAAGACGAATAACTGATCAAAAACAATTAATTTGCAATCCAAAACAATTAATTTCCTTATATATATATATATATATATATATATAAACAATGTTATTTCTAGGTATCCGCAACTTTCCTCCAACCTTTATACGAGTTTCTGTCCCTGTTCTGTTGCATTCAATTCGATCAACAGTAAAATCAACTGCAGTCTAGTAAATAAATGTAAATTCCGAGGGTGGTTTAAATGCTACCACAAAAGTGCAGTTTTGTGGAAGACTGAGGTAAAAGGGCAGGAAGTGGTGAAAATACCTTGGGAGCAGGACGCGTTTTCTTTACTCTGCTCTGTTTCTCCTGCTGGACAGGAGTGAGGAAAGGAACATAAGTTTAAGGTGGAGAAAAATGTTAATTAAAAAAAAGAATTATTAACACAAAAAGTCAACATATAAACCACAGATTTAAAAAATGACAAAAGAGAAACCACAAAAAGAGAATGTAGGGCTTTTTGTAATAGTTAATTAAAATAGAAACAGTTGGAATCTGTAAAAGCAAAAACAAATTTAGAAACTGAAAAAGAGAGAAGTTTTACTTCAATATTGGGAGAATAAATATCTTGCAACAGCTGTAAAAAAGAGAATTAAATAAAGACAGAGTTAATTCAGAGGTAAATAACACTGATACTTCACAGCTAGGAGGCAATGATGAAGTAAGTGATGCTACTTCTCCCTCTGTCATTACCAACCAGGTTTTATAATGATTAAACCCACAGTTTAGTTTAATGATCAGATATTTATCAGCATGGATATGGCTGTCTGTACAGACTAGTCGCTCCTCTGGTATCTGAAAGCGCGCACTTCCACGTCAGCAGTGAACGTATGACAGTGTGTTAGTGTGGACATGTTATCTTTACCTCTAGATCAGGGCAAGGCCGTTTGGCTGGGGGAGACTGAGAACCTGCACACACATCTTTCGGAGATTTTGTCAAATGTTTCAGCATGATGCACTTGTTCACTGGGAATCCTCTACACAAAGACACAGAAAATGTGATATTAATAGTTTGTTATTTTGTAAATAAAAAATATAGTCTAAAACTGCTCCCCGAGCGCAGGCCCAGCCAGCAGCCCCCTGCTCACTACGGTGATGGGTTAAATGCAGAGCCATAATTTCCCGTAGGAAAATTGTACGACTCCATTGCAATAAAGAGGACAAGAAAGATCATGGCTGCCCCGTCCCATCCTGGCCACGGCCTTCCCACCCTTGTTCCCTCTGGCAGGAGGCTGCGACTGCCAAGGACCACCAGGGCCCGCCACAGTTTTTTCCCCTCAGCCGCCAGGCTGCTGAATGCCTACGTTCTGTTTTTGTTTGTGTGTGTGATTTTTTTTTGTTGAACAACAAGACAAATTCCTATGTCTTTTATTGCACAATGGCAATAAAAGGATTCTGATTCTGATCTTACTTGTCTTTACATTTCTGCAGTGCATCATCAGCCAAGACCTTCAAGTTGATCAGTTTATCTCCTCGGTAGAAACCATCTGAAATAAGAGAGAAATTACCAGTGTGATCCACAGTAATGGTCTACCTCAGGGGTGTCAAACTCAATTTCAGAGCAGGCCAGAATTGTAAACTGGCATGGAGTCAAAGCCAAAATTAATATTTATTGAGAAATTAACTTTAAACATCCACATTTTCCCTTCTCTCCAGATATGAAATTGTGTTTTTTCATGTGGATACACTGAATCTGGAACAGTGAAATCTTATTACAATCAACACATGAGATATCTTAATAGAGAATAACACATCATTGGTATTTGGTTCCTATTCGGTCTCTGTTGTCTTTTCAGATCATTTTCAATGCAAAGAACAAAAAGTATGTGCTATAACAAAAAGCATGCATTATTAAAAGAACAAATTCAGAGAGTATGTGAGGTCTACATACTGGTGGGCCAACTATAGTACACATTTGATTTTATCTCTGTGGCCAAAAATAATTACACTGCGGGCCAGAGCTTGACACCTGTGGTCTAACTTTGGAGCAATGTGCTCCATACTAACTGAAAATTATAAAATTTTGCCTAATGAGGCTCAGACGACAAATAGGACCAATTACTTGCTGAATACGTTTTCTGACAATATCCGCTAATACAGTATGTATGCTGCTGAAAAACCTGACCTGCAGTAATGAGCAGTGAACACTGGGAGTCCATTATCCTCTCTGACAAGGAGTCAGCAGAAAAGCCTGCAAACTGGACACGCACACACATACAAACATGATAAGACACAAATGTTTTCCAGTATTTTTTAGCTTTAACAATTACCTCTAACTTACCACTATGGAGTGAACGGCTCCTATGCGGACGCAGGCCAACATGGCCACCACCAGCTCTACCACCATGGGCATGTAAATTGAGATGCGGTCGCCCTTCTTTACACCTAAAGAAGCAAGAACAAAACAAAAAGTTAAGAAATCATATCTACAAAAGTTATTTTGTTTAATGAACATTTCAGAACTTTAAAAATGTGTTTAACAAATAAAAATTAGGTTTCTCTAACCTATTTAGACTATTTATGCCAAACTCTTTCAATTTTTAAGGTTGCAAATTCAGTTTTTAAAATTGAGCTAAGAGTGTGTGGTTTTCTTCTCAGCCCACATTCATTAACCTAATTTTAACAGAGCTGTCTTCAAAATAGTCAGCCCTCGCCAATGTCACAGAGCAGCTGTCACAGCAGGAAAGCTGCCATGGGATCTGGACTATCTGCAGGGAGCAAATGCATTTGGGGCACAAAAGATTAACCCTGAGAACTGCTGGTATGGGTGCAATATGAAAGGTTTTACCTTGTGACTTCAGGACATTGGCAAACTGACAGACCCTCTCCAGCAGCTCCTTGTACGTCACTGTCAGTTCATCACCAGGCTCGTTTCCTTCCCTAGTAAGAAAGAATTTGATTAGAATGTTGGTTGTCCAAATGTGTTTCAACAAAAGATTTGAGGAAGTAAAACTTGTGAGAGCCAACCGTTCTGTCTTACATTTATACAAGCAAAACCTGTTTGCAAAGTGCTAAAATCTAGAACTTAAAAAGCTGAAATCTGTAGTTGCAGGCCTTGGTGATGTGTTTAATGACACAGGCTGCGAGTCAGATAAAATTGGACCAAGCTCCAACACATTCTAGCAGTAGAATAAGCTGAATTGGTTTCTAGATTGGTAGTACAACATACTGATTGGAATATTTGTCATAAAGATTAAATATGTAATTTATTGATATTGTACAATTCTAGATTCAGTTCCAGCATCCATTAAATAACATTATTTCAATGTTAAGGTTACTTTTTCTAAATCAATATTACACAGACATCCCTTCTTTAAGTGTGCCATTTTCTAAGGATTAAAACAACATTAGATGAAGAGGGGGCACTGCATATACTGTATTTACCCTCATACCCCATATAATGTATAAATACCCTCCCGCACTACTGTCAGAAACCTGGGGGTGTTATCCGATAACACCCCAAATTTGCAGAATTGCCTTCTATCACTTACGTAATATTAAGGAGATTATAAATATTCTGTCTCGTAAGGATGCAGAGAAACTAATCCATGCCTTTGTAACCTCTAGGCTGGATTACTGCAATTCTCCTTTATCAGGAATTTCCTTCAGGTCCTTAAAGAACCTTCAATTGGTCCAAAATGCGGCAGCCCGCATATTAACCAGAACCAAAAGACAGGAGCACATTACTCCCATTTTAGCCTCTCTGCACTGGCTCCCAATTAAAAGTAGAAATGATTTCAAAGTTCTACTATTGACTTACAAGGCCCTAAATAATCTGGCCCCTTCCTACATCAAGGACCTGCTCTTCCCCTATAAACCTAACAGACTGCTCCGATCATTAGATTCAGGTCTATTAGTGTTTCCCAAAATTACTAAGCGTAGAACAGGTGGTAGAGCCTTTAGTTATCAAGCCCCTCTTCTGTGGAATCAGCTTCCGCTTCATGTCAGGGATTCTGATTCGGTCTCTACCTTTAAGGTGAGACTAAAAACTCATCTATTTAATGTCACCTATGGGAACTTTTTGAATTTTTAACACCAATCTTGTAGTTTGCACCAAACTGCTACAGGTTTTAATTGCTGGGGTAGGGGGCCCTCACATCATGCATTTAGAATGAGCGCATAGTCTGAGCACCCCTCCTCCCTCCTCCTCGTCCCTGTCTCACTCTCTACTCCACTCTCTCCCCCAATCTATGGAAATCTGTTTAAACTACAGTTTTTGTTTGTTTCTCTTTTTTTTTTTTATTCCTGTTGCTGATGGATGGGCCGATGCCAAAACTAGGATAACCAGGACTCGGAGGACCAGGGATCATAGCCTCATACACCTACCGACACAACCGCTACTGGAAGCATTTAAATTTTGACTATGTGTTGTATCTTTTGTACTTGTTTTATTTTATTGTATTTTTATGCTCTGGTAACATCCATTCCACTGTCCTTCTGTCCAGGGAGTGGATCCCTCTCCTGTGGTTCTCCCTAAGGTTTATACCGTTTTTTTCCCCTGTTAAAGGGTTTTTTCCCTCTGTAGTTTTTCCTTACCCTGGCTAAGGGGGCTAAGGACAGAGGATGTTGCCAACCCTGTAAAGCCTTATGTGACAAATTTGATTTGTAAATGTGGGCAATATAAATAAAATTTGATTGATTGATATATATTTAAGAGAAAGCGCTATACAGTTTTTCCATTTTTTTTTGTTTCATGTTTACTTAAAACACAACAGAGAAAACAGACTTGCGATGAAGACACTGAAATTGCACAAAACTAGTGTCAGAGCCAAGAAACTACAGACTTTTCAACAGTCCTTGACAGTTGTGAAACTCAAGAGGTTCCACACCTTCTCATATGGCAAAAGAAGGCTGCTTTGCTCAACTGTGGGGTTGCAAACATTTGTGTAAGGTCACAGCTCACAAGTGGACACAAAGTCAGGTTTCAGAAGAGGGGCTTCAGATGTACATCAGTAAATTAAAATTAGACAAAACAGTGTGAGCAAATGGGCAGGGGCACCTTTATCACAGAGATTGACAGACAGAGTCAGTTGGATAGATAGACAGGAGTCTGTCTGTCTGACTGTCTTAAAAGTGTCTGAAATTAAACTTTAAAGCAATTTAATTGTGGTATTCCTTATTAAAAACTGAAAAGCTAACAGTCCTACAGCAAATGTTAATACAGTTTAGGGCAAATACCTAAGTTGAAGGGGGAGAAACCATTGAATTTAGAGCCAAGCAGAAACACTGGCTCTTAGCTAAATCATGACACTAAGAAAATGCTACATAATACAAACACAAATTATTTTAGAGGTTAACATTAAATCAAGTGCATCTCTTCCTGCTGCAGTAAGACGGGAAACACCTTTTTATAGCCAGGGTGTGTTTGTGTGTGTGATATGTGAAAGCCTGCATGTCTGTCAGGTCTCTGTGACCTAGTCTGGAAAAAACTCAGGGCTGATGGGAGCCACACGGACAGAAACTCTGACCGTCACGATTATTTTCAACATGTCATTTGAGCCGCTCTGTGTGTGTCTATCTGTCTGAGTGTATGAAGAAGAAATAAGTCGAATTTCAGGGAAAACTGACCTAGAATCTGTAAATTTGTTTCCTTTGTGGCTTATATAAATAGTCATGTTTGCTCAGTGAATAGCTGAGTTTATCACATTTTGTCGGTACATTATTAACTGGGTTACTGCAGCACAAACAAATGCCAGGTACTAAGCAATTTTACTGAATTCTGATTAATTATAAAAATATCAGAATAAAAAAATCATCTTGTCTGCTAGTAGTTTGTTCAGGCTTTTATCCATTTAGTCATCTACTGGGAAATTAAAAAAAAAAAAAAAGATGTACTTCTTACGACAGTGATTCAAACAGTAAAAAGCTGGTTAAGAACATGTTAATTTTTAATGAGTGTTCAATGATCTGCAACAAAAATTCCAACTGCTGAAAAGTTTTGTCTTTTTTATGTCAAAATGAATTATGGCTTAGAATAACAGATTTTGTATTATGTGAGCTCCTTCACATTTGAATTTTTTTGAGTGAGGAATAGTTGATGAGAATTTACAAACTATTCTTATTGTATTTCATTGTATTACATTGTACTGTAATCATTTTATGATATTAATAATTATTTGTCTTAGTAGTTATTGTCAGAGATGAAGGTATTGGATTTTTTAACTGATCATTACATTCTTTCCTCAATAAACTACTTAACAAATTCTATATTTACATATTACAACATACAATTGATGATAATAATAATAATAATAAATAACATTAACTTACAATCAAAGACTGCACAAAAATTAAATAAACGGGCATTTCACTGAAGTCTTACGTTTATACAATTATTTCCAATTAAAAAATATTCTATGACAGTTCTGTTTGTGGACTGCTGTTATTTCTGCTTAGTTGCTTTGCATGCTGGATAGAGAGTTTTAGGTAAAAGTTGAAGTGAATTGTGACCACACCACTGCACACACTTGGCAACTGGTGGACTTGAACCTGAAAACGTTCTGTTCCCAAGTCCGCTTCTTTAACTGCCAAGCCACCACCACCCCTGAAGACAGTGCACATGTTCACAGGCAGTGAAACAATGCTTAGATTAAAACACTGATCCACTACTAACCAGAAGTTATTTGACATGGTTCTCAAAATAGTTTTGCTCTACTTGTGATAACATTAATCCCATACAGTTTAATATGACAAACTACAATTTCAAACACACATTTATGAGGATTTTGGCAGAATAAGTGTAGTTTACTACTCAAAAGTGAGGAGGCTAAAAAAAATGAAAGCTCCTTGTTATCCAGGTGCCATGCTCAGTGCACCTCAGTCGTAACCTGGCAGCTGGTGGATTCACACCAAGAACCCTCCGAATCCAAGTCTGGTACCTTAACCACTAAACCACCACTGAGAGTTTAGATTAAATAACTAACCAATAGAAGGCCACTTTGTTGCCCAGCTTCTTTTCATGGACATTACGGTCGAGGAGGTTGTAACAGATGTTGGTAGAGGCTCCCTCCATGAACTTGATGAAGATTTCTCCTTTGGTCACATCAAAGTTGTACTCCATGAGCTCACCCTTGTGGGGGGTTTTCCAGAAGAAGTCCTTGGCAATGTCTCCCCAGAACTCTGCAGGACAGAATACACATATTGTTACATCAAACTCTGCAAGTAAAATGGTGTAATTTCCTTTAACTTAAGACTTAGTAAAAAATGTTTCCCTGCAAGAATGAAGAATCACTTACAGTAAATGTAAGTGATTGTGACTTTTCTTTTATTCAGAATCTGGATCTTATATCTGACTTGTTATCGTATAAAACTGACACAATAACTACACACACGTATCATCTTCAGCCTGATCATTACTTAAAACCAAGGAAGTCTTTCCAAAGCATATTCATATCACTAACATGTATCAGTCAGAAAGATTACATAAGTGCTGTACATTGTCCTGAGCCCTTATTCCCTTGTCTAATGTTCAGCTTAGTAAAGATTATTTAGTTAGTCATATGTGTAAACGACCTTCCCAGAAAATTAACCAGTAAAAATTGCATTTAGCAGACTGGAACACTTAGTGTAAATATGTAGCTCAAACATTTCTTTATACAAAGGAATGGATTTGCAGCCCCAATAACAGTTACTTAACTTATAGATGATAAATAATTTACTTTAAAAGCCACCAATTCAAAAAAAATCAGAAACAAATAATTTTAACCCAAGACAAGGTGAAAAGAAACTATTTAAATGTACACATTTTAGACCAAAAGGGTTCAAAAAGGCCAATTATTATTTATGTATGTAACTAATACTTTAAAACCCCCATTTGTAAACCTCTTGAGGAAACTGTGCAGTTTGTGTTTGTTATGAAACACCTGATGACCAAATCATAAAGTATTTTGACAGAAACAGGGGATGTCCCAAGATTTGGCAAACCTGACCTGGAACTGCTCTTGATTTGCATTTCTTGGGTTACAAAACAATTCTCAACATATTAACTTCATTTATATACTTATATTCATTTTAGCACTAAAAACATATCTGTACACATAAATATCTGCTCTATTACAGACAACAGTAGCTATTTTGAACTAGATCAACTGCACAAACACTCTCCACTCGTTAGCTGTCGTCTAGCTTTCAATGAATATGTTTAAATAAACCAACTGTAACCTAGTTCACTGCGCAAAAAACGAAGGAATTATTATTTTGAGAAGAAATGGTAGATGGTACGAGTGTACCGATACACTAAAGCACACGTTATCTTTTGACTGGAAACTCACCATTTGGAGTCTGTATCGACTTCAGATAAAGTTCTTTGTACTTCTCAAAGCTGTTGATGTGAGCATCCTTCTTCAGCTCCTCGCCGGCGTGTAAGACGTCTTCTTTGGGGACTTTGTCTGGAATCATAGTTGTGGTCCGCGTGTCTCAAATAGAGGAACAACCTGACACAACGAGACTTCTGCAAAGAGCAGCGCGATCAATCAATGCCGCTGCTGTTTGCTGTAGACCAGGACGCTAGCTTGGGCGTTTACGAACCGTTGTGTAAGGTGATTGTGCTCGTACACTGCGGACCGGGCTGTGGTAACAGACAGGGAGTTATTAGTGGAACATTTTTTTAATTGAGAGCTACAGGTCACTTTTTCAGCCACAACCACACACCCTTTGCCCTGCCTCAGCTAACTGGCTAAGCTAACTTACTAGTGTACCCACAAAAAACGCGAAAGAACCCGCTGAACATAAACGTAGCTTTGCATTTTTAACGGAATTATAGTGGCTTAATTGTAATTCACTCGCCTTCAATTTCTGGAATTGAGAAATTGTATTAATTTATATCGTGTGTTTTGCTCAGACAACGCTGTTCCTCGTCCTCGTTCTCTTCTTCTTTAGTTCTACTGTGTTTGGTTCTCAGCACCAGCCAATCAAAGCCTTACATTGCATTTATGTGCTGCCGCCAAAGCTCGGAATTTATAAAACTAACACCAACGACCTGATAAGCGGACGAATATGATTTTTTATGGATATGATACGTAGGATTTTTGTAATTTTGTTGCATTAAAGTATGTTTAAATGGAGCTGTACGAAATTGGAAATGCAAACAGGGACACATGTTTATTTTATTTTAGGGAATTGTTGTACAAACTAAATCGAAATCTGATATATTTTCTAAATCCAAAAGAGGTGATTTTAATGAAAAAAAAATAGAAAAATTAAATTTAATAAAAAGGAGGAATAACCAAGTTCTTCCAAATTTCATTTTAAGACTTCGTAACGGCTTATCTTCCCAAAGCTTATCTTCCTATAAACTATTACCTTTGTATACATTTGAACTTTAACCAGTAGGTGGCAGCGCATGCTAACAATTTTACTGTAGTCTCAGCCTCGCAGTCGGTGTTTTTTCTCTAATGCACAACGTGTTTATGCAAATGAATAAATTATATTTAATATACGCACGATAAATTCAACATCGATTGCAAGTTTTGCTAAATTTGTTTTCCGAAATCCTGCCATGGAGTGACGCACACTATCATCCGTTGACTTCAGCAGACTCATTCGCTACAGAAAAGCATGAACAACATGTTGATGAACAGCAGAGGGCGTACATGATCAACACATATCAGAGCCATGGGAGCGAAGATGAAATGTTATAAACACAACTGTAGCTCAGCGTGGATGTGTACAGGTAGGACACCACAGTCTACATAATCTTGTTCTGTGTTAGCGTTTTTTATTAAAGTTTAAATGTATTTTTTGTCATTGTGACGTTGTGATTTACACCACAGCAGACAACGAAATTTGGCTTCTGCATTTAACCCATCACCAAAGTGAGCAGTGGGCAGCTTTTGAGCGCCCGGGGAGCTGTGAGTCGGGACCATACCATGCTCAGGGCACCTCAGCGGTAACTTGGGGGATTCGGATTAGGGGGATTCGAACCCGGTCCGTTTCCTTAACCACCAGGCCACCGACTAACCTGCCCTATTTTTAT
Source organism: Paraplagusia blochii (assembly GCA_016785265.1). Classification (NCBI taxonomy): domain Eukaryota; kingdom Metazoa; phylum Chordata; class Actinopteri; order Pleuronectiformes; family Cynoglossidae; genus Paraplagusia; species Paraplagusia blochii. The sequence continues at coordinate 34,528 of JAFBJS010005309.1, forward strand.
TCATAGTGTGGTAGTAGTTTGCAGACCATGAACACCTGTACTACTCGAGAGAGATACAATCTTGAAGTTTAGAAGTCAAATAGCACAGGCCAATGGAAAGAGAGTCACTAGAGAGTCATGGCTGCATAACATTTGGGAACAGGTCATTTTGATGGGAGGGACATTATGGGCTGGAGAGCAGGGTAATGACCCATTGTGTACCATGGAATGCCTTGATCTTATCACCATAGAGAGAAGGGATGCTCCCTGAACACACACACACACACACACACACACACACACACACACACACACACACACACACACAGTGAGAGAGAGCGAGAGAGATAGAGAGAGAGAGAGATTTACATTTTTTTTAAACTCTAAGAAGTCTAAAGTCAATTAACTATTTTTCATTCTCTGCTTCCCATACTTGTCACTGGCAAAGGTGACACCTACGTCAGTATTCTATGATGTGTGTGGTACCTCATCAAACTGGAGTACACTCAGTTACCTCAACCTGACACATTTTTAGGAGGCTACCTTTTTGTTGCACCTCCTGCTGGTTTGATCCGTGTCAGGCAGAGCTGCATGAAAGGATCGCTGGTGGAAAAAGAAAATTTTAGTCACTGCTTCTGACATCCTGGTCCACACACTCTTCATGTTCACATACACTCTTTTGAGGCAGTGTGTACACAAGGCACAAATCCTATAAGTCAGTTTCAAACTGACACAGTCTTCTCCTAATCTCTTTGTTTGAAATTTGTGATGAATTGAGATGTTCCTTCAGGATCCCTGTCTGTTTCTCGGCACGACCGCTGTTGGGAAGCCAGTATGTGTCTGTGTGTGTGTGTGTTTCTGGGTGTTAGTCTTTATCTCAATCAAAGTGAGGGGAGATTGACTTAGTGCTATCTGTCCCTCTCAGGCACCCAATCTGTCTTTGTCTCTCTGTAACTGCAGTTCAGAAACATCACCGAATCCTCTATAGGGATAGTGTTCTCTGGTTTCATGAACCACGGATTAATCAAAACATGGACTCATTTTCCATCAAGCCCCCCAAATTTGCCAATATTATAAACAGTGGAACATTGAGACACAAGCATTTTGCATACCAGTATTTCAAGATAATCCAGCAATGTATTACTCCGATATAAGAGTAATGTCCTGTAATATCTTGTCTATCAACCTGTGTATCCATGAGTTTTCTGTATTGTGTTTCCAATATCTACGGGATTTTCTCTCTTTTCTCTGCATTATTTTTCAAAGTAATGATGAGTGTTAAGGATTGTAGTGAAACCCAAAATTAAAACTATTTTACATTGCAAGTATATATAATAATATAATCATAATCATAAGTTAATATAATCATTTTTGTGTGCATGTCTCTATAGCAATTAAAACATTTTTTTCTTTATTATCAGCACTATTTAAGGTGTTTTTTGTTTTTCAAATGAGAAAACATGATTGCAGATATGGGTACCGCGAATCTCCCAATTCTGGAATGGATTCTGTTAGTATCTCAAGGTTTCACTGACACTGGTTTGCATTGTCTTTACATCTTTTTTTTTTGCAATTTTAATTTTACATGATTGCCCATGCTTTTCCCTTTGGATGGTACAATAATCCCAAAATTATAATACAACAGCTCACTGTTTACAAACAAGGAGTCTGTGGAGTTGGGGAGTTGGTTTAACTTTTGTCGACCACCCATACTAGGGTCTTCATCCCAATTTTGTCCAGGGCCAACTCTGTTACTTGCTCATCTTGCTGTCACTTGCTGTTAAGGTCACTGTCGAGTGTAGTGCGATCGTGTAGCAATGACGCTATTGTTTTCACAGGCATTCATAGCCTCTTTTGCCATCTGCTGGAATAGAAGAGTATTACATTATCTGCCACACTTAATAACAATGCAGACACCCTACAATGGGTAATTAGGTGACATTAGATCATTTCCCACGGCACACACTAGATCCTAAAACCTTTTTAGCATTTTTTTTAAGATCATATTTATCAACCAAAGTTCTGAATGCAGCATCTGTGACAGTCTGTTGTGTTGACACTTTATACTGTAACACAAGCATCATTTATCAAATCTTGATCTTTCCCTAAAGCTCCCGGTCCTCTCAGTGAGGACGGAGGGACAGACAGAGAACGTATTCTGCTGGACTGAAGTGTCTACTGAGTTGGTTAAAGTGGACTTATCTCTGATTCTTGACAGTTCTGAGTGCTGTCTCCCAGACTGCAGAGGCTGCACAGGGCCAGTCAGACTACAGAACTTTATTGATTGTAATTCTTTTACAGCAATAGCTTCCGTGGTTACACACTTGCACTTGTATTTAAGATTAACCCTCCCTTTTCTCATTGTGTGTCAAGAGAATAAATAACTTTTATTTCTCAGCAAAAAATGAACGATAATAACAATACTTAAAACCTGATACTGTGCCTTTAATCTCACATCTTTCCCTGTACAAGTGTGTGTATGGAAGGGTTTCTCATCCAGCTTTAGCTCCACAGAGATACTCGCAGCTTCTCTGAGTGTTTGAGTGAAGTGGCGTCTATAAACAACATCTGATGTGTTTATCTGAAAGAAAGCCAACGCCAACAGCTGTTTATGTGAGCGAGACCTGAGTTGAGCTGCCAAAACAACAACATCGGGAAGAGCATGTAATGATGCAGAACATTCTGCACAGAGAAACACGGTCGTCAAACAAGTCAATAAACACAATTTTACTTTACAGCAGTACAACATTTATGACACAAATACAAACAATGATGTAGTCTTACGCACATGTGTGCTTTTGTTGCCTAATGTGAACTTGAAAGTAATATTATTAAAGTCTAGTGGGAGCTATAATGTGCCCAAAATGGTACTGTACATGGCCAAAAGTGTCTAAGGTGTTATACAAAATATATTCTTACTTATAATATATATAAGTCCAACATACTGTTCCTTCCTATGTGTGGTGAGCCCACTGGAAATATATGTCTATATATATATAAATATATAATTAGAGAGAGAGAGAGGGAGGGGTAAGTGTGAAACAAATGCGTTACTCATATATATATATATATATATATACATATATATATATATATATATACATAATATATATATATATTAGGTGGGCTGGGTTAAAAAAATCAATTAATCGATTTTCATCGATTTTTTGTTAATAGGACAATATTGATTCATAAATCCAAAAATCTATCTATTTTTACCTTCTTTTCCCAACAACTTTACGTGAAATCATGCACCACAGGTGATTACGTATTTACGTAGTTACGTGCAAGTTAACACACTCGCATGTAAAACAAATGTAAAAACAACATGGCACTAAAATCTAAAAACTAAATTCTGCCTTGTCATCTTGGGTCAAGTCATGTTAAATAAAAAACGCATGATGGATTAATATGACTGCCTTGAGTAAATTTGTGATGGAAATAAATGTAAAAAAATACATTTTTTATTAGCTATAAGTTTCAATTTTAGCTTTGATTCTTCTGAGAATAACGTTGGTACTGAACTATAATTGATATGACAAAAACTGAATCAAAAACCGAAGCGAATCATGAATTGAATTGAATCGAACCCTTGTGAATCGATTGAATCGGTTTAGAAAATTTGAATCAATACCCAGCCCTAATATATACTGTTATCATTTTCTTTTCCTTTCGGCTAGAACTTTTTTTCGGGGTTGCCTCAAGGAATGAACATTTTCCTTCTGTATCACCTCTGACTCCAACTACTTCTATGTCCTCCCATACATCAATCTCCTCTATGCATTCTAGCTCCTTCTCTAGGATGGTTTTTCTTCGAATGTATGCACCGTCCCTCCTCTAATCATGTCCAAAGCATCTCAATCTGGCTTCTCTAGCTTTTTCTCCAAAACACTCCTGTTTGTGTTGTCCCTCTAACCCCCTTATTCCTGATCCTGTCCATCCTTGTTACTCCTAAAGAGAACCTCAGCATCTCCTCCAGCTGTGCCTCCTCCAGCTGTGCCTCCTGTCTAGCCCCCTGGTAGCTGCCTCAAACCTGTAACCCTAAACCCTTCACCTTAGCTGCAATGGAAATAAACAGTATTAGGATATTATAATTATATAACTCAGTAGGTCAAAATTGTTGGAGATATTGTAATCTATTACTAAATAAGTGGTGTGGATTAATGCTGGGATCATCGACTCAGTGGTATCGACACATGTGTTGGTTATTGATTGCTCTCACGACATAGTGGGTACGTTTTCTTCATTGTAAACGTTATGTAAATGGTCTCCTTTTGCCGTAACCCGAATTTGAACCTGGGTTGCTGTGGCCACAACGCAGAGTGCTAACCTCTATACGATCACGGCGAGCTATGGAAAACTGGAAGTGCTCAACACCAGAAACCATATGTTCCAACTAATAAATACAAAACACGTGTTACTTTCACTTTCATCTTACTTAATACAAGCATACAGTACCCTCATGTTATACTGAAACTGATCCATTCATATCGTTTGTCCACTGACCAGAGTGAAGCTGTGACTCCATGAGTTCAAGTCCACTTGAAATCGTTGTCTCTTAATGGTTAGACTATTCAGGTTAGTGTGTGTAATGTAGTTTGTTCTGATTCATTTAAAATGGAAAAAATTTTTACATTTACTAAAATGACCAGTATGGTATTTGTCATGTATTTTATCGGGTAAAAATGTATTACTCTTGATATTGGCATAAAAAAGGCCAAAAAAAAAAAGAAATTGGTATCATACTGAATTAAAATTGTCAGCATTGCAGGTTTCTCAGTTGTAGCACTGTTGGTAGGGCAGATTCACTTTCAGTCTCCATGGTGGCTGACACAATGACAGGTTCACTCATAAGCTGATGATAAACTGCATCCAGCAACATGCTTTTGCAGGATTTCTTAAAAGGATCCGCCAGTCAATTTCGCAATCTTTTGCAGTTCTCCCAGAAAGCTCTTGGTGGCGCTACCAGTCACAATTGGTACGTAAACACTTGACAGGGCTCTGATCTGGTAAACGACCTGACTGGGTCTCTCATTGCTATATGGAAGCACAGAAACAGTGGTTCTTAACCTTGTTGGAGCTACCGCATTCGCCGAACCCTACTCTAGTTGGGTGAGTCGGTGTGTCTTGACCTCCGCGGTGTCCTGACCTCTGCGACAGAGGTCACCGAACCCCTGAGACCGACTCACCGAACCCCTAGGGTTTGATCGAACCCTGGTTGAGAACCACTGCTCTATGGTGTTCATTGCAGATCCACTCTCATCTCACCATGTTTGGGATATGATTGGGGATCATCTACCCTAATTATTCGTGCAACACGCCCATACTTGTTTAAACATTCAGTTAAATCCTAAGTAAATGAGCCCACTAACAATAACGCAGTTAGGTACTTTAATATTTTCTATGTCTCCTACTTCCATAATTGTTAGACTTCCCTATTTTAGGTCTATGTGGTCTGAAAAACACCTCAAATTACTTCCTGAAATAGTTCTCCTTTTCAAGTTGCACAGAACTTTAAACACCGGTATGGAAACTTCTCGAATCCCTTGCTCCACGCTTACTCCAAGTATGGTGTAAAGAAAAAAAAAATACTGCAACCTCCTCAAAAATAGAAAAAAACAAAACAATTATCTCTCTAAAAATTTGATTATCTTGACTTTTCTCACTGTTCTCTTTCTCGTGGTGTGGCGTCTCCTTCGGCTTGTTCTTCTTTCTCCCTCTTCTTATCTTTGTTCTTCCCAGAAATCTCAGCTACAGGTGTCTTGATTGGCTGTAATCTTCCTCATTAGGGATCGTATACAAGTTAAATCACCGGTACACTTAATAAGGGACCGTAAACAAGTTACTTTAAAACAAAACTGTAAACCATTAAAATGACACGTTTTACTTATGTCCAATGTACCAATTATCGTTTCTTTAATTAAATTAACAATTCTAACCAATAATTGCTGTTATTTGTTCATTTGATTTGTTTGTTATTTTTTTATTTTGATGGATATTTATTAAAGCTATTATATTATTATTACTACAACTTATCTGCCAATTTAAGTTCATGTCTTTTTCTCTATCTTGCTGTTATCTATTTATGGTAATAACCTGGGTTACTCTGTGATTTAACATGTAACCTGATGTGGAAACAGCAGACAGTATTGCTACACCTTAGTGAACAGTAACTTCTTAGTTGATTTTATTTTGATAAATTTAATGAATCATGAGCAGAGGTTAGCACATGCAAAAATCACAACGATAGAAATCTGGATCAAACATATTTTCTTCCTAAAGTAAACACAAGAAAAATTAACAGATGGATGATATCTACTAGGGACTAATACTTGGAATTGAGCAGAACTGATTTATTTATTTATCTTTTTGCATTAGTTTGAATATATATACATTTTTCTGATGAAGTTTTATGTGAGTCTTAAACACAACCTTTTAACTTTAACACATCTTTGCTGTCACCACCGGTTGTGTGGTCCAAACAAAAGTTTTTGTACATGAAAAATCCTGCAATAAAACCCATAGTTTTTAAATTTTCATTTATTTCTCTTCCTTTTTTTCTGTAGAGTTATGATGTTTGAGTCACCTAGGGGAGAAGCTCTGGGCTGGGAATATTACCTGCCAGGTGCAGTTGGCACATTTATTTGTGTATAATAGTGTGCTATGCATCAATGCCAATAACACTGGTGGGTGCCACCAGGAAAAAGTGATTGGATTCTAGCAGTAGATGATGCTCACTTGTAAGAGATTGATTTAACAAAAAATAGTTTGTTTGCTTATTTGAGGCACAAATGTTAGACTTTTGTTCGATATTTATGTTTGCATTCATTCATCCTGATCCTCTTCAACTGCCACCCAACTCACACCACACCATACCGTACCGTACCATATCTATTCAAAAATTCTGGGTGAAAATGTCTGATGTCATTCAACCTAAGTTTTCATTAGATGTGCAATGATCCTGCAATCGAACATTAAATCATTGACAAGTGTGAATAACTCCACATCTTAAAAACATCATTATGGCCTGTATTACAACAGATCAGTGTATCCTAGTCAACTCGTGGCCATAAAATGCTAATACAAAAGCAACAAACCCCAATATTATTATTATTATTATTATTTAGAATTGACAGTTCATCTATTCTATTGTACAGATTATACATGTGTTCCAATTCCAAAGTCATTTTTCTACCTCCAGCCATGATAAAGATAAAGGCCTAGGCTCTCCTGTCACAAATTTGTGAAAGTCACAAATGACTTTCAAGTGATTGACAGCAATTGACAATAATGTTTTGATTCCTTGTGAGCTAAAGTAGAAGAAAGGTTTTATGCATAAAAGTTATAGCTTTGCGGGCAGTTTGTGTGACTGTGCCTGATTATATTCCTGACTCTAGTTGAGCACCACCTGATGAATAGGTCCTTCAGTGCGGTAAAAACTGGCCTGCTTACCTGGTCCTTCTGTTCATACCATTTCAGTTGTCTTGACGAGCAGCACAGGCTTTAATGGTGTTGCACAGATCTCTCTCAGCCTCAGGCAGTACAGTCAGTACCCAGGCTTCTAGACAAAAGTCTAAATATTAAAGTCAGCATTAAGTTCTCTGACAGTAGTGCTTTGGCCAAGAGGAAATGTCTCTATCATTGATGAGGAACTCCAGGGTGGTTCGAATCCCGGTCAGTGCAGTTGGCTCCTTCTACTGGGCTCACCACCCGCTGTGGAGACTGGGAAAAGGGAGTAGAGCAAAGAATGTAAAAACTCCATCCCTCTGTCTTTTGTGGGAGCAACAGTCTCTGCAACTGTCACCCAAATCACACAGCACTGTACCAATCCCTCTTGAACCTTCCTGCAGGTGATGGCTCCAATGAAAGGAGCCGACCGCCCTAACTGGAACTCAATTAGACACGCTGACTCTGGGCAAAAGTGTCACAATATGTAAAAAACAATGTGTTTGTAGAAAGGACACCATAAATATGTGAGTGATTAGAGATCTCCATCCTTGATTTCATTGGACATGTCCGTTCTGTGCTCTCAGTTGTGTCATTGGCATGATAGTACGTGCTTTCTTCTGACTCTCAGCTGAGTTTGTGGTTTGATTGTATGTGGACACTCCTGACTCTCAGCTCTATTTATCACTGTCACTCAGGTATCACTGTTAGTGTTAGCATCAGTGTGTGTCAGCTGGTATCACTCAGTGCTATCTGCATGTGTGAGGCCTACACTGTCTGACCCTGACCCTGCTGTTTCTGCTCTTTCCCACACCTTTGTCTCTGTGTGTGTGTATTACATTCCGTGGTATGTTGCAGGAATTTGGACTATTTTTCCAGCTCACTCATGTTTGTGCCTACTGAGGTGTGTCTGTAAATTCCCAACAGGGAGACAGATAAACACACTTAAACACAAACCTTGTCACACCACAGCCCACACCTTTACGTACAGTCAGGAATTCATTCAGGCAGGCACAGCTCCTTGGAACCACATGCCAATGTATTACTGTGTAGAAGAGAAAATTAGTTGATTTTGTAAAAACCAGGACAATTTTTTTTTTAATTAAAGGAACTAGAAACTAGAGCAACATTATAACCTTGCCAACAAAACAATAGTACTATTATCTTCGTGCAATGTACACAAGATTTAAGATTTATATGTAAAGAACCAGAACTATCTCTCCTGTGTTACAATCTCAGACTACTCATAAGTACAGTATTTGGTACAAAGTAGTATGCTGTCCTTGAGATCAGAGTTTTGTTTCAGTTTAGCAAATGCAATATTCCCCGGTCAAATGACAAATTAAGTACCACTGACGATGATTTAGGATTGAGTTTAAAAATGGCATATGTGCCCCCTAGAGGCACAGTCAATCTAAGACACATTTTCTCTATTCTAGCAATTTTTTACCCCTTTTAGAATCAAGGACTGTTCAACCCCTATAAGTCATCGTTGCAGACTAGTAATAGTGCTGCATCATTGCAAGATTATTATTATACTTCTTTTCCTTTTGGCTTGTCTAATTTTTTCAGGTATTGCCACAGTGAATCATCATTTCTTATCTCATCCTGTTCTCTGTATCTTGTACTTTGACTTCATCTACCTCCACGTAAATCCTCAACGCATCCATCAATCTCCTCTTTGTCTCCTACCTGGTTGCTCCGTCTCTAGCATCATTCTTCTTTCAATGTATTCACTGTCTCTCCTCTTGTTCCTGTCCATCCTGGTCTCTCCTAAAGAGAGTCTCAGCATCCTTAACTCTGCCATCTCCAGCTTTTCCTTCTGTCTTCTGCCTTTTGCTACTGTTATTGTATTGTATTATATTTTCAAAAAAATGTATAGATTCTTTATTTCTTATCAGTCTACCTGATTGTAAGATTTAATTTGAATGTAAAAGATGAATAGATATTCATAAATTTGTAAAACTGAAATAAATGTTTCGTGATCCCTGAATGTATTGGTCCCAAGATTGGGGTTGAAGGCCCTTGAGCTGGATGGTCCATCTTTTGGAAGAAACCTGTTTATTTCCCAATCAACGCAATTGTCAAGGCCACTAAACATGTTTGAGATCTAGCATCTAAACAATAAAAGTGGCTATGTAGTCACATTTTTTTTTATTACCACAGGTTAAATGTCCAGTTAAGCTTCCATAGCATTATTTCAACAGTCACAGATGCAAAGCACAGCTAACCTCAACCTCGGATCCACACGTTGCCTTAAGCTGTATCCACTGCTGGTGTACCACCCCTGGACTGACTTCAGAGTTTAGTTCCTTCTCGTTTAACAAAAAGCTGTTCCATTTAAACAGAAAACTCAATGAGCGATACTAACATATGGATGATGATAATGTGAAGAGGGATGTGTGTATTGTGTTACATGCAGCTGGCAGGGCATGTTTATTAGCAGATTTTATCTAAGCAGACAGATCCACGTCACCCATGTCCCACCCATGTACATTCACCCAGATCTCTTTGGGGTGGTCCCAGTGTCTAGCATGTTTGTTTGGTATACATGTGCATGTAGCTGCAGGCGAAAGACAGACATGGACCCTACATCAGTTGTCTTTTATGTGCATGTGGCTTGACCTCAGGGCTTGGAAAGGGCCTTTTAATTCTGTACCTACAGTACATTAGTTGAAGAGCCAACCATAATATAAATTGTAAGAGTTATAAATTATAAATAATAATAACAATAAAAAGTGATAGGGAGGACAAGAGATGCAGAGAGATCCTACCACTGCACAACTTTGCCACAAGTACCACTTTATAAGTTATAAATCAAAGTATTTGCATTTGTTATTCTTGCTCTGTCCTCTGCAATCTGTCTTATCAGGTCTCCTGGAGACTGAATGAAGAATCTGGGAAACAGAGGGGGCTACAGCAGGCAGAGAAGACTGCAGAAAACTATTCCCTTTGATAAGCCGGCCAAAAGGTTTTGATTAAACTCGGTCCCAGCAGGAGGCCACACTGGCTCCTCTGTGAAACCACCAGGCCCAATCAGCAGCTATCAACAGCCGCAGGTAATTATAGCTATCCACCCTCCAGACCAGAATTCACCTGGAATTCCTATTGTTGGGGGGTTGGACGTGAGGCCAAGCAAGAGTTAGAGCCCCTAATCAAACAGATACCAGAGGTCTGGACCTAGACCAAAACGTTAAATCATCATCACGTCAGAGATTGATATTTTACTAGAAAGTTCTGCTGATGCTACAGCACTATAGATTTCCTCCATGAATTTTAATAAACCCTAGGCTACGTCTGACAAAAAAAAGCATGTAAAAATATATCCATATGGCATTCAGCAGAAAAAGGAGCAAAAAAATTCCATGGATTCAATGTGTATCAACACTCATATAAATATTGATTATTGGCATAGTACTCAATAATCAATCAATCAATATTGCTTAATGAATGAAAAAATTGCATGCATAACTATCCTATATTATCGGCTTATCAATACTAACATGTGTATCGATTAAGAATCTACTTCTAAGATTAGATTTTTACTAATATTGGTACCAGTCGCATATTGTGGTGTCACAAGAACAAGCAGTTCACTTTTACTAACTTAAATGTACTATTGTGAAAAGACTGACAAACACTGGAAGAAATAAGTAAAAAGTGTCATATATACTGTATATATATATATATATATATATATAAATATAAATATATATAAGTAAGAACTTATGCACACGCTGGTAAGTCTTTTTTTCTTGATATATTGATTTTTTTGTGCAAAAGCACAAAAGCACATGCAACAAACTGCATCCAGCTTGATGTTTATTTATTACATTCACAGTGTAGATGAGAAAAAGATGAACCACTTTCATTCATGCTGCAGAAACCTGGTAAAAATCACTTAGGCGCTACCCCAGGTCCTCAAATAGCCTTCTCACTAGTGATGGCTTGATCCAATAATCAGTATCTGTATTGGCCCAAATATTGATTAAGTCTTCAGAATTGAATATCAAAGGGATAAAGTATAGGCCGTACAATGTCATGGCTAAGACAAACGCTTATTATTACGCAGCATGCTGTAAGGAAGAAGCACGCGAAAAGAGACAAAGGTATCGGGTTAAAATTAGTATAGGCAGTCATGCCATGTTGCAATATCAAAAGTGGATTATACCTGTATTGGCACAATGATGTGATTGTGTGATAGTTGGCTGCATTTTATTTTGACATAAAAAGACTTTTGCTTGTACAGTGGAAATGTTTAATCAAGAAACATTTGCTTCGATTGAACTGATTGGGCCCCATTCCTTGTGCAATAGAGGGAATCTTTATATTCTGTCAATGTATCTTTGAATTTACCAACAAGCCTTTACGGTTCTGGTTAAATAAGAGTACCGGACATGTCCTTAAAGTACTGTAGGTAAAACCTGGAGACCTGGTAAATGCAATAATAGTGATAATGGTGATAATGGTGATATAAGTGATAACAGTGCAACGGTTCTTGTCTGTCCTCATGCCAGTCACTGTAGTGCAGCCTCATTCGCCGAAGAGAAAATAAACACTTAACAATTAAATAAATCACTTTTAAAACAGCTCTTTTCATATTTGTTTTTATAGTTTCAAAAACCATCTGTCAAATTTGTCTCCCACCCATCCATCTTCATGTTCTCTGGTAGTTTCTTCATCTTAGAGTCCCGTTTGAACAAACCATGTCCAAACATCTGCTTCTCAAAGTGCACTTGTCAAAGCTTCTTTCACAATTTGAACCCAGTTCAGTTTTAGGTAGAAATAATAATGTATTTCCCCGCAGAATAAAAAAGGGTGTGAGTAAATGGTACTTGTGTGATAATACTGGATATGCTTAAGGCTCAGTTCATGTAAGATGTGTAATGAAAGCAGCAAAAATACACAGTTAATTGATGACAAAAGCTCAGTCACTGATCACAGGTCAACTGTCCATTGTTGGTTCCCAGCGGTTCAGAATTGGGCCATTCACACACAGGGATTATGGGTATAAATTCATATTATTGGGTACTGGATTCTAGTGCTTTTTTCACAGAGACAAGTAGAAAAGCCATGCAATGATGAATGGAGGTGGGGATGAAGGGACAACCTTTTCAGACAACATCCCAGAATTCCAAACTCCAGAGGATGTTCTTCCAGAAGGGGATAACGGGGTGAGGTTGCAATATAATAGGTTGGCATATAGTGAATGTGTCTTCATGTCTGGTCCAAAAGTCCAGCACGTTTAGGTGCCTTACATGTGTGAATGTCCACGGCTTCCTCACAGTCTTTACACTCCACTGAGCAGCACCACTTGAACTTGCACTCGCACTTGGTGATCTGCTTGACTAAGGTGGTGTCGTAACCCCGCCCACAGCACATGACCTCACATCCATCTGTTCCACGGGAAGTCCTGTTGCAGACACGCCCTGCTGTTCCCAGGGTACCTGCGGGTATAAATAAAAAAAAAAGGTACAAAAACTGAATCGAAATACTGTGAATGTGGGCTATATAAATAAAATTTGATTGATTGATTGATTGACTATATGTCACGCTGTAGTATAAGTCGCCACATGCAAAGGTGCAACTAGCAGATACTGGTACAGAGGCCCTTGTGCAAGTGTCAGCGTGAAAATAACTCTGGTTTTTGTTTCTGTCTCTTAGTTCTGGTCCTATTGTTTCAGTGATTAAAGTCTCTGGCCAAAATCTAAAAAGGAATTTTGGCCGGGTTTTGGTCGAAAAATTCAGTCTCTAATATTAACCCTTTATGAGGAGGCATTATAGGGTGTGAAATATGACAAAAACTATATTAAAATTGTAACATATGTTACCTGTATCCCCATTGAGTCTTTGATATACACTGTATATATGTGTAAACATTTTATTATTAATTTGTTTTAATTTAGTTTATAAGGTTAAAGAGAGTTGTTAGGCAGCTGGACACAAAGGCCTTCTACAAAACATTTCACCTCTCATCCAAGATTCTTCTTCTAGTCAGGTACAGAAGTTATATACTGGGAATAAGAGGAATGTGTTTCTGGTTTCTTCTGTTGAAAATTTGGACATAAAGTCTAGATAGACTTCATATCCATGCCTTGACCATGACCTGGATGACTAGGAATTTTTATTATAATTATTTTTCTTTGTTTTTTTTTTCTTCTTAGACTAGAAAATTATTGTTTTATCACAAAACAATAATATCAAAATGTAAATGTTAGAAAACTCAAATTTTAATATACTGTAAAACCAATCATAGAACAAAACAAGAACACATACAAAATATTAAAACCACCATGGTGCCCTAGGGACAGCCTTCATTTCAGTTTGATTCTAAGGTTTTACCTTAATCTTTGATTTGGTCATTAACTTATGACGTGACACTTTTTGTGTTTTACACTCATGCCACCGGGATTAGCAAAGATTATCAGAGATTAGACCTGCTGTTTGGTGTGAGTAGCTGTGACCAATCACACCAAGGCACAGCACGGCAAAAAAACAACAGACACACAAGTATGCAGTGTTGGTAGAGTTACATGGGTTTCCCATGAAGCGCTATTGCCTTTGAAGACTGCGAGTGTGTGTCAGTGTGTGTGTGCTAAATGGATAGTGGAGCGTGACAGACAGACAGACTCTCTTATACTGAGGCCCACTGAGCCCTGCAGATGCAGATGATTCAAAGAGACAGACAACGAGCAGGCTGTGATACACGACAGACAGAGAAGGAGAAAGTAGGAGGGGTTGATTTTGTGCTTTTGTGAAAAATGTGTCTCTTCTGCTCTTAAGGTTTGGTTTTTCCAGCAAAAAGGTACCAGAACCAGAGCATATATATATATACATTTAGTAAATGCTGATTCAAAAGAATTATTATGGGAATCAATTAAAGAGTCTCTGCTCTCTGCTTCAGAAAATATGGTTCCATGATTGGAACCAGATTATCCAACTATAGGAAGAAAAGAACGAGTTTCAGGAATTGATGAAAAGACAATTATAAATAAAGAGGACGCAACGCATAGAAAGTCAGTTGTTGTAAGAATGAGAATAACGAGCAACAATCATTAGTTGGAGGTTTAACTGTCCAACAAAATCTTTTCGAACACTCAGTGGCCTCCAGGTGGTTTTTGATCATTACCATCAGTTGATTGAGTGTTGGGGCCTTTGAGGGGGCCTTAGAAATTGGATTCTTTGGTCCTATTTAGAACCAGATAATGAACCAGATAAAACCCAAACCCCATTGTTTACCAAGGACTTGGTGGTCAGGTGGGTATCGAAATATTTTCTTTTTTTGAGTCGTCTTGCATCATGTTTCTTAAGAGATCATGGTATTTTTTGCTGGTTCAAATGGTATCACTCAGTCACTCAGTCAAAAATCAATTATCCTCACTAATGCTCACTAATCATTTATGATTTATGAGTACTAAAACACTGTTTTAGACTAAACCAAAGTGACTCGGACCTGGACTTGAAATCATCGACTGCCTTGGACTAACACTGATAGGTTGAATACAACCGTGGCTGTCTCTGAGGAGAACAGAGTGTGTGTGCGCGCAAATCTGTGTTTTGTTAGTGCCTGTATTGTGTGTCTGTTTTCGGCGGTTGTGTTGACAGAAACAGACAGAGGTCTGAAGGTCATGCATGCAAGCAGCATGTCCTCGGGCTATGGCAATATTCACTTCCACAGACATCACACACACACACACACACACACACACACACACACACACAAAGAGATACACACAGTGGGTGTAATCCATCACTGCACTCAGAACCTCTTCTCACCTGCTGCTTTGTCTTGAATGCAGTAATCTGGAGAGTTCTCGAAGTAGACCAGGTCATTTTTCGTTAC
This sequence comes from Paraplagusia blochii, assembly GCA_016785265.1. Lineage (NCBI taxonomy): Eukaryota > Metazoa > Chordata > Actinopteri > Pleuronectiformes > Cynoglossidae > Paraplagusia > Paraplagusia blochii. Next base: position 49,796 of record JAFBJS010005309.1, read on the forward strand.
CTTCCTGAAGGCTTTGTTGGCCACAGTGAAGCCTGTACCGTTCTGATTCATTGTCACCTCCACAGCCCCATTGTATTTCTTTTTCAGGTAGTCGCCTGTCTTCCTGAAGTCAGACATGGCCATCCAACATGTTCGTAGAGTGCAGGAGCCGCTGACACCATGGCATTTACACTTAAGCTTCAAGAAGCGCTTCACTGCCTAGAAAATAAAGAGACAGAAACAGAGAGTATTTCAATATGAGTTAATGTAAGACAGATACTGGATTTACAGTGTAGTTGTTTGGGATACTGAGAGATACAGAGTCAGCACTAATTGCTTTTGCAATTTCTGCATTGCAAAAAAAAAATCCTCTTTTGCGGTCAAACTTAATACCCGGGGCCCAAATGTGGTCCACAAAACCATTTATTATGGCCTATGTCACTAAGTGATTCATGATTAATTAAGTCCAAGAAGGAAAGTTTCTTAACCAGATAAGTTATTGAAATCTGTGTGTAGTGTTGGAAAACAGTTCCCATGAAGGGCTAGTTGTAATTTGAAGACTGTATAAATGCAACACTGCATGCTAGATCAGTTAAATATTTGTTTTTCATGTAAAAAAATCATATTAATTGCTGTGTAAAAATAACATTTTTTTTACTTATCATATTTAGAAACTTTGCTGCATAGACATTATAAAATGCTTTGTAATCTCCAGCGGGTTACACAAATTTACTTCCAGGACCAAATTTGGCCCCTGGGCTTTGAGTTTGACATAATAAATCCAGAAGCCAGCTGTAGATCAGCAATCACTGCAACACACAGATACGTACAGTTCTTCCGCAGCGGTTGTTGTGAAGGTTCATGAGGGCTCGTGCATCTCGCTCCGTCCTCTCCTTGGCGTCGATGAAGGCTTTGGCAAACTTGATGCCATAGTTGACATCCTCACTGCAGCCACCCCAGCTAAATTCTCCGCTGTCATCGCTGGCTTGTCCACGCTTATGTGGGTCACAGTGGCACGTCCTTAGCACCCCCTGGCTGCATGCACGAGTCAATGCATACACCACTCCCGCTGAGGAGATTGCGTAAACGAATGCTGCCTCGCGGCTGCCTGAGACAAGGGGACACACAAATAGGCATTCAAGGTCACATTTAGCAATCAGCAAGGATCGTACAAAATTGTAAGGCAGGTCTTCACAGTTACTAGTTTAAAGCTAGTTTTTTATTTTAAGTTTTTAAAGTGGTGCGGCTTTGGCCCAGAGTCAATGTCTCTTTGATTGGTGTGAATCTCTAGCCCCCCCAGCAAGAAGAAGACAATTCGTTCCCACTCTCTGCTGCAACTATAAATAACAGCATTTGTGTATAAAATAGTTCTAGGTACACCTCTGTATAACATCATATCCTTGTTAACATAAAGAAAACAAAAAGAAAGAGATATAGTTCAACTTACAAGGATGTGCAATTACACTTTATTGTAGTATGGCGTAAAAAAAAGCATGTTCCCCAAGGTCACACTCGCCCCCCTCAGCATAGCACCGCACCGCCCCAGGGGGGTCTGCCCCACACTTTGAATACCCCTGCTCTAGGGTACACCTCCTGGGAAAGGCCAAATGATGGTAAGGGTGGTTGATGCCATCCAGTCTGCTTAACACCTACAAGAAGGTTCATGAGGGGCTGGTACGGTGCAGTGGGGTCTGGGCGTTGGTCATGGAGAGTGCTGCACTTGCAACAGATTGCCAGACATAGGTGGATGAAGGCATGGAGTTATGCAATGTACATTTAGAAGTGCTGTTAGTTAGTTCTAAGTGGCAGTACACATGTAAGGATTTTTCTTGAAGACATATTTTGAGACACTGAACAAAGAAAAACTATAGAGTAAAACCAAGGTAGCCAGAATGATGTCCCTGGTGGTCTAGTGCTTAGGAATCAGCTCTCCCCGCCCAGGAATGGGTTTTCGCATAAATTCCCAAAGGATACTCCTGAAGAATTAATAAAGTTCTGTCTATCTGGTGCAACCAGTGCAGTCACAGTGAGTAAGTTATCCCCAGCAGTCAGGGCCCGTTTAGTGAAATTTCTACTAATATCTAAAAGTATATGTGGTTCCTTAAGGAGGCAAAAAGCCACATGAGCTTGGTTGCTTTCGTGTTGCCAGTAATTTAGCTCTGCCTGAGGGCTAAACAGGTCCAGATCAGGGACTAACCAACCAGCTATATCAGATCAGAAGAAAAGCAAACTGTATTACATTACATTACATTACATTACATTGCATTTAGCAGACGCTTTTATCCAAAGCGACTTACAGAGGAGGACATAAGCTGACAAAGGTGTGCGTATTGGGTCAGGTACGGTCTGATTTTTCTAATATTGTACAATGCATAGCGACATAACCTTGCTACGGAGGCAATGTGTTCAGAGAAAGAAAGACGATCATCTAGTACGACGCCCAGGTTTTTAGCGGCATGGTTAGGGGTAACAGAGACAGTGCTGATTTTCAAGTTGATATCGTGGCAGATTGACTCATGGGCAGGGATGACCAGGAGTTCGGTTTTTGACAAATTAAGCTGGAGATGGTGGTCTTTCATCCAAGTCGACAGATAAGAGAGACAGGCGGCGATGCGTGCGGAGACTGTGGTGTCATCCGGCTGGAATGACAGGTATAGCTGTGTGTCATCGGCATAGCAGTGGTACGAGAAGCCATGGGAGCGGGCTCCAGAGAATCGCTCCTGTCTGGCTATGGCACAACAGAAGGGGACCCAGCACCGAACCCTGGGGCACCCCCGTGGAGAGCGTATGAGTCGATGACAGACGACCTTGCCACGACACATTAAAGGAGCGTCCAGTGAGGTAATGTTACTGTAATGTTAGGATAAATAATTGGTAGGGGTGTGAATCTTCGCTCACATAACAATCCGATTCATAGGGTTCGATACAATTCAGGAACGATTCATAAAAAAATGTTAAACGATTGATTCAGTTCGATCCAATTCGGTTCAGTTGGATTCATTTTTTGAATCTGGAAAAAGATTTGCAACTCCGCTTTCAACTACACTTTCATAAACATATTATTGTATGGTTAAATAAAAGAGAATTAGCCAAAGGCTAGTTTTTATCTGTAGTCTCCTGGATATGTATTTGCATATTTATTTTCTATTGTATACATATACAATAAAAAACATATGCAATCATTTTTTATACAATTATGACATTTATCAGATGCTTCATCTGGCATCTCTAGTCAAATTGTATGAATATTTGCAAAATTTAACTTGATTTTTTTTTACATAATTTATGGTCTTTAAAGGAGATCTGTGAATCTAATATTAACCCATGATATTTATACTGATAGACAATTTGTATTCTATCTCCATTAACAAGTATATCAGGATCAGGTGACACTGAACTTATTTTAGTGAAATACATGCCTACAGTTCTAGAAAGGTCCAGCTGTAGACATCACTCCTGTAACCAGATTGCCACACAGGACATTGTTTTGCAATATAATGGTCGATAGATTCCGTTATTGCCTTGGAGTTTGTCGAGTTATTGCCGAACTGCGATTGGAAAAACTTTTGTATTATATCCTGTCTGCTCCTCTGACTACTGGTGGTTCCTGCCGTGCCAGCGTCACCGTCATCGTCACCCAGTAATCCGTCCCACTCTGTCTCTCCGGGTGACTGCTAAGGTTTGTTGGACCTCCAGTTTATTCGATTGTCGCTCTATAGAGTCGGCAAATCGCGTTGCTTTTATCTATCTTTCCATCCTTCTTGAACAAACCAAATGATGTCCAAACCTTCAATTTTAAATGAGAAACGCTGTAAATTTCATCAGTGTCTGCCATGTTGATAAGAACAGAGTAATAACCACTACCTGAACTCCAAACAAATCAGCCCACTTCACAGTTCACACACTGCAAGTGACAATACCTCCACAGACATGTGTGAATAGATGTACTGTATATATGTGTGTATGGGCTTGCCGCTCTAGTGGGAGGAAGCGGCCAATGTCGTATCTGTGTCTGACATCAATTTGTGTCCAGGGCCATGGAGTCCGATCCTCGGACACAAATCTGAACCATCGGACCGTTTCACTGCATTTTTAATCGATGTGGGCTTTTTGGGCCGGTACACTCGGATTCTGTAGGTCACAGAACGATAACCGAGCCAAAACGATTATTCTTCTCACCTAATAATACCTATAATGTCCAATTACCTAATAATTGGACATTAACACCTCTTCATTTCTTCACGTTGAGTAATCCAGCAAAAAGACAATGTTTAGTGATTAGTGACAATGGAGTAAGAACAAAGAGCATGTAAACAATCCGTAAATTATTTCTAGGAAGATAACAAAAGCTGCCAGTTTCCTTATCAGCTCCAAGTGAGACATTTGTATCTCTTGTACTCTACTGCACGCACACTTTGCAAAGATTTCTTCTGGACAAACTGTCTGTATTTGTGTCTGTGCATCTATGAGATATAAGATCTTATTAATTCTGACTGCAGAGCTTTTATCTACTCACAACACCATCTGCCATAGTCCTGCTAACATCTTATTCCTTTTCATGTTCCTATGATTATAACTTGTCTGCTCAGATATAGTAACACAGTATGTTGTCACATATGTTGTGCATACACTTAATCACAGTTGCTTGTCGTATGAAATAAAATGCCATGAAAACATCCATGACAGAACAACAAGAAATTCGATCCCCCGGTCGTTGCTGTCTAGTGGCTCGGAGCAAGATGTCAATAAAATTTCTAAAAATCACACTGCAATGGTTGTGAAGTTAAGCTTTTAATGTATTTGTTGAACATATAGCTTATCTCAAAGGTTTCCACATCAAAGAGATGAGGGGAAAAGAGTAAGGGACCCTGAGTTCCCCTATTCTTCTCTTATCAAGCAGAGAAGGAGAAGAAAAGGGGAATGCATTAATAGATAGATAGATAGATAGATAGATAGATAGATAGATAGAACTGGGGTTTAGGTAAGAGTTTTCAAATGTAAAGACTCACTTCGCAAAAGGACTCTTCCAAATACGGTGTGGTCTCGGTCCAGTGTGCTGCAGTTCCAGCGATGGTGCCTGAACTGGTGCTGACACTCCCTGATCCATTCTTTGGTGCCCTCACCAATGGCCTGCATGATGCTGGGGTGACGCTGACACAGCTGACGCTGCTTGTTCACCAGACCTGGGATGTTGTCGCAGATGACACGGGCTCCCAGGGCTCCGATGTACCTGAACACAGTGGGGTACGAACGAGATTACTGTAGTACACAGGCAGATAGATAGATAGATAGATAGATAGATAGATAGATAGATAGATAGATAGATAGATACATAGATACATAGATACATAGATAGATAACTACTGTATTACTTGATGGCAAAACCAAACTTTGCTATCATTCCAGCCGGGGACATCTTTATAGCACATATCCAGTGACAGTAAGATCCACAACAGCCTTAGCAGTTAACAGCCTTTTATGAGTCACAGTTCACTTAACTTAACAGTGGAGGAGGAGGAAAGAAGAACCATTTACTCTGCTGTGCAAATAAATAGACACTTAACCTCTCTATGTCTGTCTCCCTCTCTCCCACTGTGTGTGAGTACGATAATCCTGCACATGCAGACATCTAATGTTTTTTTTTTCTCTGTAAAAGCAGGATTTTTTAACAAAAATATTAACAGGGATTGTTCCAAAGATAATGTGTGGAGACGTAACCTAATTTTATGAAAATCGTCTTGTTTGTAGGAACAAAAAAGTCAAATCAGTTTTTATTATGATTGAAAAGGGAAATAGCAGAGAGTTGGCAGTTGGCATTGGAAAAGAAAAAGTGAAAACATTTTGAGGGACAGCCCTACTGTCAACTGACAAGAAGACATTGATGAGCCCGGACGTCTCATACAGATATGAATGTGCAGCTACTTTTCTTCTTTGCGCTTCTGTCTTTATTCCATGTCCATTCTATGTGTGTGTGTTTGTGTGTGACATTGCGTGTGTTGAGGTCAGGGTGAGTGTGTGTCTGTGTGGTCGTCGTGTTTTATGAGGAGGAGGAGGAGAAAGCAGAGAGTGCTCATCAAAGGGAAAGAGCAGAGCAGAGGTTCACACTTCATTTTCTCTCTGTCTGAGCGTCAGGACGACTCGTGGATTTTATTGGACCATAAATCTGAATCGTCACATCTACAATAACGCGTCGTAAAGGCATCCAACTGCTTAATCAGTGCGGAGAGGCTAAGGAATTAAAAAAAAAAACTCACATGGACAAAACACAAAGGAACAGTAGTCCCGCTATAGACTGTAGGTCCAAGACCGTTAAGTCCTGGGATTTGATTGATTCTTCCTGACAAATCTATGTGAGAGATTAGATTAGAGAGAACTTTATTAATCCCTCTGTTGTTCCCTTTGGTAAATAATGGGCTTGTGTTTAACCTTATCATTGATAATAATGATGATAATAACAGCCATAATAATGATGATAATAATATTAAAAAAGTACATAGCGAAGTACTGTATAGTAGAGAAACTTTATTGATGCAGAGGCAGAGGATATTTTTATAGGCCGACAACATACTACTGTTGAAAAGTAGTGTTAATAATAACAATAATAATATTAATAATATTCTTTTGCACACCATAATATTCAATAAATATCTGGAATGACTCATTCAGTCAAAAGCTCTTCAAAGACAAATGAAGCAGATATTTTACAGACAAAAATCCTATAAATATAGAATATTAAATATAAAATTCTGTTTTTTAATCTTTTAAATATGCACAGAAACATATTGTGCACTCTGTTGCGCAGCGGTCCATAAATACACCTAAATCTGGCACAGCAGGAAGATTTAAAGGGCCAAGAATTCACACAATATTGAATACTTATGTAATGCAATGGAATGGAATATAAGAGATTAATTCCTCACCTGCTGCTGCTTCTTCTTTAGCTACACTGCATATAACAACTGTTTGCAAAGATCTGGATTCACAACCAAATAATACATTTAATCTCAACTGAATGCAACAGTTTGAACAATTACACCATCATATTAGTTGTTAATGCCCCACTATAAGATACAGCAGTGTATCAAACTTGTGGCCCGTGAGCTAATTGCAACCCACGGGACAATGTTTTCTGGCCCCCGCTTGATATGAAACTTAAATGTCACGACCCACAAGATTCACACAGGGATTGGACTGCAAGGCAACGATGCCGGAAATGTCCATGTTGGATGAATTCAATGGTAAAGTGGTTGACTTTACTGTCACAGGGCCAGGGGTCAGGCGCAAATCAATGAGTTTAGTGAGAGTTTAGTGAGAACTACGAGCCTTTTCTATACTATAAGAGTTAATGCTGCCAATACAGAGGACAAGCAATGATCGTAATGATAATATAAATGATTATTATGATTTGGACTAGTTTGGAGGGCCAGATTAAAAATCCCAAAAGGCGCCAATAGGCCCCGGGCCTTAGTGAACCCAGGTTTTCTTTCGACCATCACAGTAAATGTATTTTCATAGATGTATCATTCGTGTACTGCGATAGCATTTTGTACGTCATCAGTAAAGTTTTTATATTTCATAGATTTGCTCTACACATTTTATAGTTCTCAAAACCCTGGTCCACAGATTCCTTGTGGTCATTTTATGTTGTTTTATTTTTTATTTTTTTTGTTTTTTCTACTCTTCTGCAGTGCTGTATTAGGCAGAATCTGTAGGAAACTGACACTTTTTGTTTTTTATTGACCACTAATAGCTGATGACAATGTGGGCAGTGGCCCTCAACTCATTTGAGCTGAACTCCTTCGAATGACTGACGTCATCAGACCTGTCTCCCTCGGTTCTCGTCTGAGCGGATTTCAGCTTTATAAGACGTCGGTATAGATGTAAAAAAATGTTTTATTTAAACAACGAATGACGACATCACATTTTACTGCTCCAACTCCTCCACACAGATATTTTTTTCCTCTGCTGAAATTCACCAAACGCGAGCATACACGGAAATAGTGCCACCTGGTGATGACAGAACAGGTATACCTGCTGTAGTTGCCGTAACCCCGTGAAGCGGTTTGTTTGTTTATTTCTGTGTCCAAAATTTGACAAGTACAGATTAGACTTTTTCGTTCACATATTCTTTATCATATGGGGCAAACGCTATTCCTTTTTTTTTTTTTTTAGCATTTTTTGCACACGTTAAACGGTGTTTACCCTATTTTTCCATGTATCAATAAAGACCAGTGTAGTGGGATCCATCTCTCTGGGCCAGATTAACGTCGGATCAATCTCCTCGAGCCCTTTGCGGTGTTTGGACAAAGATTCATTGTTATATTAAATATTCATATTGCTTGCTGTTCGTTGTGTGGCGCCAGACTTTTGTGATGATGTAATTTAATGCTTTTGAAACGTTAAATGTTTTAATATCCACTCCCAAGTTACGCGAGCGTGCGCGTGCCCATACACGAACCTATGGTCTACATGGCCGGATTGGCTCAATGTCTCTATCTACACTGTGATGACATTATTATTACTATTGTTATCATTATATATATATATTTAATTATTCATAGGTTACCAAACAATCTTGACAAACATTAAAATGCTTGATCCTAATTAACAGAAATTTTGACATTTTAAAAAATGAAAACACTATTTTTAAATGATTATTAATATTTTTCCATTATTCTTTTATTGATGATTTTTACCTAAATTGTTAAAGTAAGTTTTCATTCTTAAACCGAATACAGATGGATGATAGGACATCAAGACTCACCACCATGAAGAATCCACCCTGGGCGTAAGCAGCAGCAGCAGCGCACAAGCGCAGTAAATTTTGGAGCTCGTACCCGAACACGAAGAAGACCGGGGTGAGAGCGCGAGTCTGGGGGGCTTACAGCCATCAGTCCTGGCAGCGGCCCGGAGGCTCAGAGTCCGGGTTAAGGCCAACATGGATGGGTCTGTGGGTCTGCGCTGCGGCTTAAACTGGATTTATTCTCAACTCTGATCCTTATAACCAAAGACCGATAGTTATCCCAAAGTATCTCAACAGATCTGGGTGCAGACAGAAAGAGGGTTTCAGCAGGTCCAGATGAGGTCTTCTGCTCCAGATTTCGGTTCCATGGTGAGCGCGGCTGTCCAGCAGGATCGCGTTGCCGGTGCCATGTGCGCACCAGACTGTGGGTCTGTTTGCTTTACCTGGAACAGCAGCAGCAACAAGTGTCGGCCGGTTCTCTTCACTCTCCCTGAGGCTGCGCACACGCACACGGACACGCACGGACCAAAGAGTGAACGTACAGAGAGGAGGAGGAGAGAGTGATGGATAAAGAGAGACAGAGAGGGAGAGAGGGAGTGAGAGAGAGAGAGATCCATTGGACGAATATATGGGACTGTGGGGTAAAATACCGAAAAATTAAAAAGATGGCGAGATTGTCTGTGTCCTCGCTCTAGGCAAAAAGGACATATTGTATAGTTGTCCAAAACACAATGAAATATTGAGGAATGTATATCCAGTCATTGTCATATTGGGCTGATACTAGAAAACAAAGAAAAGAATAGAAGTGTTATCATGTACTAATCACACTGAGTATTTAGGCATTGGTAGTAAGTAGGGCTGGGTATTGATTAAAATTTTCTAAATCAATTCGATTCACAAGGGTTCGCTTCGGTTTTTGATTCAGTTTTTGTCATATCAATTATAGTTCAGTACCAATGTTATTTTCAGAAGAATCAAAGCTAAAATTGAAACTTAATCAATTTGCTAATAAAAAATGTATTTTTTAAATTTATTTCCATCACAAATTTACTCAAGGCAGTCATATTAATCCATCATGCATTTTTTATTTAACATGACTTGACCCAAAATTACAAGGCAGACTCAAGTTTTAGATTTTAGATTTTAGTGCCATGTTGTTTTTACATTTGTTTTACGTGCGAGTGTGTTAACTCGCACGTAACCACGTAAATACGTAATAACCTGTGGGGCATGAGCTCACTTAAAGTTGTTGGGAAAAGAAGGAAAAAAAGATCAATTTTTGGATTTATGAATCGATATCGTCCTATTAACAAAAGAATTGATTAAAATCGATTAATTGATTTTTTAAACCCAGCCCTAGTAGTAAGAGAAACCTGATTTATTTGTTTCAGCTAGGCGAAAAGAGAAAATCGGACAGGGGCGAGGGGGGATTGTGTGGCACTATGATATATAGAGTACTGTTAGACAAGCTGTTTAAGTGGAAGCATTACAGTTGTGAAATAAGGCAGTGGTGGCCTAGCGGTTAAGGAAGCAAACATGGGTCCACAAAGCTTCAGGTTCTAGTCCACCAGCAGCCAGGTCGCCACTTAGGTGCTCTGATCATAGCACCATCCAAACCCAGAACTTCCAGTGGGCTTACCACCCACTGGAAAGCTCACAGTATGGTGCAGTTTGATCTGGGTGGTAGATCACACTGCCGGTAGACCCGGTAGCTATAATAGGATGAAGATAAATAAATTAAATAAGAAAGTTAAGTGTTAAGTTATTAAGTAGGTTTAAATAGTTGCTGAGTTCACTTTTAGTTTTGTCTGGTATGTAGTTAAAAACCACACCCAAGTTGCTCAGATTGGAACTGGTGGCTATGAAACAAAATATTATCTTTATTTTATTGTATTCTAGGGCCAGTGTAATTAACCTTGTTTATATGATTTTAATGTAAAAGTTACACGACATTCAGCTTAAATAATTTTTGTGTGCCATCTGGATACATGTAGTAAAGGTCAAGTTATACTACCTGTTGAGAACATGTGTAGAGTGAGTACTTTGGACCAAGCACTGAACCTTGGAGAACACCACAGTTAACCTGTGTCCATCTAGTCTAGAGGAAGGTATATTGTATTGCTGGAATGAACAGTAAGAATTCTTCCAGACAGAGTAATATCCCAACTATTTTGCTACAGCACATACATTTTAGACCACATATTTGCCCTAGCCTCTGCAGTAGTATAAAGTCATCTGATAGTTTCACATATGTATGTCATCGCTAATTCTAAATTGTGCTTTTTTCTGTGCTATTATGTGATTTAGTTTTAATTATGCAGCTATTATGTAGCGTCTAAATCTAATTAGTCAACAAGAGGGTCAAAAATTGTACTATTATTGTGCTTTTTAAATCGGTTATTCTTGACATTATCTTTAAATGGGTACAATAATATTGGTGTTTATTCAGATCCAGAAAACTAAATTTATCCCCTTGGGGCAATTGATATTGTATGTCCCTCAAGTATTATTATTATTATTACTATTATTATCATCATCATTGGTGTGGAACTCCAGTGTTGTACAAGATCAAATCCCTGTCAGGGTGGGCTTGTTTCCTTCCAGTGGGCTCACCCTAACCCCAAGGGACTGGCCTGGTACTGTATGATCAGGTTGGTAGTTGTGGAGACTGCAGCCTGCAGTCTGACATGGGATGGACAAAGAAGGATGGATGGACTGTTCATGTTGTCTGTATTAGAGCCTTAAAGTAGCTCTCAGTTTAAAG
>JAFBJS010005309.1:62215-81394 GCA_016785265.1 Paraplagusia blochii
AACTCCAACCACCTCCATGTCCTCCCTCACTGCATCCATAAATCTCCTCTTTGGCCTTCCTCTATGTCTCTTACCTGGTAGCTCCATGTCTAGCATTTTTAGATTCAGATTTTAAAGTTTTTAAACTGTTGCAGTGGAAATACTTATTGTTGTGGCAAATTTTGTCTAATATAAATGTAGTTGTTTTTTTCACACTGCAACTGGTGGGTGAGAAGGAGTGGGCCAATATGTCCTCATGCTGTTAGGTCTGTCTGTTCCTTTCTGTAGATGCAGTAAACAGGGAAAGTACAGTATGCAGTATACCTACCTCCCTCATGCTGTTTCTGTGTTTTTGTGTGTTCCAACTAACAAGTCTCCCTTGTACCGCAGTTGGGTTCTGCCTGTTCCCACAGTTTTAGCACACAGGGTGCTATGGTGGAAGTTTGGCTTTGTTTACCTCCATTAGTCATACACTGGTTTGGTCCACATCCTCTTTTGATTTGTTGGCCTATATTGTGGGGAATGTGAGTATGTACCATGATGAGTTGGAGGAGTTCATTGATTCAAGCTAAGATATTTATCTTCTTTTAACCATGCTTTAAAATAAATCATCAATGATCAGTGATCAATTCACGGATTTAGAGTGGTTTGGAGTTAACAATCTCATAGTAAATAATACAGTATTATTTTGCTTTGTTATTTTACAATATTTTTATTTGTATGTAGAATGCCTAACACATTTACTGTACTTTGTACAAACTCTTCCTTGATTGGATATTTATATTATGGATACCATCCATCCATCCATCCATCCATCCATCCATCCATCCACCCACCCATCAAATGTGGTCTGATCCTGTGAACTGTTCTATGACTGAAGGATCTCTGGATGTGTGTGTTAAGAAACCATTGCCTGCTGCTTGCACTGATGTACAAACGCAAAAATCAGATTTTCCCTAAGAAGCCAAAGTCCATCAAGTGCTCACAAGATTTCAAATAAATTGAATTGAAATGAACAGATTTCTTAATTCATAAACAAAACTATATACGTGATTTTGATCATTGTAGTTGATTTAAATGACAACTAATTATTGAATTGTCCATTATTGTAAATATTCAGTGTGAGAGCGTCTGCTGTACTTAGTAAAACATGAGAGTGCTGGAGAAGAAGGCCAAATGTTTCTGCCGTGGAACAGAAGAACAAAACTGTAGCCTAAATCTGAACCACATGTGAAGGAGACACAAGTGTGCTGATACACACACACACACCAATCTTTGTCTCTGGAGGATGGCTATCCTCACTTTCTTTCCCACGCTTTTTTTTTAATATCTGCATATTGAATGTGGCACTTTTGGTCTTGAAGGTATTCTAATTCTTATTTCATTTTTGTTAAATAATATCCTAATTATACTCTTATTTATGTATAAACCTAATAATACAATTCTTATATGCCTATCATCATGTGACCTGAACACGATGGTTTCACTGTGAATTAAAAATCTTGTACTTTGGTAAAAATTTGGACTTAATCGATAATAGTTCACAAAGTGACAAGTCTGAGCCGGGGATAAGGATAAGTTACCTCCTCGTGGCGAATACAGCGAATACATTTTGAGCTTTGTGGAGCATCAAAAGTCTGTCATAGCGTCAAAAATATGCTTCAGATCTTCACTCTGTAAAACCCCACCCTCACATCAGTTGTTAATCACTGTATCACTGCAATGGTCAAGGAACATGGTACGAAAAAAGATTACGACACCCACTAATGTTTCCATCCATCCATCCATCCATTTTTGGCAGAAGTCTCCACCACAGCCACCCAAATAACCTTTCTGTAAGTGGTGAGCCCACTGGAAGAGACATTATTTCTAGTCCTGTAAGTTTATGTTACTTTAATCAACTTTAAACTATTCACAGGTCTTGTTTAACACTATTTTCAAGACTTGGGTTTTATTACGCTTATAGTTTTATGTGACTTCATACATGTGGGATGGCACTTTGGCCTAGCGTCATTTGAATCCCATTAAGGGTGGTTGGCTCATTCCAGTGGGCTCACAACCTGCAGGAGGGTTCATGATAGGCAGGTAGGGTGAATTGTGATTTGGATGGTGGTCGTGGAGACCACCATCTGCCCTGTGACCTGGTAATGGATAAGCAGATAAAAATGTCTGGATGGATATATACATGTGGAATTTATCAGCACGCACTGGGTGCAGTGGAGAGCCAAGGAGAAACATGCTGTCAGGACTGGCCCAGGTCCAGACAACTCAAATGGACTTTGGACCTGAAGGGACAGGTACGGAGAGAGGATGTGGAACCATTACCACTACCGCTGCAACCAATCAACAAAGTATTATACTGCTAATATGAGCTAACATTTCATAACTGGTGCCTTCAAGTCTTTGAAATACCAAGAATCATTAATCTGGGTCTAGAAAGTGTTAGGACAGGAGCTCAGCTGTTGATGGGAATGTCAAGATTCCACACATTATCCTCTGAAGGAGCAACTTTCTGTATAGTCTCTACAGTTATGAGAGGTATGGTTATGATTCAGATCTCTCATTAGTAACGTATCCAAAGTATGCAGGTTGTAGCTGAGTATTAATGCTATTGTGAAAATTAGACAAAATCTAAAATTATGTCCAGGGTTTCCAAATAAAGTTGGTACATCATTAGGAGGAAATCTTAGTTTTTAGGATTTAAGTTTTACTGTAAAAAATTAATGTTTGGATTTTGACAAGTCTGTTTAACTGTGAACACACCATGTTACAGATTATTAAAATATTATAGACATAGCAGTTCCAATTGAGAACCATAATTGTGGTATAACATGAGGTTTCTTAAACAATGAAAGTATTTTTCATTGTTCTTACTTATTTTATGTGAGATAGGAGAGTGAAAATCAAAGTGATATTGAACTTCTGTTCCCTTGACGTGAAACTGCTGAGTAAGTTCCTATTTTAGAAGGAACTGTCTGTGTGACACACGTAGCTGTTCACATGGTGGCTATCTTAATTAGCAGTTTAAAGCATGACTCAGAAGACTCAACTCTGACACACTAAATTGCTACCTTGACATCTGCATTTAATCCTATCTCAGAAAATGGGAAAAGCAGTAAGGAGAAGAAGAATAATGTTGGTCAACCAATGTTATTAGTAGATATTAGTATAATATTGTGATATTGGTAAGATTGATATCGGTTTTTACTCCTCTAATCAAAAACCGATTGCACAAAGTTGGCTTTTGCCAAATTTGGTTGAAACACAACAGCAACATATATTGGGATTAATTGGTGTTGTTGTTTGGAACATTAAATGCTTCAAAAATACTGGAAAAATCTCTAATTATTCACATTAATCACATAAAAAATCAGTAAATTACTGATACCAAAGCTAAAAGACATAGCAAATGTAACTAAACCACAGAAGAAACAAAGCTAAAATCCAGCTCCAAAACAGATGTCATTATCAAATCAAAATTGACTCATTAACATTGCAAAATAGATTTTTGCGTCTGTTGTGCAGGAATCGTTCAG
The DNA here is from genome assembly GCA_016785265.1 of Paraplagusia blochii. Taxonomy (NCBI): domain Eukaryota; kingdom Metazoa; phylum Chordata; class Actinopteri; order Pleuronectiformes; family Cynoglossidae; genus Paraplagusia; species Paraplagusia blochii. The sequence continues at coordinate 65,731 of JAFBJS010005309.1, forward strand.
ATATTCAGGACTGAAGACAAACAAGAAAGGAATCCTTGGTGAAATATCCTTTATTGTTGATGAACATCTGAAATGAAAACCATCATGTCATTGCATCAGCTCAAACATCTGGAGCCTTAAAAACAACTGTCATTTGTCTTTTTCCATTCCATGCAACATTATGGGGTGTCAACTCCTGTGAGCCCAAACAACTTATCCTTTGGTGGATGTCCTGCGCTTGAGTGGGTATGGCGTTCGACTTTCAGCTGAAGAGTAAAATCTGCGTAGAAAATCTGGTGTCCTGGTCGGCCTTTTTGAAACAGCAACCACTGTGGCCCTTCAGCAGCACTGCAGTTGGATGAGGGCCCACAGTCCCTCCACTCTCTAAGTGATGAGAGCAGGGTTTAAGCGGCTGCAGGTGCGCTCTAGACGGGCGGACCAGGCCTTTTGAAGTGAAAGCCAAGTGGGACTGCGGCCCACGGCTGACCAGCAGCCAGAGCAGACACATTCGCTTTCAATTAACACTCTTGCTAGATAAATGCAACACTGCTCTCCTGGTTTTTATTTTTTTTATCATTAATGTATATGATCAGTGTTACCGGCTGTCACTCTCATTAATTTAAACTGGTGATGTTTGCAGCCCCTGGAATCAGGACCTCGGCAGAGTTTTTTTGCAGAAGCTCTTTGACTGAGGCGCTGCATTTTCTGGGAGGGCGTGTGCTGGTTTCTTCACCTCCTCACACTTCACTTCATGAATCTTGTGGAATACCAGAGCCAGCGGCGGCAGCACATCCAGGGAACTGTGAGTCCTCCAAGCTCTGTTTGTTGTTTCTGGTTTATCTTCATATGATGAAATCTCGAACGTCCTTGCTTTCATGTATTTTCTCTGCTCATCAACACCACAATATCCTGCCTTACCCCACTTCTGGTAGCTAATGGAGAAAAAAGACAGAAGATCTTGATTATTTGACAGATTTGGTGACACAGAAACAATGTTCAAATCAATACAGTACCAGTCACTATTTTTCATGAACATCGGCATGCAAGTCACTATTTCACTCAATTGTGCAATATAGCATGTTAATATTGTTTATACTCTTTTAATTCCCCAATAGCTCAGTATTATGTTGTGTGTTCATATTTGTTTACCGTATATTATATAATTTTTGATTTTTTTCCTTTTTATCTCAACTTTACTCTATCTCTGTGATGTTGCAAAATGCCATTTCCCCGCTGTGGAACAAATAAAGGTTTTACTCTTCTTCTTCTTTAGGTGTCTGGCACATTGTGTTATCATGAGCCCACATTTGTTCAAATATATCAGTGATATCTGTGATCCTTTGGAAACCAAATTCCAGCCTCAGCCTGGCCTTCACACTTAACCTCCACAAGACCACAGCATCAAGCATCCTGCAGTCTGTCCCTGCAGGGTGCTGGTGTAGATTGACATCTTCGACTTACTGTATGAAGGTTTCCCCTTTGATTTCCATATTGCTCTCTTGTTAGTGTGATTTGGACCCATGTCAGTACAATACTACTGGTCTTTCAGTGCATTACAACTGCTCTGTAAGAACTTTCAATGAAGTTTAATATCTTAAATCTCAAATCTCTTCTTCTCCTCCTTAAAAACTAAATAGTATAATTAGGCAACTACACATAAGTTGTTTTCTGAATAAGAAAACTCAATGTCTGGATGCCTGACGACACTCTTTAACCTTGACTGTGACTTGGATATTTGAGAATCTTTATTGTTTTGAACTCCACCAGGTTTAGAACACCTTCATTATTACACAATCCATGTCACCTCGAACAAAAGTCACACAACACAAATTCAACTTTTTACAGAGGCTGGAATTGATCAACACTTGCCATGTCTTTGAATAAAAAGCTATTCTCTGTAGTCCATTAATTCTCAAATTAACCTGTGAATTGAAATACTATTAAAAATCTGAAAACATGTATATTATCTTTATAAACCATATCTTTATAAACCTGGCACCTCACTTTGTCCCCCGGGGACTCACTACGCACTGCTGTAGACTGATATACACAGAAAGAGTGAGTAACAAACTATATTTCTCCGAAAACAAGCTCTAATTAGCATTTAGTTTAATCAGGGATTTGGTTTTTGTCCCGATACGATTACAAAAAGTGTGATGTGCTTTTTAAAATTGTTTAATTTCCCAAAATTCACCTCATAAAAGAGCGGGTATGTAAAAGTGAGTGGCTGTTGTGAACAGTAAAGCTCCTCGGGGGCAGCCCCATATGGCTCCTGTTAGCTCAAGAGTATAAAAAAATCAAATGAGGTTTACTCGTCGGCTTTCTATACTGCAGACGGAGAGGGAGACATAATCTTTGGGAGGTAAGACTACATGGTGGTCACCCCCCTGCAGGAGGGTCAGCCTCAGCAGAAACCAGGCTCAGACAGGAACTACATTACCTGGCATTAACTGTAGCAAACACACATATACAGCATTGTTTCTGTTTATGCTGTTTTTTTTTTAAGAATATGAAAACTTGTAAAATGCTGCAGAGTATAGACTCCAGAGTTAATTGTCTCAGTTGGAGTTGATTATAATGAGACTAAAAAAAAAACAGCTCAGCGAACACCATCACCATGGCTTGGGTTTATCTTCAGTCTGTGAATCCTGAAGAAAAAAAGAGCAGAAAAAAATATTAATTATAACATTAAGTACACACAGTAAGGTTAGGTAATAATAACAATTTAAAAATCAGGAATAAAGGAATAAAAACACCTTCATTGTCATGTTAAAGAAGGAAACCAAAAGTCCTTGTCATTGTGATCCAAATGACACCTTTGTATTTAACCCATCACCAAAATGAACAGTGGGCAACTTTGAGTCTTTCAGTGGTAACTTGGCAGCTGGAGGACTTGGACTTGAAATCCTGCAGACCCAAGTCTTCTTCCTTAACTTCTTATTCACCACTGCCAAATAAAGTATATAATATACTGTATATACATATAGCCATAAAAAAAAACATCCACAAAGCACTAGGACACGTGTTATGAGTGTGTAAATATGACTATATAAACACCAGGTTGGCTATCTCCCAACAGCAAGACATAATCCATTCCACTGAACTTTACTAATAGTCTATCATGTGAATCCAGCTCAAGGTCTTCATGAATTCCACTTTGCTACTAACAGGAACATCGATTATGGGTGAAAAATAGCTACACAAGAAAAAACTGTTAGGAAAGCGGATTTCGGTCTTCGGGGCTTCAGGTTTAATTCCACAATATAACCCATACAACATCCAGTGGGCTCACCACCCACAGTACGGTGGAGTGTGATTTGGGTGGCAGTGGTGGAGACTGCTGTCCCTAAGATCCCGGGCAACTGATAAGAGGGTGAAGATGAATGAAGAATAAACAATGGAAGAAAGAGGGATTAACCTTAAAGTAGTCACAGCTTAACAGTCTTCCATTTACAACCAGCCCCTTAGTGAGAGCTGTGTTATTGATGTGAGCTCAATCAAGACCGTCCCCCTATTTGATGTCATTATAATCACAGTTGTCATTTTAATGGTATTAACACCTCCAAAACTTTTAAGGGGATTTTGTTGTTGTTTGTGTGGAACAAACCCATGGCCTAAGGGCCATTTGTACCTTGATATGAAAGTTGAATTTCTAAAAATATTTTATAGATTTGTTCATCCATGATGTATGGATTAGAGACACTAGGAATAGGTAGAAGACAAGAGGCAAAGCTGGAGGTGGAGGAGTTAAAGATGCTAAGATTCTCTTTGGAGGTGACAAGGATGGACAGGATCAGGAACGAGGTGATCAGGGGGACAACGCAGACAGGAAGGTTTGAAGAAAAAGCTAGAGAAGCCAGATTGAGATGGTTTGGATATGCTCAGAGGAGGGACTGTGGTTATATTGGGAGAAGAATGCTAGACATGGAGCTACCAGGTAAGAGACGAAGACCCCTGAAAAACAGGATAAGCCGAAAGAAGAAGAAGATTTTATAGATTTGTTCTCCACATTTTATGGTAAATCCTATCGTCCTCAAAACCCTGATCCACGAACTCCTTTTGGTTCAGTGTTGTATCAAACAGATTCTATGAGAAGCTAAATTCTTATTATTATTTTTGTGTTGAACACTGTATGATGACGCGGCCCTTCGGTGAAATGATAGTGTGGGTGGAGGCCCTCAACTTACTGTATTTGAGTTTGAGAACCCTGGTGTAAAAGCAACTTGTGCTATATCATATCAACATTAAGAATATACTTTATTCTTAAGTTGAGCCACAAAACCAAGACTCCACCAGAACAAAAGTTTGTCGGCAGGATTTCAGTGAAAGTTCACTAAGCATAAACAAATGTTAAGAGAGAAGTGAGTGAATTCCCACCTGCTATGGATGTAAACACAAATTTAAGTGTGCTGGCTGACACACTGCACAGCAATACTTCTCCATTAGTGGCCACACACCGCTCTGATGTACATTGTTCAGACTGGTTGCACACAGTTCATCAGACAGTTCAACTTCAAAAACCCTGAGTTTCACGCTTCAGGGCTGTTGCTTTTTTCCCAACCTTCACCAAAAACTGACATTTAACTTAATTTCTACAATTTTCTGCTTCTCTGGCTGTGTCTTGATGTCAGTGAGGTCAAATCCAGATCATCCTGTGTGTTGGTCCAAGCCCAGCAGGCATGTGTCGAAGACTATCAGACCCCATGGGTCCGTCTCTGGCTTTCAATTTCATACCACAGTAAATCCTACAAGCTTGATGTCCACTTGGGTGGGATATAAAGAATTTTATTAAATTTGTGGGGTGCTGCTCACATGACTCAGTAAAGTCCCACAAAGATCACTGATACCGTGCGTTGTTGCGGTGATTGGACAGTCTTCATTTCTGTGTTTCTTTAATCTCTCTGCAGCTTCTGTTGCTGCCTCCTGTGATCCACAGGCTTAAGTAAAACCACATTCTCCAAACTACCTCGTTCTCTTCCAGTCTGACCTGGGTGGAAAACATCAACATTCTCACCATATTTCAACAAGAGCTGGTGTTGTGACCAACAGAGGTGTCTCCGTCAGACCTGGCAGGCCTCGGGCGGCTGGTTGGCTGCGCTCCTGGACTGTCAGAGTGATATGTTGCCACTATGGCAGCACAAAGTGAAGTGTGCCATGTCTGATGTATGAAGGTATTAGACATCATGGCTGAAAGCATCTTCAGACCTGATGTTTCTGGATTTAGCAGGAGGATAAGTTTCAGAACCAGTCCTCTGGTATCACATACAGAAAGTGAATACATTTTTTTATTAGGTCTGTCACATTAGACAGAAAAAACAAAAAAAAACAAAACTCTTGTACCCTTCTTTGTAACATGTTGCTTGCTGCTTTTGCACATCTAAATACTGATGATAACTTACTGAGTCATTAACAGGAACTACAATGGGTTAAAAATAACTGCACAGGATAAGTACAGTTAAGAAAGCAGACTTCAGATGGAATCCAAAAACTGCAACAACCCACAAAACTAATGCTTACAGTATGGAGCAGAGTTATTTGGGTGGCAGTGGTGGATATTGCTGCCCCTGTGATCAGATAATGCAGTGGTTCTCAACTGGTGGGTCCTGACCCGAAAGTGGGTCGCGGACCAGTTCTGAATGGGTCGTAAACTGTTGGTCAAAAATCAAAATAACGTGAATAAGCTGTTGAGCATGTGTTTTATTTTTACAAATCTTTTATTTTGAAAGGCACACACTGCTGAATAAATTAGTATGTTGAAAGAAGTAATTTTTCAAAGTTTTTTTTTTTTTTTAGAAAATGAATTTGCTTGTTTTGAATTCCATGAGAGTGGGTCACGACTTAATGACCACAGGAAAATGTGTGTCCCAGAGTGACACCAGTTGAGGACCACTGAGGTAATGGATAGGAGGATAAAGAATGAATGATTAAATTTCACATTTCTCCCATAGTGAATGGGCTCATTTGGCATTTCAATTAACAACAAGCAAGTGTCTTGGAAGAATTATTTTAAATGAACAAAGTGAAAATTTTGCCAACTAGTCCGTTCTGAACAGAAACTGTATTTTATAGTAGGAGTAAGATAAGAACGTGGAAATGTCCCGAATTATTAGATTAAACCTCATTACCTATTTCAGAAACTACTGTTCTATTTTTTTATCTCTGGCCAGGGTATTTCAACCAATCATCGCTATGAGTTAGTAGAAATGTGTGAATAGTAATAATAGTTAATTAAAGGGTTTCACCATGGAAACCAAAAAAACATTGTTCCTTGGAAAGTTAATTACCGTCGTGTGTCTGCGTGTGTGTGTGTGTGTGTGTGTGTGTGTGAAACATTGCATTTACACTTATTAGTTGCTGGGTGAAATGAAAAGAAAACTTTTTTTAATACTGTTTTCTCATTAGACAGGCCACTGATTGTACAATATATTTACATTAATATTTAGAATATATTTAGTCTTGACCAGTCCATCATTAACATGGACAGATATATTGAGATTGTGACAGTGGCAGTAGTTGGTAGCAGTGTCTGGCAAGTTACTTTAAAAAAAGCAACATATTTCTTTACTAGTTACTGCTCTGAAAAAGTAACTAGTTACGTTACTAATACATCTAGTAGTGTGTACAATACATTACATGTATTAGAGATGTCCCACCATTTTAGCCTCTATATTCTATCTTGGTTTTTAGTATTAGTGATGTATGCATTATAAAATAGCACATGTATTTTAGTTTGCTCTTATACTGGCATGTAAAAAAATGCATAAAAAGGGAACTTGAAACAACAACTACAGATACAGAGACATAATACTAACAAATATGATTAACGTGTGCTTTATTCCTGATTTAATTTCCTATATGTTTATAATATTAATATTTGGTTTTAAAATTGAATCAACATGAAAACATTCAAGATCTGAGTAAGGGGAAAACATTTCCAGTAACTTTTCAATAAATATTAAGTTTGGCCCACAGCTTCATCCCAGGTCTTAACAGTGTGAAATTGAGTTTGACACCCCAATACTAGAGCATCCCAGATTTTAGAAGTTCATCCCTCCCAGATTTGTTTTGTTAAGATGAACATATTTTGATATTCCTACAATACTGTATTCTATTTATTTAGAACTTTTATACCATCAATGTACCCTGTAGTGGTGGCAGCCTCTCCATATTATAGGAATCATCCCGACCTTGACAGTTTTCGTCTTACAATTGTCACATCAAACCCAGTCAGTTCTGACTGGAGCAGCTGCTGTTTTTATTAAACTATTACACCAGTTTAACACTTGCTGCTCACACATGTTAAAATAAAATTTAACAGAGAGAGAGAGATTGAAGCAGCAGATACAGATACAGATACATCAAAATGTTTGGACGGTCTGTTTTTCAGCATCTGACTTTCATCGTTTTGTGGCAGGATGATCAGGAGCCTCGGTTAAAAAAGTCTGCAGAATGATAAGAACGAAGACAGGAAGCTGAGCGCAAAGACCGAAGTGGTGACTGATGGAGGGGCATCGGACCAAATGGGAACCAGAAAGTGTGAGATGTCAGAGCTGCAGTGGATTTATTCCTGAGCTCTTCCCTTGAGATCTGCCACACATACAGCAGAACAAAAGAGAGGGGGCGGGGCCCCAGACCTGAAGAAGTCCGGGCATGAGGTTCGAGGTCAGGCGATGCCAGAGGATTTGCATAGGAAGCCTAGAGAGATGAGTGAAAGATGGAGGAACAGAATGAGCTACATGAATTCAGCTGGCTCTCATTTAGATAAACTCTGAAGCAAGCGTTGAGCAGCCGACACTACATCTGCCCTCCGCATGTTGGACAGCCATGGTGGGCTGCCCTCTCCTCACCCCGCCCTCTGCTGCTCAAATAGCAGCTCAGAGCATCGGACTTTACCACAATAGCCCATACAGTACAAGTTTGTTCATTTGTTTGTTATTTGCCACTAGATGGCAGCACTTTATAGACTAGTATTAAACCAGAGACGGAAATCTTTGGGCTCATCCAAGAATAATGAAAAAATATATGTTAATATATTTATTTTTATTTCGCTTAATTGCGGAGGTCACATTTTGCGTATATCACAATGACAAAGAGTTTGATTTCCTTCCTCATTGGCCGAATACTTCAACGTGAGAAAATCAGATAAAGTAGCAAAAGAGTTACCCAGAATTACACACTTTAGTTTTCATATTTATTCAAATGATTTTCGTACAATATGATCATATTGATGTTGACAATAGGATATAAAGCGTTTGCTATGATTTTTTTGTTAAATTAAATGTATTTATTATAAAATGTATGCCAAAAAGATTTTACTGTGCCAATGGCTGTCTCTGTCATTTGTGTGAAACTCCAGCGTTCACCTCCAGGGCAAGTTCACCTTCCAGATAAAGTGCTTGGCTTTCATTGGGGTCACCACCAGCTGGAAGGTACAGTGAAGCAATGTGATGTGGGTGCAGTCCTGGAGACTGCTGCCCGCGCGATTGAGTAATGAATAAGCTAGTGAAGATGGAAGGTGAAGATGGATAATTTTACTGATTCAGCTGTGGTGAAGCGGACTTGCATCCGCAAGGTTTCAGGTTTGACACCACCAGCTACCAGGTTGCCACTGAGGTGGTCTGATCACAGCACCATCCAGACCCACATAACTTTCAGTGGGCTCACCTCCCATAGAATGGCTCACAGTATTGTGTAGTTTGATATGGGAGGCAGTTGTGCAGACTGCTAAACCTAAGAGCAGGTAACGGATAAGAGGATGAAGATGAATAAATGAATGAATGATATAGTTTAACTTAGTACCGTATGTTAATTTTCTCAGGAAATTTACAGAGAGTGTGTGAGGTGAAGCGTAACGACATCTGCTTAAGAATATATGCGTGCAAAGGCCTAATGGCCCACAGTAAATGTCTCCAATTACACAACAGACGCATGCACACACACACAAACACAGTCACAGGAAGAGCAGGCATCGATAAAAAGGGTCCCCCTCCGTGGCCTGTGGCATGTGATAACCATCTTCCCCCCTCAGTAGTTCCCACTCAGGCTGTTCCTCTGAGGAGAACACTTTATGTCAAACCGTCCGTTTTTACTCCAGATAAAACAAATTAGTCCTTCACTGAAGAACACGTTCAACATGTTCCTCATTGACACAGGCACACATTCATGCGTTTTTGTGTTGATGTGGTTATGTAACAGACACTGCTTACATATGTTGTGACTGAAAAAGACCCATGCAGGTTTTGGAAGGAATTATTACTCATTCATAGACAATTTCAGTATGCTGCCACAAACAATGTTACCACTTAATTGTGTTATTTTTTGTGACAAACACTTAGCACAAGAGGCAGTGTGTTTTCGGTAACCTGACGTCAAAATACCAACCGGAAAGTTGGTATTTTGACATCATTCATTCATTCATTCATTCATTCATTCATCTTTATCTGTTCATACATCACCTAGTCACAGGGGAAGCAAACTCCATGGCTCTAACCCAAATCCCACTGAACCAAACTGTGGCCTCCCCAGTGTACACTCTGTATCAGTAACATTAAGTAAAGCCATGGAGGCATAAAAACCTATGATGCTAAAATGTTTTTTGCTTTCTTGGTACCATCTACAGAGAAAACATGGGCATTACAGAGAAAATAAATAATAATAACAATAATAATAATAATAATAATAATTATTATTATTATAATTATAATTATAAAACTTTGCAAAATTTGGAAGGCTTGATTACAAAGCTGAATGGGCTACATTGTTTGCCTATGACTAGTTTAGCACAATCATGGTTGAAATGTGTCACTGCTCGTGAAACAAAAACTCAGATACCAGATTTTGTGCCTTAAACTCAACATAACAACATTGTTATTTTCATTAACCTAAGATCGGGTAGTTTGCAGACATCAGAGCAAGATTAAACAATAAAATAACCTGTTATTTATGTTTAAGTCAGGATAGAAAATTAAGAAATTAAACATTTTTCAAACAAACGATCAACCGGGTCTATATTAATACTTCATGTGACTGGAAACAAACTGGTCTCATGTAATCCAAATAAGTTACATCGAGGCCATCAAGAATGGTTTGGACTTCATGAAGACAAGTACGGCCTTTGGTCAAATGAATTATAATGTGTGTTTCCTGTTGACTGTTGTGGCCGCTGGAAGACATGTTTTAACTTAGAGTCTGGTTCTCAGCAGCAGGTTCTGCACTGAGCTCACAGAGTGAGGCCTCTTACCTATGAATCTCTCGTCAGTGTTTTCCTCAGAAAATGGAGTGGACTGCGTGATTGTCCATCAGTTCCACTAGGAAATAATCCTCTGATGTCTTGTTACGTTGGGAGTTGAAGCAGGAGCCTGAGTGTGTGTTTCTGTTCTTTCCATCAGCTGGAGCGATCTCATCATGACATCCTAATGTAGATGGATTGCCTTAACCTGGCAGACTCGGCTCCATCACTGTTAATGCAGGAGAAAAAGTCATATTTCTCTTCTTGTGCAACTTCTGCTGGCAACAGTGCTGTATTACAGGTTCCTGCACAGACACAAGCTTTGACTTTTTTATTGATCAACATTCAAGAAGCAATATGTCACATTTGATGTATGAGGGTGTCTCTGAAACCTTCCACCCTGCCTCCATCGATCTGTCTGCTGACATCTTAGAGCCTATAATCAGACAAAGGATCATCTTTGATCCTTATTTGACTTTAAAGCCTCAGTAAATCACTCTCCTGTGAAACAGCAACTCATTACTGCGGTGCGCACTGCTGTTGAGTGTGGCTTTTGCGTGTTGTTACTAGGGCTAGGTTAAAATAATTGATTAATCGATTTTAAATGTTTTTTTTTTGCTAATAGGACAATATCGATTCATAAATCCAAAAATCGATCTTTTTTTTCCTTATTTTCCCAACAACTTTACGTGAACTCATGCACCCTAGGTGATTACGTATTTACGTGGTTACGTGTTTACGTGGTTAACACACTCGCACGTAAAACAAATATAAAAACAACATGGCACTAAAATCTAAAATCTAAAACTAGAGTCTGCCTTGTAATTTTGGGTCAAGTCATGTTAAATAAAAAATGCATGATGGATTAATATGATTAATATTAATATTAATATAGATTAATATTATATTTGTGATGAAAATAAATGTAAAAAAATACATTTTTTATTACCAAATGGATTAAGTTTCAATTTTAGCTTTGATTCTTGTGAGAATAACGTTGGTACCGAACTATAATTGATATGACAAAAACTGAATCGAAAACCAAAGCCAACTGTGAATTGAATCGAATCGAACCCTTGTGAATTGAATCAAATCGAACCCTTGTGAATCGAATCGAATTGATTTAGAAAACTTGAATCAATACCCAGCCCTAGTTGTTACCTGTTTTTGATGTGTTTGTAATGGTTATGCTTGAGGTCATGGTTCTATCAAATCTTATCTTCGTTCTGAGTGGATTTACTGTTGCTGATTGTGGGAAGTGTTTAAAACAAAGCTTCTTCAGACACACTAGGTTTACATCTTGATTCCTGATGCAGTTTTCCTCTGGACCACAGACCTTGTCTGATTGATTCATGTTTTTATTACACCCACTGTCAGAATGTTGTGTGTCAACCCTTCAAAGCCTGAAATTAGTTGATTCAATACTTTATCTCGTCCTTGGAAATTCTTACCCTCAGTTGTTCAATTTTGTAGTTCCTAAACCAGGGGTTCCCAAATTCTGGTGTGGGGACCAAGGTTGGTCTGTAGCTCATTTTATGACTTATTCATTCATTCATCTTCATCCTCTTATCCATTACCTGGTCTCAGAGACAGCAGTCTCCACGACTGCCACCCAAATCACACTACTCCACACAGTGAGCAGTCCCTGTAGGTGGTGAGCCCACTGGAAGTGTGTCAGGTCGGTGCCACCTCAGTGGTTGGTGTCAAACCTGAACCTGACGAACCCAAGTCTGTTTTTTTTAACCACTAGGCCTCACTGCCTATAATCTCACAACACTTTACTTCTTTTGTTAAAAGGTAAAGATAAGTCTAAAACATGTTTTATTTAGAAAAAAAATGATCTCCTAATGTAGTCTGCAGTGAAACCTGAAAGATATTTTGGGGATCTCCACATTGCACAATTTTGAACCATTCCATATATACATATATTTCATTTACTTTTTGACATTTTGGGTTCCAATGCAAAGGCCCTCCAAGCAACATTAATTAGAATAGTCCTTTATTGTCATTGCACCTTGGGGGGTACAACGAAATTAATTAATGGCATTGCTGCATAAAAAAATAGAGAAGGACGTTTAGTTTCATTCACTATCTAATAATTGATACATTGGTTTAGCATGAATAATCAACAGACATGTGTTAAGCATTTACTCTGAACTAGCGGCAGTGGTGGCCTAGCATTGGGGAAGTAGACTCAGGTCTACGAGGCTTCAGGTTCTAATTCACCAGCTGCCAGGTTCCCACAGAGGTCCTCTGAGGATGCACCGTCTCGACCCACATGGCTTCCTGTGGGCTCACCACACACAGAAAGGCTTTGAGGATGGAGCAGTGGGATTTGGATGGTGACCCTAATAACGGATAAGAGGATGAAGATGAATGAATGAGTGAATGAATGAATGATCAGCTGTTGGTGTGCTTTTTTGGTCAAGCTGCCTACTCTTATATAGTAAAAGTAATATATATATAACTAATAAACTATATATATATATATATATATATATATATATATAGTTAGTTAATTAAATAGTTCAAGAAAAAAAGACCCAATAATGTAGTGGGTATATTGAAGATATGTATATACATATACATATATATACATACAGTATATATGGATATAATATAGTATAATTGTGTCTGTCTGTATCTCAATCATTCCATCATTCTTCCCTTTCATCTGTTCTTCACCTGTCATTAACTCCACCTTCTCCCTGAATGACGCACACTGAAGCCCAGGGTGAGGCTGACGTCAGCATTGTACCATCCCTCCATCCCTCCCAGCAGCTCCTGAGACCTGAATCTCTGGATTCTGAGGCTGCAGCTGCTCAACCCTCAGCCCACTGGCAGCGTTTCTGACAAACCTTTGAGCTCTGCACTAGCTCCAGGGAATGGTGCTTCTGAATCTTACCCGCTGGGATATTTCACAAAGAGTCCAGCTGGGAAGTCAAGAAGAGCCAAATGGAAGGTGAGAGAGGTTGAAGGAGACGGTAGATGGATGGAGGAAGCAGAGAAGAACACACATTAGACAGTTCATCCATGGAGGACAATGAAAGAACTAGAGACAGCACCCAAAAAAAGCATTTTGCTGAAGAGATTAGTACCAGAATGTTGAGACATTATTAAAAAGGATATACTTTTATGGTATTCAGTACCAGGGCTCGTATGGATGACAACCATAGAGACCATACAAGACATGTATAAGCAGTAAAGCTGTTAATACCTCCTGCTTGAGAAGTTGTAGAAAGGATCATTTAATGGCTGTATTTGTTTAAATCACACATTTTATTAAAAAAAAAAAAAAACATAACTAGAAAGAAATTGTTCTGATGGAACAACGAGAACCCTTTTATGCCTCCTACACGCTGTGTCTGTTAGGAAAACCTGAAGTTGAAGTCATTCTTTGTTTGTGGTCCAGAACATCTCTTCGCTTCTTTTCAACACGGAGATATCTCTACGGTCCTTTTCGCAACATGAAAAATCACTTTTTATAACTTCATGCCTGAATGATTTTTAACTTGTTGTCTACCTGACTTTAACATTGCTTCAGAACTTTTATGATCAGGGTGTTTCTCATCACCCTGTTTGAACCCCCTTTTTGAAGACAATCCAAACTTTTATCACATGCTGACTGATGTGAGGTACCGAGGAGGATGAGCGAATCATTCAGGCCTCACAGATCTGCAGAAAGATAATGGGTCGATATTAGGCGGACACAGTTTAAACCAATGTTCTTCCAACCTGAACACAGATCTGTTTGTGCTCTGGCAGGTTGAATTCATTTTCTGTTGGGGTTTTTTTTCCTCTTTTAATTCCATATTTCATGTTATATTAAACATATAAAACCTTAGTTTGTTTTTTGTAAAAATAAAGTTCTTACCATGGGTGGCAGTGGTGGCCCAGCAGACTTGGGTCCGGGTTTGAGGACACCAGGTTGTCTCAGAGGTGTTATGAGCATAGCAAAGTTCTGACCCGCATAACCTCCAGTGGGCTCAACACCCACAGGAAGGCTGAGAGTATGTACAGTAGCTGTGTGATTTGGGTTGCAGTCATGGAGAGACCAAGTGACAGATAAGAGGAAGAAGATTAATGAATGGATGCACGAATGAATTAATAAATGGTTGAATTAATGAATGAGTTCTTGCCATTAAACAGGTTCTGATTAAGCAGCCCTGTTCCTATTTCTAACTATTCCTAAATTTACATCTCTAATCTATCAAATTAATCTGTCGATACAAACTGAAGAGAGACTTAATATATATTTCTGAAACCAGTAACATTTTGTAAAAATGGAGCTGATGGTAAAAATGTAATAGAAGAAGCTAAATCAAACTGTGTTTTACTTAAGGGGGTAAAATAAATATACAACAAAATACAAGAAATGCTGAATTGTCTTTTAAGTTTAATATTAGAATGTTTCATGCAACCAATTAACTTATTTTAAGCTTTCAGTGCGACGTCCCTGTTAATGAAGTACCACCAAATTTGGATGGATGGGCATTACTGGATGACGTGAGACCCCTAGTGGTCATTTTTTATATTAAACATATGAACATTTCTCCTCCGTAATAAAATAACTGCTGAATGTGTCTTCGTTCCAAAGACAGTATGACTTTATAAAGTTGTCCTGATAAAAAGAAGTGTCAAAACAGACAAGTTAATGCTTCCAATGAGCTGAAATCGTTGTCCCTTTTTGTGCATTAGTATACAAGAAAGTGTTGTGTTGTGTTGAGACTCAAGGTATTGTTGTAAGGTTTAACTTGAAAAAGTAAAGAATTCATGTATAATTTCGTAACAAGGCTTTTCTTACGATTGGCTTTAAGGTAAACTCTTAAAGGTTTAAAGAACTTCCCTGAGATACAACGTAAGGACAAACGTAGTGAGGTTGCATGACAGAGACAGCGAAATTGGCCGTCTAAATGTTAGCTAGGAAATAATTTACTATATATTTTTGCCTCCAATATGTCCCCCTTATCATATATCTAAAAGATATCAAGCATATATCGAAAAGGGAGCGCCAACTGATGCTAAACTTTGTTCTAGTAGGGGATTTTACCACCGTTACGTCACGCTCCCGGTAGCTCGCCGTGATCGTATAGTGGTTAGTACTCTGCGTTGTGGCCGCAGCAACCCCGGTTCGAATCCGGGTCACGGCAGGGATTAACAGTCCCTAACACGGCAGGGAGTTCTTTTTTTCAGAACGCAATTTTAAATAAAAATATATATTACTGACATTAGCCGCTATATAAAATAACGAATATATATATTTACCTTTTTCAGGATGTAGAACACAAATTTACATCCACACAAATATATACCAGTTGAAAATGGAAAGTAAAGAAAAGGCCTATGACCTGGTTCCAAGGGAGGAACTGTGGTTTTGCATGAGGAAGTCGGGAGTGGCTGAGAAGTATGTTAGACTGGTGCAGGATATGTATGAGAACAGCACAACGGTGGTGAGGT
>JAFBJS010005309.1:81567-114513 GCA_016785265.1 Paraplagusia blochii
TTGCACTGGAGAGAAGAGGAATGAAGGTCAGTCGTAGCAAGACCGAGTACATGTGTGTGAATGAAAAGGAGAAGAGTGGAGTGGTAAGGTTACAAGGGGCAGAGGTGGCGAAGGTGGAGGAGTTCAAATACTTGGGCTCAGCTGTTCAGAGCAGTGGAGACTGTGGAAGAGAGGAGAAGAATAGAATACAGGCAGGATGGAGAACTGGAGAAAGGTCTCTGGGGTGATCTGTGATAGAAGGGTGTCAGCTAAGGTCTGAGATTCTCTTTGGGGGTGACATGGATGGACAGGATCAGGAACGAGGTAATCAGGGGGACGACACAGACAGGAAGGTTTGGAGAAAAAGCTAGAGAAGCCAGATTAAGATGGTTTGGACATGTTTGGACACAGAGGAGGGACAGTGGTTATATTGGGAGAGGAATGCTAGACATGGAGCTACCAGGTAAGAGATGAAGAGGAAGGCCAAAGAGGAGATTTATGGATGCAGTGAGGGAGGACATGGAGGTGGTTGGAGTTGGAGGTGACGATGCGCAGGACAGGGTGAGATGGAAATTATTGACTCGCTGTGGCAACCCCTGAAAAATGGAATAAGCCGAAAGGAAAAGAAGAAGAAGAAAATGGAAAGTAATTATTACCTTAAAAATAAATAAATAGGATTATGAATACAGTACAAGCACAGTACCTAAAGTGTGAATGCGCGATGTTAACAGTCTTAGAGTGTTTTTCTCTGCACTTCTTGTATATCCGTTTATTGATTCGTTTGGCATCAACAACCATGATTTAGCCAATTTGTTCTCAATGTGCAAACCTAGTAGCTAAATCTAAATCCAATCTGGCTCTGGTATGGAAATGCCGAAACCCCTTGATCGCTGTTAGGTCCACATGAACTCCATAGGACTTCTCCAAATGCTATTTAAAGATGGTTCTTCCTGGTTCTTACCGTCTGGGTATCATTGCTTATATTTATTAATTTGTCTGTAACATTAGCACACTCCCACGGGTAATTGCATATTACTATGCTTTAGATTACAAACATTTTTTCGACAAAATGTTCTTGCAGTGTCAGTATTTTTTAATCCCTGTTGTGAGACCTCTGTTGGTCATTTCTCAAACTATCACATTGAATAAAAAAAATACAGTGTTAAAGGATTTTTAGTAATTGTAAAATTTTATTTCTAGCGTTAAAAAAAACAACAAAGTAAGGACTTTTCTCCTGAGACTCTTCATTTCCTTTTGAACTTTTGTGTTTTTTGGGCTGCATTGTCCACATGATCCTGTGCCATTGAGATGTGTGAGCAACCATCTACAACAAGCGCTGCTGGAATGATGACCCACAGCACGTTCATGAACACATAATAGAAGTAGAAGTAGAGTGGGTGTCCATATTCGCTGTGTATGTAACCGTCTCTGTGCTCAATCCAGAAGTACAGAAAGACTCCATACAGCTGACCTGAAAGAAAAACCAGTGTCAAAAACAAATGCAGCAATGCTTACAATCTGAGTTAAGATTATTAGAATTTGTGTGTGCAATAGTAGAGGATATAGCGTGGTTTTAGACCTTAATGTATGTTATAAATTTTAACATTACAAAATTAAGCATTAACTGCAAAGCTTTGTGGCTGTGTCTTTCCTACCAACTGAGATGACCAGCTGGAGAACGAATCTGTAAGATCTGTTTCTTAAAAAGGCGTAAACTGTCCAGAAACTGAGTGGGCCCCAGAACAGAGCTGTGATGGACTCCATGCAGGTGGTGAAAGCATCGGCTCTGAACAGGACAAAACAAGAGAAGATCAGTTCAGAGGTACAGACAATAACTTAACGATTTCTGGTTCTAAGAGCTTAAAAAAATGCAGGCTTAACATTAGTGTTTCAGCATCAAAATGAACTTACATCACGTATCGACTGTCTCCTTTGGCATATTCTTTCCCTGTGAATAAAATTTATGATGGAAATTAGTAAGATGAGCAGCGGACATTCTTTACTGGGATTTGCTCCACATAATTCTTTATACTGACAAAGCTGTGACAGGAAGCTCTGATCTCCGGGAATGACATCGTAGTAGAGTGAGAACCAGCCCTCAATGACACAGTGAATGAAGCCGCAGACAGCAAACCAGCACAGGGCCAGACGTCGCCATGTTCCCAGCGCACTGTTACATCCTGTGACCAGCCAGGTAACCGTGAGAAAGAGACCGGACACAGAAAAGAGAAAGACCAGGATTTCAGTCATGGAGCGGTCATTTTCAACATAAGACGGGATCAGAAGGTCTCGAGGCCAATACGGATGAGGAGATGAAGAGGCCATGTCTGTACTGTGGGAGGAAGCACATCAGCATATCATTATTAATTAGAAGCAGGTCCAAAAACTCAGCAACTTCTCAGAAATCTATGAGCTTGAACCAATGGTCTGCAAATTAAGGGTTTGGTTCTTCTTTAGGCCAAAAAAACAGGATAAAGACTTGCAGTATTTTCACAGAATTTTTATTATGCTCATAAAGTCTCAAAAATAAACATAACTTTATCTAGTAATATTTATCTGAAGCTCGTGAATGCATTCAGAGGCATACGGGCAGGCATTTGTAAATATATTTAAAGATTTTGTTTTTCATATTTTTTTGTTTATAACAACATGATCCGAAATAGTTGTCCTTACCTGTGCTGCAGCAGAGTTTTCAGCTCAACCTAATACTATTTTTCTACTCATACGGGGTATTTAGCATAGCAATGGGCAGGGTGTAATGCTGCAACGACCAATGAATGAGCAGTGTGCAGGAAGTGTGATCTACAGGATTTCTGATTGGTTGTTTACCTCGGATCATTGACAATGAAATCGGCGGCCACCAATGAGAGTAAGGCTCCACTGAGAGCGAAGGGCACCCTTATTTCCGCAATATTATTAACCCTATTTATTTTAACTGCTGTGCTTGTATTAATTATTGGCTTATATGTATATATATCTACATATCCTAGGTTGCTAATTCAGGAGCTAAGAAGTATGCTTAGAAGAATAATTACGTCTTGCATTTTAACGTCGGACTGTATGGTAGATGTAATCAAAGAACACAGTACTTACTTTTCTATCTAAAGAGTGAACTTAACGAGATTTCATAAAGGACACATCCAAACACGCCGTTTCGTGTTTCCGTGTTCGACTTGAATTTGCTCGACATCATTTTCCAGCCAATCTCATGTCATCTAAAATGTCGCCATATATCACTAAATTTAGTTTTACTACTGATTTTTAACGCAACGCGTCACGCTCCCAGTAGCTCGCCGTGATCGTATAGTGGTTAGTACTCTGCGTTGTGGCCGCAGCAACCCCGGTTCGAATCCGGGTCACGGCAGGGATTAACAGTCCCTGACACGGCAGGGAGTTTTTTTTTTTCATAATGTAATATATATATATTTTATATAATAAAAAAACAATAATGTTTCGCTTAGAACATACTGACCAGCGTCACAGACTTAACACATTCAATTTACACAATAAACAAAAATATAATTATAGTATAAACACATGCACAATACTAAATTTCCCCTTGAACATGAATAACGTACTTTGAAATTAATTATGCTTAGAGTGCCTGTAGCGTAAATGTGTGGTTTAGCAATCACATTTTCTCATTTAACACCCACAACATACCACATGTTGTAGTAGTACATATACATGGATTCTGTTGGCATCATGCTAGTCTGTTTTCAATTCTTATACCTAAAACCTTTAACCAACGTCCATTATGTAAAGGTGGATAAATCCACATACAAACTCCAGAAGGTTTAACCAAATATTACTTGAAGAACAGAAGAGGTATTTCGCTTCCTGGTTTTTATTTTTTGGTATTGCTGTTTCTCACAGTATATTTATTCAGTCAAACTGGGTATTAGTAGAATGTTAGCATTTAGTTGATGTGCTTAGCGACAAATTGTCTCCCTGCCGTGTAAGGGATTGTTTATAAAAATAATATATTGTTCGTAATTTTTTTATAGCGGGTGACTAGAGGGTAACTAAGATATGTTATATTTAATATATATTTATTATATATTATAAATATTTATTGAAATTTGCGTTCTGCACAAAGAAAAAAAAGTTCTCCCTGCCGTGTCAGGGACTGTTAATCCCTGCCGTGACCCGGATTCGAACCGGGGTTGCTGCGGCCACAACGCAGAGTACTAACCACTATACGATCACGGCGAGCTACTGGGAGACATGAAGGAGAGGGGGAATACAGCGTATATAGACCTACACCAGATACCATTTCTCGCATTTTCTTTAGGAAAATGTGTGATAGGTGCTCAACTTCGATTGCATTCAACCGCAGAACATTTCTATTGTATCCTTATCATATATTTTTCTATATATTTGTTCAATGATCCTTTTACCTGAACTTCCACATGTCCCTGTTTCTGTTTGGCAGACGTTTTTTCAATACAACAGATTTTGTTCCATTCCCATAACTATCTGTATCGACTGTTAGGTTAGAAGAAGAAGTGTAGGATACGTCTGAATACGTTGAAAACATAATTAAATAATATCGCTAGTAGCCATGGTTTGATTACATATAGCAAAAAAAATGACATATTGTCAACGGTCCCATATGGTCTAGCGGTTAGGATTCCTGGTTTTCACCCAGGCGGCCCGGGTTCGACTCCCGGTATGGGAACTTCGTCTTTTGCAGCTCTTTTAAACCAGGCAGGAGTAAAGTGAGCATAACGGCATTCATTTAATTCATCAAATTTGTGGAAACATATTTTTACGTCTCTTCATATCTACTTCATCTCTCTGCGTGAAATTAAAATATTTACCATTGATTCATTAATGCTAATATAAGTGTTTTCTTTATTCTGAATTAGTTTTAAGGTCCCATATAATTAATAAACAACATTACTTAATGCTCCGTTTAAACATATTTTTTTGCGTTGAATGTTCTTCAACAAGTTGTTTTATTAATTTTAATATACTAAAACCCCACGTTCTTTTTGAGGAAAAATATATTTCTTTCTTTGCCATGGCAAAATCTGGAAGAACTCGAATATTTTTATATTTAGTCCCAAAAATATAAATGTATTTATCTACTTCAAATATAAAATGAAAAAAAAAAACTGAAGTCACATGATCCTGTACTTGTGACCTCATTTCCGTTATTTCCACGTGACGCGGAAATACTAGGTTAATAGTTTGCTGTAATCGGACCATTTCTCTTTGTTTTACCCTAAAGTACCCTAATTTTTTGTATAACCACGACAACGGCCTATATAGGTTTAAAGACCTATAACTATCACGGTTATTTCAGAGATGACTTTATCGAAATGTTCGGAGAATGTGGATGAAAAACTGCTGCTGCTCATGGAGCGGCTGCAGCTTCTGGAAGAGAAACGGGACACATTAAATAAACTCATAGAACAGGTAAAACGATTTCAAGAATATTTTTATTTAAAAAATGACCAATTGATACAGATAGTTAACAGTGTGTGTTATGAAGCTCGCGACAAATACAGCACGTTCAAGAGGTACGGTATATTAAGCGTTTAATTTGGAAAGAAGAGGAATTAATGTCAAGTCGTAGCAAGACAGAGTACATGTGTGTGAATGAAAGGGAGAACAGTGGAGTGGTGAGGTTACAAGGAGCAGAGGTGGAGAAGGTAGTGGAGTTGAGATACCTAGGCTCAAATGTTCAGAGCAGTGGAGACTGTGGAAGAGAGGTGAAGAATATAGAGTACAGACAGGATGGAACAACTGGAGATATGAGCCAGGAGTGATCTGTGATAGAATAGTATATAACACTATATACATTGTAGCACATATAACAATTTACTTCAGCTGCCTAAAATTTAAATAATTTGCAGCTTATTTCTCATTATAGATATAAGTGTTCTGGAAAAGAAACTATTTTTTAGCCATCACACAATCTGGAGAAACTCAAATATTTTTATATTCAGTCCCAGACATGGCTCTGCTCAATGTATTGTATTTACTTTAAACCTCAAGCGAATGGTGAACAGCGGTTCTGTGTCAGTATCATGTGGACGTTTATTATTATAATTATTTTTTTCCTGAAGTCACATGATCCATGTTACCGCAATACAAAAGCAGGTCAGTGTGTCCTTAATCCCTAAATCACTACTTTGAATAACCACTACTGTTTGAATAACCACAAGAAGAGGAAGGACAGTGAATACCTTGGTAGAAGAATGATCATAGAGATGAAGCTACCAGGTATTAGACAACAAGACAGAATGATGCAGGAGGACATGGAGGGAGTTGGAGTCAGAGTAGAAGAGACAGAAGGGGGGGAGATGGAAAACAATGATTTGCTATGGCAACCCCTAAAAAAGGGACATACCAAAAGAAAAAGACTGACCTCAGTGGGTTTGTTGGTTAAATTTATATCTTAGAAGACAAGAAATCTAAATACAATTTTTTCCTGACTTACTTTCAGGGTTGGTTGTCCATATCCAAAGCAAGATATTCCATGGGGAATAAACAAGTGTCTACGCTGCAGTATGCAAGTGAGATGGAGCCTTTGGTACACATTCATGTCAGGTCAGTAATCAGACCTACCGGTATATGTATTTTAAAATTTGCCAGGAAATTTAAAAATATATATTTTAATATACCATTTTCCCTTCAGATCACAGGACAGTGGTGGTTCAGAAGTGGAGTTCAATACAATGAGATTGGAGTCTAGAAAAGATGAGACATCAGTGGAGGACATTGGACCTCAGGAAGAAGGTGAGACTGTATGGACTGCTCTGATGCCACATCTTTATATTATCTATTCTCAATTATATCCTGTCTAACATTAATGTAATTGATTAAGGCATAAGGAGGAGAAACAGACCTAAAGAAGAGCTGGCATCTGAGAAAGAGGAAAGCGATATGCTTGGGAGAGAAAAAGTTTCGGAAAAGAAAAGTGAAGTATTTCCTCAACAGGATCCACTAAAGTGGTTCGGAATTCTGGTCCCACAGTCCCTGAGGCAGGCACAGATGTCATTCAAACAAGGTATTAAACTGCTATATTTAAAAATGAGAAATCACTAATGCACAAGATTAGAACTTACCACCGTATAGACGACTTTTAACAACTTTGTATATTTTCAAGATTGGTTGTTTGTTCTTTTGTATTATATATGTTGCTTTATTTGACACTGTTCGGTCTAGTAAGTTGGTTCAATTTTGTTATTTGTTTGTGCCATTCCGTCATTTCATTTTGTTTAACAAACAGAAATTGTCAAACCTCAACCCTGGAGACAGTAGTCAAGCAACAGGCCCTTTGTTTATGGGAATTTAAATCCCCGTTTTGTATTTTGGAGCATTTTGGAGTTTGAACAGTTTAGAATGTTCCAAGTTTTGTAGAGACCAAGTCAGTAAGACTAAAAAAGCAGTCAGAAGGGTTAGAAATTATTATAGCCTGATGTAAATTTTTATCAGCCAAATTCTGAACTCCGAAACGTTAGCACATTTTTGTTTTCTGTGCACAGTGACAGACACATTCTCTCTTACAGTTTTAGTCTGTATGTCTCTGTGTATCTCTAGTTCAACCCTGAATACTGTCCCTCATGATTTTGTCTCTTCACAGTGATTGAACTTTCTGCTGAAATTGCCAGCCTTCAGGTGTCTGTACTAAACACCAAACAAGAATTAAGGAACAGCTTGCAAGACAAAAAGACTGCGCAGGAGACAAAAGTTTCTGATCTCTAAACCCGAGGTTTACCGGACATAAAACGACTGTTGGGATAATATTTAATATAAATTCTATTTTCAGTTAATAATGGGTTTGTGAGGGTAGAGGTTAAATAAGTTGACCTGGGTCTCCAAGGCCACAGGAAGGCTGAGTATGGAGCAGTGTGATTTGGGTGGCCATCGTGGAGACTGCTGCCCCCTGCAACCTGCAACGGTAGCAACAGTGGCCTGGGAGGTACAAAACAATTTTACAAAATGAAAAACACTTTTACAAAGTTTGAGAAAAACAAAAAAAACAGTTCCTGAATCACAATATCACATTGGCAAGGAGTTCACTTTTCTCAATTTAGAAAAAAAATATTTTCTAAAATGTAAAGTTTCTTAATTTTAACTTTCGTAAGTTTGCAAAAGTGTTTTTCATTTTGCTAAATTATTTAGTACTTTCCAGGTCACAAATGAAGATGAATGAATATAATAATAATACATTTTATTTATAATGCACTATGTGTCAATTAAGTTTGTCCAGAATTGTGTGTGGTTGTTTTGTGGTTCAATTTTGTCCTTGTTATTATGAATTAAAGTTTTGTATTGTTTTTGTGATTTGACTGCTGTTAGTTCTTCACTTGATTAGTGTTTGCAGCTTCCGATTTTATGATATTCACTTTTATTCTTGCTTTGTTCTTTACTCCCATTGACCAGATTTCAACTCTGATATAGTTATTGTCAATAATATCACTGTACACAGTGTGAACTCTATCTCCAGGTAGAATGCTCATATAAAACACTGAATTCACTCCTGGCTTTTTCTTTCAGCTTGTCCCATTTTTGAGGGTTGCCAGAATGAATCAATGTTTTCCATCTCATTCTCTTCTCTCTATCTTCTACTCTGACTCCATTTCCATGTCCTCCCTCACTTCCTCCATCAATCTCCTCTTTGTCTCCTACCTGATAGCTCCATTTCTAGGATCATTCTTCTACCAATGCCCCTGTCCATCACCAACCATCTCAATTCAGCGCCTCTAGCTTTTTCTCAAAACCTTCCCATCTGTGTTGTCCATCTAAACACCTCATTCCTGATCCTGTCCATCCTTGTCTCTCCTAAATAGAACCTCAGCATCTTTATCTCCTCCACCTCTGCTCTTAGCTGAAAGGATGAAATATATCCAGTGTTCATGTATTCTTACAGATTTGTTATGCACGTTTAAAGAGTAAAACAAATGTAATGTCTGATTATAAATACCACACCCCACCCCACTCACAAGCAAACTACCCTACTAGAGGCGTAACACTTCCGGCTTCCTTCCGTGGACAAATTGTGAACGTAGCCTAGCTTTGTCACTGCCCCACGGGGTGACGCACAGGCGTCATCGGCAGCGACAGCGCAGACGTTCAAGAAACAGCGCAGCGCATCTTATTGTTTAGGGTTTATCATCCACCGCAGCCTGTGCGAAAACGCCTCTCCTACTGTTAATGAACCTGCCGCTGCTGAAGCTACCCGGGCCAATGTTGTTGCCGAGATTCTAGCGAGTGTCACACATGATCAGCTGATGTCTGAGCCTGATCGGCGCTTTTTTGCGCTCCTCCATCAGTATTATTATCTTCATCAGTGGACATCTCTGCAGCTGCAGCCGCAGTCATTTCTTCGTCTAGTTGCCCCAATGGCATCCGTGTCTAAGGTCTCCATTTTGGATTACTTTAACATCGTGTTCGAGGGTGAAAATGGCAAAATTGAGTCCAATTGTAAAGCTTGCGGGACCAGGATCCAGGCCAAGCGCAGTGTCACCTCCAATTTCGTCACACACTTGAAGGTAACTGCTTCTGGTCTGCGTTCTCACCCATCCTGGGTCCCTGGTGGGATGCTGCCCCCCGAACTGACAGCCATAGTGTCAGTCCAGACCACTTTATGTGATCAAACTTGTTCCCAGTGGCCGCCAGGAAAGCGCTGAAGGCAGGCTGTGATTTATTTGTCGGGCTGCGAGTGTGTTTTTAAGTGTGCTATATGTTCACCTAATATAATAGAACCATCATCCTTCACAGAAACAATGGACGAAAACAAGTTGGTAATGGGACATTATGCACGACTTAGCTGTCATAATGCAGCCTGCAATTGGCCAGTCACAAAGTAAATAAGGCATATATATTATAAATATACTAAATAATATTTATATAAAACATTTGTATTTCTATGCACTTCTAGAGATTAATTTAAACGTGGTCCTTGTGAGCTCATCACTACACAGTACAAAGTTGTTTGTGTCTTAACAGAAATGATGGAGACGGATGGAACTCATCTGTCTCTGTGTGATTGGTTTATGAAGGAAAGCAAACTCCTTCTCATTGTGACACAGACCATACACACAGCAAAATATGTATCTCTGCATTTAACCCATCACCAAAAATGAACAGTGGGCAGCTACGAAGACCCGGGAGGCAGTGAGTGGGTATGATGCCATGCTGAGTGGACCTTAGATATAACTTGGCAGCTGGTGGATTCAAACATGGAGCCCTCCAGACCAGAAGTTCAGTTCCTAAACCACTAAGCCACTATTGCCTCATTATAGAATACAGTAACTACAACCACAGAGAAGTAAGAAGTCAGGCTTAGTTCAGTGTTTGGATTACTGATTTTGGGATAATGGAGTATTCTGAAAAATAATGAGAGAGTCTGGTGCATGTATCGGCAAACTAAGGCCCCGTGGCCAGATGCGAGACATTTAGCTTTGCTGTCCAGCCCGCAAGATTTGTCCCAACTATCTATCTATGTGCAAATAGATCATTACTCCTTATTCTTACTTATAATTGACTTAAGCAGAGACTGCTATCTAGCGCCCTGTGCCCACCCACCCCACAATTAGTCAGTTTTTAAGTTGGACCCTTCCGAAGATGCTCCACCACTATAATCAACATGCTATAAGAACAACAAACAGGAATAAACTATAACATAGATGTGTTTGTTAACTTGCAACTAACCTGTTTCTGTTTTTGTTGTAGAGAAAACATCAGGCCATGTACAATGACTTTGTGAAGAGGAAAGACATGAAGAGAGAGGGTTACCTTTCAGCTCCTCTCCACACTTTTATCCACTCCAATGGAGGAACTCCCTGTTCAAATGCACCCATCAACTCTGTAGGGGGTGCTGGAGGAGAAGGAACAGGAGGGGAAAGATGTGCTGTAATACCCCTAAGTCTGGATGGAGGAGGTGGAAGCTCTGGAGCGAGAGTTGTCAAGTTTGACAAACATGACCCTCGTCAGGTTGGGTAGTTGGGCAATGCCTTAAAAGTACATAATCTGATTAAAGGATTGTTCTCACACTGATATGTTCCTTAAATTGATCTGTTTTCCCACTATAAAGACAGCAGATTCACCACTTTCTAAAGACTGACCTACTAAAACCTATGTGATACCTTAAAATGTGTGTTGCTATGTTAGTGTTAGACTTTTTTTTAAGAGATAACTGAGGTTCATACATAATATATTCGGCCACAAAAGTAGTGGAAAACAAAGATTGTTAGTCAGCTTTTGTGAGAGAATCTGTTTAGAACAGATCTATGCTTAAGTAAAATTAAATCAATACCGTAAAATGAAATATCACATATAACACACACACACACACACACACACACACACACACACACACACACACACATACATATATATTGTACAACTGTAGTTTGTATTGACACATATTTGGTTTCCTTCCGTTTAAATATGTTGTTTTGGGATTTTATGTTATTTTAGGGCCAAAATAAGTTGTGTGGTTCTAGTAACGTGAAAAAATAATATCGTAATTTTTTGTCCTTACATTGAATGTGAAGAATATAATAATAATAATAGAAATAATAATAATAATAATAATAATTTATCCAGTTATTTGAGCCCTATTATTATTCTTCATCAAAAAATTAAGTTAATAAAAAAAGATATGTTAAGTATCACTTTTAGATTTTTTAAAAATCACTACCCTAAGCAATTAATATTAAATTAAATGGGAAATCTCAGTTAGTCAGATGGCTGGAAACATCTAGAAACATATTTTTATTTATTTATCTAAGAAGCTAATTCGAACCAGAATGGAATTGTAATCGTTTAGGTGAAGTGCTCATATCAAACTGCCTCATATTAAAAGACTCACTGGAATATTTTGTTTTCAACAGGTTCTGATTTCTGAAGCAATAGCAAAGATGATTGTTGTGGATCTGCAGCCGGTGTCCATTGTAGAAAACCAAGGATTTAGGGAACTGTTGCACTTTCTCGAGCCACGGTATACTTTGGAGACTCAGCACTGCATTCAGAGCCAGTTGCTTCCTGCCTATGTCTACCAGGTCCAGATGATGATGCATCAGGCTCTAGCCCAGGCTCAAGCTCTAAGTCTGAGTCTGGATCTGTGGAGAGGAGGTCCTGGAACCACAGCAGGGTAAGAGGAAAATTTAATTTTAATAGATAAAGTACAGTTGTAAAATGTTGATTTTTATCCTAAATGTTTTTTTTTTGTTTCTCTAAAGGTACTTGGGTGTCACATGTCACTTTCTTACATCTGATTGGCAGATGCGTTCAGCTTTGTTGGCTTGTCTTCCTCTGTCTGCAAGCAGCACCGGAAACCATGTGTTGTCGAAGCTTAAAGACGTTTGTCACTCTCACAGTGTTTTAAACAGAACCTTCCGTATATTCTCAGACAGGTCTCTCTCCACTGCAACTACAAAGCCATGCTGTCTTCCCGGCTTTCTGTTGTCTCCCGGTCTCCATAATGACAGTGACAACGACGAAGTAGAGGTGGACAATGGCAACGATGTGGAAAAAACAATAAAGAATGGCCATGGTGAAAGTAATAATGGGACAGTTGATGGACATTGGGAAGAGGCCCTAGAAGAGGGTCTGGATATATTACAGATCAGCTGTTTTGCTCACTCCTTGGACCAGTGCGTAAGGGATGGGTTACATTCCTCTCCTCGGATCTCCTCTACACTGGCAAAAGCTGCTGGTTTTTATAATTACATTACTAACGCTGTTCCTCATGAGAAACTGGGTCAACTGTTTGACCAAACTGGATTTACAAGAGGTGAAACAGAATCCGGTCACCCCGGACCTAAGAATTGGGCTACCCAGCTGAAGGTATGTGAATTCGTGACATAATATAAAAGGGACTAATTGATTCCTTATGAATGAATGAATGTTATTAAACCCTTTGGGAGTATTCGCAGGTCTTGAAATATGGCAAAAAAAACAAATTGGTGAAGAGGAGACTCAGATGTCTCCTCTGCTGAAAGCGCTTCATCTGATTCATCAGAGCGCAGGTTCTCATAGAGCTCCAAGGCTTGGGCCAGTATGACTTTTGCTCAATATAGTTCAAAGACAGGGAGGTGCAGCAATGTATTTTTTATTTGAAAAAAATTTCTTATATAATTTCGTGAATTAATCACATGAATATCCTTCCATATTTTCCAAAGGATACTCCCAAGGGATTAATCTATGTATCCATCCATCCGTCCATCACCCTAACATACAGGTTTCTCACAGTGCCCTGTATTTATGAATGTGTTACCAAATGGCTTTTAACTATTTCTTAAAAAATATTTTCTTTTATTGCTTTCTTTCATGGGCTAGAAAATGCATATTAGCTAAAGTAGTAAAAATATTGGAAGGTTAAAAAAATTGTATGTCCCGGAAAAACCTGCAGTGCACTGTTGTCGCAATAGTCAACAGTACAATACAGCAAAACAACTGTATTTTACAAAAATCTTATTTCTCTGTTGGACCTTGATGCAGGTGCTTAACCGGCTTCTGGACTCAATGGATTTACTAGAGGAGATGAGTGGTCAAGGGGAGGTATCACTGACTGTGTCAGAGAAAGCCCTACTGAAGGAGCTAACAGACACTTTGGAGCCTTTTACTGAGGCCTGGGACATGATGCACTGGGACACACAAAAGGACACATATGTGTCCATCAGCCTTGTGATGCCCTGTGTCCTGGGACTTCGAAAGCATCTTTCTGAGACGTCCACAATGCACTGCTCCTCCCTGGTGCTGGCCCTCAGCCAGGCTGTGGAGCGTCGACTGTCCTCCATCCTGGAGGATCCGCTCTACATCATTGCCACCACACTGGATCCCCAGTTCAAGCTCACCTGGAGCAGCAACCCAGACTGGCACAGACAGGTTATTGTCCAGGAAATATCAAAATACTCCACAGGCCACAACACAGATCTACAGCTTCAGTCACAGACTCCTCGTGGTCCTGCGCTCTCTACTGCCTCCACACTGTCCCGCCCCTGCAAACTCTTCTCTTTCATTAAACAAAGGTCCGTCTCACAGGCCAAGAGTCTGGAGCAGGAGCTGACCATCTATCTGCAGGAGGAAGCCACTGATGAGGAAGCCTTGCACTACTGGCAACGTAAAGACATTGACTTTCCTCTTCTTGCCCAAGTAGCCAAAAACCTTTTCACTGTTCCCGCCTGTGAAACAGTGGTGCGGAATGTGTTCACCATGGCTGAGCGTCAACTGCTGCCAAAAAGGGGTCATGTTCTTCCAAAGAATCTTGAGACACTCATTTACCTCAAAGCAAACTCCAGATCCTTGTGGACATAAGAACTGATTTAACTGCTCAGGATCCCAGAACGTTGTAGCCCCAGTGGTTTCCTCTCAGAGACCCATTTCCACTTTATGGTAAAATGTGGATCATTTCAGCACCTTAGACACCTTGTCTTACATCCTTACCATGTTTTTTGTTTCATATTGTATTCATCAGATAATATTTTCATCAGATGTTATTTTATTAATTAAATATAATAGCTGTTAATAACATGGAACAAAGCCTACTAAGTAATCCATCATCAATTATAATAAGAGAAACAGATTATTCCACAAGATTTTACGTGTTTTTTTTTTTTTTGACAATGACATTAACGAAGAGTGAAAGACTGGTTCTGTCATCATCAATAGAGAGGGCATCATTCTGCTGAAACATCTATAGTGTGTCATTAACATAAAACTACTCATTCACTCAGAAAACATAACATCACAGACATACTTGATCCTTCGTATCTTATTGTTGACTGTTCTCTTAAAATAACTCAGTATATGCTTTGAATATTGCAAAAAAAAAGTAAGTAAATCAAATGTATTGCGCATCCTGAATCAATTAAAAAAAAAATAAAACAATGGCCAAAATATGGTGTGATTACATATGATTTAATTCAATGTAGCAGCCTCTTCACTGCAATGAAAATGATGCTGTTCCTCGTGAGGTTGGTTTGGGGTTTTTAGAACCCTCAGTCTGCCTGATGGCCGGCTGCTGGAGTGGAGTGTGTCCCTGGTGTGCAGGGTCATCCCGGATCTTTCTGGCCCTTTATAAGATACAGGCAGAAGCATGGGAGCGGGGAGCCAGTAAAGCAAAAAACACTACAAACTAACACTAAGAAGTCCAGTGCAATTAAGCCGAGTAAACATACACAGTGTTTATCCCAACTTTTCCATGCCAAGATCCCTGGATTTACTTCTGGCCCTTTGTCACATACAACAGTAAGCATCACAAATAACCTGTAAATTATCAATGCAATTAATGAATAACACTTTGTATACAAATGTATGTATTCCACAATAAGCTGGGAAAATAGCCAGCTTAGTTAAAAAATATTAAATAATTATTTTTTAATAATTACATTTGTTTAGTACCATAAAGTAATTATTTCAGCACTGATTAAATTTTCAATTTAATGTAATTAGCTACGCACCAGAGGAGCAGGGCAGCTTGATAACAAGCTCAAACCACCAGATCTACAAGGATAATGATGTCAAACTGAAGTAATAGCGGTCACTGGGGGAGTGTCGGGTACTATGGGACACTAAATTTGATCATTACTTTATATGTTCAATGATACAATGAAACAAAACAGAAAGTTTTTGTCCTCAACTTTTCTGAGGCCCCCTAGAGGTCCAATTAAAAAAAAAAACAATTGCTTTGCAGTGTTTCTCAAACTTTTTTGAAACATTCCCCTCCTCAGAACAAGGTTGATTTCCATGCCCCACTTCCAGTTCCATATTACACCAAGAGATACAAAACACAAATTCACAATTCTCTCACTAATATGATAATATATGATCAGAAACTCAGCCCCCAAAATAGATAGAACACTATCAGGTTCTCTGGACTGTCCCTATGGACTGTCCCTATGTCTTTTTGCTAATGGATGTGTGAGCAACGTTCCAGTGCTTTTGTTTTGTCTTTGTTTCCAAGGCATTAAATCCGGAAGCAACAAAAGTGGTGTTGAATATCAAAATAGCCTGGTGACTCCACAGGCATAACAGTGTTATAAATAACATGCCCCCTGACACTTAATCTATGCTGGAGTAGTAAGAGTCAGCAGGCATTCTCTCTTTTATTTTATAGTTGAAGATAAAAAAAAATGAAGCAAGTTGAAGATCAAGAGTTTATTCTTGAATAAAGTACATTATGAGAAAAAAATGTTCAGTTCAAAAGTTAGAACATGGTGGCCAACAAAGTCCAACCACAACCATTATATTCTCCATCATTTTGTTTTATTCATTATTTGATATAATAACTCACTGTCTTCGAAAACTTATCTTTAAAATTCATCATTTAACATTGTGAAGAGGAAATATGATGTATTATCATGAATAGGTTTCCTTTCCTTTTGAAAATATCTTTGAATATATCTTCCTTGAATATATCAACTCTTTAAATACAGATGATAATTTCAATTATAAAAAGTCTCATAATCAGCAGGTTTTGTTGCTGATGCTAGAATAATATCGATGCAATCTCAGTAGGTTATCTTAATGGGATCATTACATTTGGGTTTGTGTCATGTTTGATTTCATTCCAATAATTCTGCATACAAGAAATGTTTTTTTTTCTGCTGCCGTTCGCGAAAAGTTCTGCCATCAAAAAGAACTTCCTTTGCTAAACATGTTTGCAAACCAAACATTGTTCATAAAGTATACTGAGATAATACTGCTCCATACATCAGCTCAATTGTTGAATTGTGAAACGAAGCAAAGCATTAACTAGGATAAGACTAAATACTGACTCAGACATAGAAATAAATGGCCTGAAGTTACAGCAAATATATTTCTAAACGAGGTGTTCTTAAAATTAAGGAATATGATTGTCAAACATCAGCAATTGAATGGCCAAATAGTCCAAGGCAAAGAAGGTTGAAAATCAACACTATCAATGTTATACCGAAGTCCTTAAATATAGCAATGGATAAAAAATCTTAAAAATCCCAAAGTCAGCTAATGACCTGTATATCTTATCTCACACTTGACATTTAGGAACTAGAATTGGATCAGGGGCTGCATAGGGGGTGAGGGGTTAGTGAGTAAGTGAGTAATCCCTCCCTAAACCACAGAGCTGGTGCACACAATGGCTTCTATTTCTGTAAATGAGCTGGGGTTATCAGCCCACTTACCTCTTGGTCGTCACTGACCCCAGTCTCACCACCACTGTCTCTCACTGCCTCACTGTCAGAATCATGGCGGACAGAAGCAACCTGTTCAGTGTTAAGAAGAAAAGTGTTGAGAAAAAGTCGGAGGAGAAGGACAAAGAGAAGGAGAAAAAGGCCAAGAAGCCAGCAAATAAGATGCCACAACAAGAGGAGAAGAAGTCGGTGGAAGGACAGCCTGATGATGCCGCAGCAGCAGCAGCAGCAGAGGGAGCAAACGCTGAAGGAAATGGAGATTATCAGCCTATTGAGCTGCCACCATTTGAGATTATTTCAGGGTCAGTGATGATTCTTGTGTTTATGCTCATAGGAAACAAGGTTTTCTGTGTTTGCAGATGTGTTTGTTTTGTGTCTCTTAACACTAACCAGAAGGAAGTCCCTTATGAAATTACGTTGCTTTGTATTTATACACTGTTTAAAGTCCTTGGGAAGAGGTGGACTTTGGAGGTTGCAGTGCCTTCACAGTTCCTGTGTGTATTATCACTAATATCCACTCATCCATTTCCATTCATCCATATTCGTCCACTTATCCGTTACTGGGTCGAAATGATTAATAATATTGTCTGGAGACTCACTAACATAGATTTATTGTATACATTTTTATATGTCTGTTGTTTCTGTGGATGAAAACAGCTGCTGTCTGTTGTTAAAGCACAATCACAGTGATGAGTCACAGTCCGACTCCCCTCGCCTAAAATATACCCTGCTCTTTGTTATGGTCCATGCATTAATCAGATCATTAATTTTAATATTTCGGTAATCTGTTTGTGTATGTGTGGGATTGTCTGTGCGTGATAATGTGGGATTTTTGAGATGCCAGTTATATTTATAGCCACAGCAGTGCGCAGCTCAAGCCTCTGTAATAAGTGAGACAGCTACAGACCAGTGACTCATCTGTCCCTTTTGGATGCTTGAATAAAGTTGTTACCCAGAGCAGTCATAGAGAGAACACAAAAAAACTGTCCTCTACAGCTGTTCTCTGTAAAGCAACTTTACAGATTTACCAAACTTTACAGATTTACAACTTGTCCAATCACTGTGCTGTGGCATGAAATATTATCTTTTATCACGTAAATGAACCCTGAACTATTACTGTTGGAACACCATCTACAAGTGCAGTCCAACCACATCAGCCCTCGTTCGTCAACCGCTGGTATAATTTGTCCATTAAAATGCACTAATAGCTAATTGATTTGCTCCAGCCACCAGGAAAAATGTGGCTGGAACAAAGACAGTTTTCATTTTTAACAACAAATATATTGCTAATGTAAAAATGAATTAAAAAGAAAGCTCTGTTCTAATATTATTGTTAAATAAATGGGTGAATTTAATTGGTGAAAATGGTGGGGAAGTTGCTTATTTGTATTTCACAAGTAGTGACGTTCTGTATTGCTCTTTTTATTGCAAATTTTCTTTGTCAGTGTGTGATAGGCAGAGTGGTTCAATCCTTTTCCGCTAGATGGCAGCAAATGGTTATTAAAACTTCAAAAAGTCACTGCTGAATTTTTCTGGGTAGCTTTCTTCAATTTTCAACTAGACTGGAATACAGATTTCTGTTAGCTGGTGTGCTATGTCTTTCTAATGAGATGTATTTATTTACTGTGGCACAAAAAACGTTAGAAAACACTGCTGTAAATGTATATGTTAACATTTTACTATGATGCAAAATAAGGAACTAATCTTTAAAAAAAATTTGTGGACAACAGGGAACGGATGAGTCTGTTCTACTTCAAGTTTCAGTTCAGAAACGTTGAATACTCTTCTGGACGGAACAAAACGCTGTTGTGCTACCGAGTAGACACAGCAGGGAGCAGCACCGAGCCCCTAAAAGGTTACATGGAAGACGAGCACACCACAGCTCACGCTGAAGAAGCCTTCTTTCAGCAGGTGATCTATCTATCTATCTATCTATCTATCTATCTATCTATCCAATCGTCTGTCTGCCTGTTTGTCTTAGAATCTTCTTGAAGAAAAGTTGTTTATTTATTTTTCCTTTCTCGCCCTCAGGTTCTGACTAACCCCTCTCTCGACTGTGAAGTCACATGGTACGTCTCATCCAGTCCCTGTGTAGCCTGTGCAACAAAGTTGACCCAAATTCTGCGCCAGCGCAAAAAGTTGCGTCTCCGTATCCTCTGTTCCCGCCTCCTCCAGTGGGAGGAGTCTGAGATCAGGGAGGGACTTCGAGCTTTGAACGGCGCCGGCTGCAAACTTCAAATAATGAAACCATCGGACTTTCAGCTGGTTTGGGAGACTTATGTAGACAAAGAGGGGGAGGACTTTGCGGCGTGGGAGGACTGTCAGGAGAACTATGAGTTCTATAAAGAAAAATTGTCAGAAATCCTGCAGTAAGTCAGTCAAGTGTTTTCGGAGCCAGGCCCAGTCATCAAAAGTGCCACATCTGGCTCACGAGCCATATGTTTCAAACCCCTTACAGTGAAAAGCACAAGTAAAGCAGTAGATTACATCAACTGAGTCCAACTTGATAAAATTATTTTAGTAATTTTAGTATTAGCTGACTTTGAACAGGAGTTTACTTATTTTATTTCTCATATTGTGTGACTTTAAGTTGTTGTTTGGCTAATGTATTTCAGTCTTTTACCATTAGCTTGTATTGATATAGAGTGATAAAAAGTCAATGCCACTCAAAATGGGTTCTAATGCAGTTATCCCAAAACTACTGTGGCACTATCTCACAGCTGTTTATCTAATGAAAATATGTTTTTTCTTTACTTCATTGAAAGTGACAGGCATAGCAAAACAGACAGCAGAGAGCGTGACTCAAAACTGTTGAAGATCTTTGTGTGGATGTTTCTTTGATTCCTGTGAGTCTACCAGGGAGGTCCAGGTTCAACACTGAATAGATAAACTGGAACATTCTTGTTTACTTTGCTCTGTGATTTTTGTCAAAACAATGTTTCTTTTTTTTCTGAAAGCTTTATTTTTTTCTCCCTTGGCTATTTGACTGGATCTGAAACCCTGTGATGGACACTTGTTTTACAGCTGTTTTAATGATGTAGTTTAATGAACTTTTACTTTTTCAACGTTTTGAAAAAAAAATATATAAAAGCATGGCATTGTTTTACAGCATATATCTGGGTTCTGTTACATACGAAACAACAATAAAGGGAATTAACATGTGATGGATGATATCTATCTATCTATCTATCTATCTATCTATCTATCTATCTATCTATCTATCTATCTATCTATCTATCTATCTGTCTGTCTGTCTGTCTGTCTGTCTGTCTGTCTGTCTGACTGTCTCTCTGTCTCTCTCTCTCTGTCTTAGAATCTTCTTGAAGGAAAGTTGTTTATTTTTTCCCTTTCTTGCCCTCAGGTTCTCTCTAACCCCTCTCTCGACTGTGAAGTCACATGATACGTCTCTTCCTGTCCCTGTGTAGCCTGGGGTTACACGGGGACTTTGTTTTGGGCAACTTTGTTTGGGGCAACAAAGTTGACCCAAATTCTGCACCAGTGCAAAAACTTGCGTCTCCGTATCCTCTATCTATCTGTCTGTGTATCTATTAAAGTTCGTGTACACACAACAATGTGTTGAAGGACATAATCCATGATGTTTGTTCTAAAAGTCACAAAAATCACAGTCAAAATTAAACGACATACTATTCATATAAAAATTCTAATACATAATATGTATAAATAAACCATTTCCACAAAATAGTAACAAATTTTACACTTTAAAGAACAAAATCTTTTTACTACTACTACTACTATCATGAGAAATTTTTGCAAAAGCTGCAGAACAACTGTCCACTGACATTTTGTGCTAAAAACAACCAAAAGGTTTCATTCAGTTTTGTTGCCTTCTGCTGTAGACTCACTGTCAGAGAGTCTATTTCTACAGGAAACCCTGAGGGAAATAAGAATGAACAGTGCAATAAATCCAGGTCACAAGAGCAGGAGCTTTTATGTATACAGACCAATACAACAGCGGTTTGCAAAGTCCACTGCAGTCATGCTGGTTCTTCCTTGGAGTAAAACATATATTTAAAATCATTTGAAACGTGAACAGAAGTGCTGATGACAACATTGGATCTCAAAACACACTTCTTCACACACTCCAAAATCTTATTTTGGTAGTCAGTTAAAGATAAGCATCACATGACCATACCAGTCAGATAGACACAACAGAGTCCTTCTGAGACAGTTTTTACTGTTTGAATGACACCATCCCCCCGTGGTTTTCTTCTGTTCCATTGCTTTCAGTTTTCAAAGCTATACGAACAAAAAGACCAACGTGACATGTGTAAGTGTTACATTACATCATCACTCTGTTCTGTATTTAGAAAGCATTAATGATCACCTGGGTCCTCCTGGGTCGTTACAGGTAACAGTGTCGTTTCACTGCTCATTGTGCTGATTTCTGCAGTTTCAGAACAGAAATCAAACAATTGATACACAACAGAATCAATGTTAAGTCTTCCTCTTCAGGGGTTGTCCCAGTTTTCCATCTCCCCCTGTCCTCTGTATCTTCTACTATAACTCCAACTACCTCCATGTCCTCCCTCACTGCATTCATCAATCTCCTCTTTGTCTCCTACCTGGTAGCTCCATCTTTTGGATAATTCTTCTACCAATATAACCACTGTCCCTACTCTGAACATCCAAACCATCTCAATCTGTCTTCTCTAACTTTTTTGCCTTTTTTTCCTAGAGAGTTACCCCTCTATTGATCATATCTGATTTCTGATCCTGTCCACCTTGTCACTCCTAAAGAAACGTTCAGTATCTGTCTTCTGCCTATTCCTAGTGTCCTCCCTTCACCTTAGCTGACTCTCTTCTATCACAGATCACTCCTGACTCTTTTCTCCAGTGGTTCCATCCTGCCTTCTTCTCCTCTCTTCCACAGACTCTACTGCTCTCAACAGAAATGTTAGGTTTTTCTGAAAAAAGACACAGAAAATACAAAACATCATCCTGTCAGGATGAAGATGTGATACATAAGTGTATCTACCTTGTATTGGAGCTGAGAGATCCTTATCGGTCAAATACTCAGACAGAGGATTCACTACATCTGTGAAGAAAAACTCAATTAAATCTTTGTCATATTCACATAGGGAACAAACACAACCTCAAGAAGATGTAAAATATCTTATTTAGTATATATTAAATATCTGCTAAAATGGGTTAAATGCAAAGGTGACATTTCATTGTGCGCTGTGGT
This sequence comes from Paraplagusia blochii, assembly GCA_016785265.1. Lineage (NCBI taxonomy): Eukaryota > Metazoa > Chordata > Actinopteri > Pleuronectiformes > Cynoglossidae > Paraplagusia > Paraplagusia blochii. The sequence goes on from JAFBJS010005309.1 coordinate 103,888, forward strand.
GGAAATCAATGTCACAATGAAAAAATAAAATACATTTAATCTTAATCTAATCTTAAATGTTTGTGAGTTTTTGAATATGATAGTAAAATGAATTAATCTTCACGCTGTTATGCATTACTGAGTGACCAATCACACTGCTCCTTCCTGTGGGTGCGGCCAGAAGGTACGTAGTACAGCTATGATCAGAGCACCTCAGTGGCAACCTGGCAACTTGTGGATTAGAACCTGGGTGGGTTAGAAGCCTTAACTGCCTTAATTTTCTTATCTTGAAGCAGTCATCAAGACAAAATTGAAATTGTTATTAATCCTCAATTTAATTGAATAAATTCCTCAATGTAATAAAGTTTCACACTATAAAGACATGACAATAAACTAAAATCTAATCAAATTATTACATTTTGCTGGGATTTTTCATGAATAAAAAAGTAAAGGGTAGAAAGGCTTTTGGGGATGATTATTTGAGAGAGATTTAAATGTTAACTGTATTAATAAAGATGTTTATTTGGAATATTTCTTTGACTGCAGTATTTGTTGAAATAGTGACAACGTGGTCGGTGATGTCTTCCTACCAGTTCGGTCTTTCAGCTGAGCCATGGTCAGAAACAGGTTTTCTTCTTCAGGAACTTCATCAACAATAACTGCAGGTAAGTGAAAACAAAATGTCACCATCAGCAAACGTGTGAATTTGGCGAACGAGTCAGGAACTCACAAAACTCCCACTAGGGGGGCAGTAATGAGCAGTATAGCTACCCTGGACTTTTCTCACAGATAATTTAATCTTTATTTAGCTATTTAATTTTAGCTCTGGCAAATGGACGACTATACAATAGAAAAAAGTTTAGATACTTGTAATTTTTACATTTTCAAATTTACATTTTAAGACATTGTATTATATACATCCGGTCACAGGATACACATTCTTGTCTGTGGTTTTGTAATTTTTTTATGGCTTTATTTGATCAAATAAATAATTAAATGGTATTATTTTCCTCATTGTTAAAAAAAATGGGCTTCAATCTCCACAAAATTTATTGACAAGCGTAATCCAAAGGTTGGAAGCCCAGGTTAAAATGTGTATTAATATATATAAAAAAAGCAAAAGAAAAATGGAACAATCCTACAATATTGCATAGACGGACAGATGGGACATTCTTATAATAGTTCTTATAATAGTTTTTTTTTTTTTCAGACTATGCATAGATTTTCAATTATGTTAAGGTCAGGAGATTGTTGAAGCATAGCAAAACCCTCATTTTATGCCTTCTGTTGTAATCTACTATGGATTTTGAGGTATAATTACCTCAAAATCCAGAAGCCATCCTCTTTTTAACTTTTTTAAAAAACACATTTTTCTTCAATAATATTTTCTTAAAATTTCTTCTACAAGAAATTTCTTTGCAAATTGGAAGACCTCGTCAGTCCACAGAACCTGATTCCATAATGCATCAGAATTGTGTATTTGTTCATTTGTGGACTTAAAACTTTTCTTCAAATGACAAGCGTGGTAAAAGTTTATCAAAACTAGTAATGATAAGTTAACGTTGAATCTAAATGAGGATCCCATCCTACCTTGTTTACGTCTAAATCGGAGGGCAATGCATCCGAGGAAGACAGCAACCAGTCCAAAGAAAATACAGCCGGAGATGGAAAGAAGAATTCTTCTTTTCAGAACTGTGGGTAAAGAAGATCTACTGTTTTTTCTTGGTTTTATTTGCTTTGTTTGCTTAAAATCTTCGTTTCACTTACGGAGGTTTTTTGTCTTTAAAGGTTGACTTGATTTGGTGTATAAGGGTCTTCTAGAGCTAACACCTTGGCAGCTATATTCACTCTGTTGGGGGTCATCATGGGGTGTGACGGTATGTTTCTTGGATGTGGAAACTTTGATCTGATGTCCTGCTCTACTCCTGTCCACGGCAGAGACATTAGATACATTCACTTTAAATAAAGTCAAATCTGTACTGTCAAAGTTAGGGTCAGGATTTATTGATAAAATGTATCTTTTATGATAAAGCCAAATATATTATTTATTCAAAAGGTTATTTTAAAGAAACTAAAAGATAAACAATAGCTTAGCCAAATAATGATTTAAAACAGAACAAGAATTAGACAGAGATTATGAACTTGTAGCCCAAGAAGGAGGGAAGGTAAGCAAACTCCACACCCCTGCAGAAAATGAAATGTGACTCCTGCATTTGACCCATCACCAAAGGGAACAGTGGACAGTTTTGAGGTGCCATGCTCAGTGGACCTCGGTGTTAACTTAGCAGCTTGTAGATTCAAACCTTTTAGTGTCCTTAGTGAGGGCAAACCTTTTGACTCGTGGGCCACATTGAGTCCCACAATTAGGCACAGGGGCCGAGTCAAGAGCAGAAAGATGGAACTTTTATAGAACTAAGATAAATTGCAGGTGAAACTAATGTATAAAACTTAAAATGCTAAACATCTTATTGTCTTTCTGGTGTCATCTACTGGGGAACAGCAAGTATTGCATGGAAAAGACAAAAGTATAATGATAATACAAATCAATTATATAATTTGTTCTCAACAGGCCACTTTAAGGACAAAAAAAATTATGGCACCTGCAAAGTTAATACCTTGTATCCCCTGCACCCCATCTTCATTATCTCCAGTTTTTTTTTTTTAAGATTTCTAGGTTGTCTGTTACACCCTGTTCTTTGAAGGTCTATCCATAGATTTTCAGTTATGTTGAGGTGAGGAGATTGTCAGATTGTGAGAGATGGTTAAGGATCATTATCCATTTGTAGAATCCCATAGTTTTTTTTAACTTCAGCTTAGCTTTGTTAGCTTCCAAAATTTGCTGGAATTGTATTTAATTCATTTTTCCTCTGCTTTTTATGAAATATTTTCTGTGCCAGTGGCTGCAACAGTTGGACAGAAGTTCTTTTCATTAAATTCAGTGTATTTTCCAAACATACCTCTCATTCTCATTCTGGTCAAAAAGTTCTATTTTAACCTCATTGGTCCAATCTGATTCCACAATCAGGTTGGTGCAGTCAAACATAAGTTTTGACTCGCTTTCCTCGCAATTGTTTGGACTAACTAAAACTATTTTCAGTTTTAATGTTCTAGATAACTGCCTAGTAGAATGGTGGTGATTCTTTGGGCAAGGTCGGAACATGACAGTACAAAGTCTCGGCTTTGCAAAGATGGCAGTAAAAGGTATTAACTCTGCAGGCTGGCCAGACCTATGCATATACTATTATTTAGCTTTCTTTTATTTTGAAAGTGCCCAAACATTTGATCCCCATTGTATTTTATCACTCTTTTTCACTGTTCTCACCATGTGTAGTTCCACTTCATGCCCCCAGTGACTTCACAACTAAGCACCAGGCTGTCGGTAGAGAACACCTCAGACCAACCAGTCAATAGAACAATTTCGGCCACGGGGCGTTCTGCAAAAAAAGGAGTAAACATGATTATTTACCGCTTTGATAATTGGTTATTATTATTATTATTACTATTATTATTATTATTAACAACAACAACAACAATAATAATAATAATAATAATAACAATAATAATAATAATAATAGTTGTACATATTGACAAGGCAGAGGGATCAATCTTGAAAGGATGTGCATCAGGTGAGGTTTATTAAGGTCAGGGATGGAAATGTCATTACCAGTGAGGAAGGTGTGCTAGGAAAATGAAGGGAGTACTTTGAGGAGTTGTTGAATGAGGAATATTATAGGGAGTGTAGGAATGAGGAGCCAGATCTTAACAGAAGGAAAGTGGACCAGATTAGAAAGGATAATGATAGAAATGTTCTGAAGAGGTTGAAGAGTGGAAAGGCAGTTGGTCCCATTGACATACCAGTGGAGGTATGGAAGTGCTTAGAGGAAGTACTGTTACATTTTCTGAATTTCGGTTGTTGAATAGAATTTTAGAGACCGACAAGATACCTGATGAGTGCAGAAAAAGTGTTCTTGTGCCAATTTACTAGAAGGGTGATGTGCAGAGTTGTAGCAATTACAGAGGGATAAAGTTGATGAGCCATACCATGAAGATTTGGGAAAGAGTAGTTGAGGCTCGGTTGAGGAAAGAGGTAGAGATTTGCGAACGACAGTGTGGTTTTATGCCAAGAAAGAGGACCACAGATGCAATATTTGCCTTGAGGATGTTGATGGAGAAGTACAGAGAGGGTCAGAAGGAGCTTCATTGTGTTTTTGTAGATTTAGAAAAAGCCTATGACAGGGTGCCAAGTAAGGAACTTTGGTTCTGTATGAGGAAGTCAGGAGTGGCAGAGAAGTATGTTAGACTGGTGCAGAATATGTATGAGAACAGTACAACAGTGGTGAGGTGTGCTGTTGGAAGGACAAAGGACTTTAAGGTCGAGGTGGAACTTCATCAAGGGTCAGCCCTGAGCTCCTGCAGGTCTGACAGGAGACTCCATAGATGATGATATTGCGATCTGCAGTTAGAGTAGGCAATAAACTAAAAGATAACCTATAGAGATGAAGGGTTGCACTAGAGAAAAAGGGAATGAAGGTCAGTTCCAGCAAGACCCAGCACATGTGTGTGAATGAAAGGTAGAACAGTGGAATGATGAGTTTACAAGGAGCAGAGGTGGTGTAAAGGGAGACATGCTGGCTTTCCTGGACTGTGCAGTGCACACATAAAGGAAGACAGAAACCTATTCTTTGAGGTCTACATGAAACCAACACACACTGATCAATACCTACATTTTGACTCACACCATCCATTACAACATAAACTAGGGGTAATCAGGACCCTAGACCACAGAGGGTCACCCTTCACAAGAGGATACGAAGGCTAAGGAGCAAGCTCACATTAGAGGGGCCCTAAGCACCTGTGGCGTCCCCAACTGGGCTTCTTTCAAAGCCACCAAAACAAACGTAACAGGGAGGACAACGAAAACAAACGGAGTAACCTCGTTATCCCATATGTTGCCGGGACCTCAGAAAAACTTAGAAGAATTTTCAAGGATCACCAAATTCCAGTCTATTTCAAACCCACCAACACTCTTAGACAGAAACTAGTTCACCCTAAAGATAAAATACAGCATCGCCAACAGAGCAATGTTGTATACGCAGTACAGTGCAACGAGGACTGCCCTGACCTCTACATTGGTGAAACTAAACAACCACTGTACAAACGCATACAACAACACAGAAGACCCAACTCATCAGGACAGGACTGTGCGGTTCATTTACACCTAGAAGAGAAGGGACACAGATTTGTGGATGAAGATGTCCAAATCATGGCCAGAGAAGACAGATGGTTTGAAAGAGGAGTTAAGGAAGCCATCTACGTCAACCTGGAGAAGCCTTCTGTAAACAGAGGGTGAGGACTAAGAAACAATCTTTCATCCACTTATAAAGTTGTTTTGAATTCTCTGCCCAGAAGATTCTCTTGTGATCAGACCAGGGTACCAACACTACCCCCCACACCTCCATTCACACCTCTAACTCAACTCGTCTCGTACAAGGTGTGACACATCACCTCCCTCTAATAGCCTTTTGTTCGACAACAACCCCCCTTTCACAAGTATGCAGCCTCTTTGAGGTTAAATGCTAGCACTCCCCTATAGTCGGTTAGAACTAAAGAAGCCTCTTGGATGAGATGTGAAACGTCTTCAAGAAACATATGTCTGTGAAGATTCTCATTCATCCAGGTCATGATATCCAAAAAGGGTTTAGTTGTAAGCAACTGGACTTCTTCTTGGAGTTGAAAGACGTTTCATTCCAATTCAACTGAGGAACTTCATCAGTTTCTGGTTGTTGTTGGAGGGAACTCTAGTAGTTATACTACTCTAGACCGCTCCCTTCACCACTGGACAAAGGTATGAAGAGTTGTTTTGATCACACCTTTTTAGACAGAAACTGCTCCTGATGTTAATGAGCAGTTTTCTTGTCACATGTCCAGATGTGAATGGGAGTCGTTGTCACACCCGTCTAGAGAAGCCTGCTGTGGTATTGATGCGGAGTTAAACTTCCTAGGATTGGATCTCAAGGCAGAATGGTATGTAGCAGACAGTTGATGACGCAGACCTCCCCCTCCCGCGGTTCAGTGCAGTGAACAGTGTTCAGATCTGTATATTGGGGAGACCAAACAACCACTCCCCAAACGCATGGCCCAGCACAGGAGGGCGACTACATCAGGACAGGACTCAGTGGTTTATCTCCATCTCAATGAAAAGGGACACTCTTTCAAGGACTCAGATGTGCATATTTTGGACAAGGAGGACAGATGGTGAGGAGATAGGAGTAAAGGAAGCCATCTATGCCCATCTAGAACAACCAACCTTGAACAGAGGGGGAGGTCTGCGTCATCAACTGTCAAGTTTCAACTCCAAGAAGAAGTCCAGTTGCTTACAACTAAACCCTTTTTGGTCTTCAAGAAACCTACTCTGTCCAGTTGCTCTCGAAGTTACTAATTTTGGAGCAGAGGTGGTGAAGGTGCAGGAGTTTATATAGATAAGATAAGGCGATGGAAAGGTTTAGAGGACAGTTGTGAGACCAACCATGATGTATGGTTTAGATTTAGCGATATAAGCAATAAACAGAAGACAGGAGGCAGAGCTGGAGGTGACAGAGTTAATGATGCCGAGATTCTCTTTAGGAGAGACAAGGTTGGACAGGATCAAGAATGAAGTCATTAGAGGGACAACACAGACAGAAAGGTTTAGAGAAAAGCCAAAGAAGCCAGATTGAAATGGTTCGGACGTATTTAGGGAAGGGATAGTGGATATATTGGTAGTAGAATGATCCCAGAGATCGAGCTAGCAGGTAGGAGACAAAGAGGAGGGCCAAAGAGAAGATTTATGGATGCGGTGAGGGAGGACATGGAGGTGGTTGGAGTTAGTGTAAAAGATAAAGATAGGGTGAGGTGGAAAATTGTTGACTCACTGTCGCAATCCCTGAAAAAGAGACAAGCCAAAAGGAGTAGAAGAAGAAGAAAATATATTTTTGTACCATCAATTTTAAGTGTGACATCTGGACTGTAGTCCGATTCAAAGACTGATGCAGTTCCTCTTTTAACCCGGCAGCTGTACTGTCCAGAGTGTCTGGTCTTAGTGGAACCAATGGTGTAATTGTTGGTGGTTTGGTCCAGCTTCGTTCGATCCTTGTACCACAGGAAGTCCCATCCAGATGATACATTCACCTGACAGCTGAAGGAAACTGAGTCCCCGTCGTGCATTGGGTCATAGTCAGGATTTCGACTCAGCATCACTTTAGGTTTTTCAGCTAAAACACAAGAAATAGAAATGTATTTTTTTGACGTTGTGATTTACACCACAGCGCACACACAGCGGCCTCTGCATTTATCCCATCATCAAAATGAGCAGTGGGCTGAATGAGCGCCCAGGGAGCAGTGTATAGGGTTAATACCATGCTCAAGGCATGTCAGTGGTCACTTGGCGGTAGGGGGATTTGAACCAGGGACCTTGCGGCCACAAGTCCGCTCCCTTAACCACTAGGCCAATACCCTACAACATATTAGTTTATATCATCTTAACAACATGTTAAAACCAAGTCAAATAGAATATACTGTATAAGGTGTACTGAAAATACATTTTCGGTCTTATCATACATATGAGCTCTGGACTAAAAGGTGCATTAAGGAACACTACGGAGAACCTCACCATAAACACTGAGAGCCAATGTGGAGCTCCTGGTGCTGTGGACCGGTCTGGCCTTTAGCGTCCCTGAGCAGCTGTACTGTCCGGAATGTCTCCCTGAGGCAGTACCGATGTTTAGAATGGTTCCATCTGAGTCCAAAGTGACAGTGCCGTCATTCTCCTGGAGCTTTTGTCCATCTTTGTACCATGTGTATTTCCAGGCAGAGCTGGAGTCCATTCGACAGCTCAGAGATGCACGCTCGGTGGGAAACACATCCAACCATTGGGTCAAGTTCTTCAAAACAGGAACAGGGATTTCTGAAGAAAGACAAAAAAATCTTATCAGGTTCTGAAAGATCCAGTAGTTGGTATAGTAAAATAATAATCTCATTACTCACTGGAAACCAGAAGGTATTGTTTATCACTGCGTTCAGTGAGGTATTCAGAACTGTGTCTTTTAGCCTCACACTCATAGTAGCCGCTGTCTGATTTTGAGCAGTTAGGAATTTGGAAATTGTTGCTGTTGAAAGAGACCAGTGTTCCTTTTCTGTACCATAGGAATGTCCAATCAGCAGAGTTGGGAACGTGACATGTCAAGGACAATGCCTCACCAACATAAACGTTGTTAGTGTTTGGTTTGTGTCTAATCACTGGTTTTGGTTTTCTGTCTGGAAAAGACAGAAAAATAGGGTGACTCTGGCATTACAATATGCATATGAAAAAACACTTATATATGCTTTATGCACATTGTATTGCAAGTTTAAATGAATTACAAAACAATAACAATAATACATAACAACCTCACATAGACAGACAGATAGACAGATTTATTGTCCCCTCTGCAGGGTCCTACAAGAAATCATGGCTCCAACTGCAGGACAGCACCGAACAAACAATATACAAAATATACAATAAATACAGATATGTGGAGAGTAGTGTATATGTCTGTAAGACCTGAATGGTGGATGTTAGTAGATCAATAGGTTATAGTTAGTTAGGTTAGTGTTAGATAGGTTAGTGTTAGTAAAATGATTGCATTTGTTGGTAATAATTATTTTCAGTTATTATTGTTGTTATATATCACTATACAATGTAACTACTCTGTTAGGGTTGTGTTATGATCTATCCTTATGTATAACTAAAGATATACACGTGAACATATGTAATGCATATACGCATAGATATACATAGACATACTGTACATGTTAGAGTTAATCCTGTTTAACACATCATTTTTAAGTTAATGATTGCTGACTTCACTGATATTCACCTTGAACCTTGAGTTGGATAATAGGACTGTTGTCACTCCAGAGGACTGACGTCGTGCCTCTTCTTCCTCGGCAGGTGTATGATCCTGCGGAGTCACTCTGGAGTGAATGCAACACCAATGTGGTTCCTGCATTGACCAGTGGACGCTGGTTTTGGTAGAAGACATATTCCCATCCAGTAGAGTCAGAGACAAGGCAGCTGAAGGAGACGGACTCTCCAGGAAACATGACAGTGTATGAAGGATCCAGTTTTAGGGTAGCATGAGGTTTTGCACCTGAGGAAACATCAACAAAATCAATACGATCTAATAGATAATGAGATTTTTTTTCAATAGAAGAAATCCAGAGGGAAAATTAATAAAATGAAATGATAACGTCTCACTGAAGTTAAAACTTACCATACACAGTTAAAAAGATTCCAGCGCTAAAGTTGCTGTTCACATTTCTGTCCAGTAGGTGTCCCTTGCACTGATACTTCCCTTTATGTCTTGTTGAAGCAGATCTAATATTGAAAAGTGAGTTGTTCAGGTACGCAGTTTCATCCCCCTGGACTTCAAGTCCATCTCTGTACCACGAAAAAATCCAGTCGGAGCCTGAGGTCATCTCACAGCTCAGTGTGGCCATCTCAGAGGGAAACAAATCCAACCATGGAGTCAAGTTCTTCACAAGAGGAACAGGGATTCCTAAAGGAATACAGGCACATAAAGAATTACATTAAACTGGCTTTTAACCAGACTTTTATCTTTATATTTATGATTTTATATTTAAGAAATTGCCACTCACCTATACATTTACTAGGATCTGCACCTGCTAAAGTACCGTATGGCTGTACCCTTTTGCTAGATTTTTGACTATCCTATCGGCCTTTTTTGTACACTTAATTAATGACTGTGAACTCCTCCAACAAATAATAATAAAATACAAACTACTTAATTTTAAAAATACAATTAAATCAGCAAATCTGAAATTGCTATTCAAAATAATTCATAATAGCACCTCCACTACTTAGTAGTCTGAACAACAAGGTCTACAGTTAGTGGTAAGTGTTCCATAGAAAAATCAAAAACAGCATTAGGCCAAACTGTATTCTCCTAAAGAAAAAAAAACAGAATAGAACAAACTTCCAGTTGAGGTAAAGTCGTGCAAAGATCTTTTTAAAAAAAACAACCTACAAGTACAAGAACAATACAAGAACACAAACCTAAAATGAAAACCACAAAACCAACTGCATTGAAAGATGAAAAGAAAATAGAAATAGAAAATAGAATAGAAATTCCTTTTTTGTCATTGTGACATTGTGATTCACACCACAGCGCACAACGAAATTTAGCCTCTGCATTTAACCCATCACCAAAGTGAGCAGTGGGCAGCTAATGAAGATGTGTATAATGCCATGCTCAGGGCATCTCAGTGGTAACTTGGCGGTAGTGGGATTCGAACCGGGGACCTTGCAGACCCAAGTCCGCTTCCTTAACCACTAGGCCACTGCCCCGGTTGAGCACATATAAATTAATTTTACCTACTGACTATATTAATTGTGGACTATATTAATTGTGGTTACATAATTTGTATTCAGTACTGTCTCTTCTTATTAGTATTGCTCTCTTTTATCAGTGTGTTTTGCTGTTGTTGGTCTCAGGGATTGCAGATGAAAATGAGCTTTTAACGTTAAAAAGCCTCTTTTTTAAATGCTCTTGCTCTTTAGTGTTCTATGAACAATAACTTGCAGGTTTTGTGTTTTTGAGATTTTTAAGT
>JAFBJS010005311.1:401-78504 GCA_016785265.1 Paraplagusia blochii
GACAGTATTTGGAATGAGGTGATTAGAGGGACTACACAGACAGGAAGGTTTGGAGAAAAAGCTAGAGAAGACAGATTGAGATGGTTTGGACATGTTCAGAGGAGGGACGGTGGATACATTGGTAGAAGAATGATCCTAGAGATGAAGAGAGTTGGAGTCAGATTAGATACAGAGAAGATACAGAGAACAATGTTAATGCAATCCAGCTTAGGTGGATGGATGGATGAATGGAGCAATAGTACAGGGCTAATTCAACTTTTATTAAGAAAAAAAAACAGGAGTAAATAACTTAAATTCACAGTGGGCTACAGTTAAAAAATATAAAATATAAGATATTTATGAAGATCTAATATTTATAAATATAATTTAGAATATTTTCATATGATAAGCAGTTTAGTTCTACATTAAAACTGGAAAAAATGTCATATTGAAAACACATAAGAAATAGATAAGAACTATGTAGTCCTTTAAGTTCATTTGAATGTAAATGTCTTTTTCTAAGCCCCAAAAACAACAACAAAAAACTTAATCTATATGTTTTAACATCGAGCATACAAAGAGTACACATCCTGACGGTTATTGACACATTTGTTATGACCCTGCTGGCCAAAAATAATTACATTGTGGTCCAGATTTGGCCCACGAGCCTGAGTTTGACATGTGTGCTCAAGTCCTTTGACAGTTAGAATGATTCGAAAACTGAGTTTTGTAATAATAAAGATAAAAATGTGGTATTCTATCATTTAAGGCAATGAAACTTCCAGTTTTTAATAGTTGGACTAACTATGGTTGTTTCTTCGGAGTATTACGGTAGTGGGCGGTTCACGAAGACGCGTGGACGCTGGAATGGGCGTGTCCTCTCTTTGTGAGTGTTTGTGTGCGGAACTCCTTCAGACTGACTCAACCTCCCGCTCCGGCTCCTTCTCCAGGTCCAGCACCGGCTCAGACACACAGACACACCGGCAGACAGACAGGGCTGGCGGGAGGGAGAGAAGGTTAGAGGGGTGGGTGGGTCACCGCTCCGTCAACCGCCTCCCTGCTGTTATTGCGCACCGAACCAAACCCAGCCTCGGTTCAGCTGGATTTACCCGCGTCTGCTGCATCTTCAGGGGACGAGAAAGTGGAGGAAAAGCAGCCTCCGCAGCAGGAGGGTGAGCAGCGGAGGGCTGAGCCAGAGGAAGCCGGAGGAACAGGTTCTCAAGTCGGGGCAGCGGGGAACCTCTCTGCCGCTGCGCTGAAGCTCAGTGACCGAGACCGAGCTGTCAACCCGCAGGTAACATCCAGAGCTGATGTTTGTGACTTGTTCCATACTTTTCAACAACACAGTAGTTATTATTGCTATTATATAATATTATTTTACACTTTCGACACAGTCCATTCCATCTATAGCTTTATTATTATTATTATTTTAATAATCTTTTTAGTTTAAGGGCTTTAGACTTCCAGTTTTTAACTGAGAAAAATGTTATTATATTCTATTTTATTATAGATTCTGTTCTACTTTTCCACTATCACTCAGCTACTGTTTGCTCACGACTGTAGGAAATTTAGAGCCAATCTGTCATTTTTTCAGACCAGGTGACGACCCGGTCTATAAGAATGTTGAGATTAGATTATTTTACCTTAACCTTGAATGTCCTTAATGACCTGAAACAAACCAATTGATGAACCAATGAACCAGGATTAAACGAGAATAAAACAGAAAGATTTGGTGAAAGATGATTTTAGATTTTAACTGTAAATAAACAAATATCTCCAAAATACCTCTTTTTGCAAAGGTTGACGTTTTCCTGAAATGTCCACATCTAAATATCTGCATTTATTTTATGTTGGAATGTAGAACAAACCGAAATGAATACTCAAATAGTTACTCAAAGTATTCATATTTTACTTTTTAACCATTTGGATTTTATAAAGTATGGCTGATTGCACTGCTGGAAATTCTCTCAAATCAACAAATCTTCTTTTTAAGTCTTAAAAATTAATCATTTTTGAGGTTTTCTAAATTAAAAAGTGATTAATGCTCAAATCAGACTGTGTCACTGTGGACAATGAGGTGTAGCAGGGTGGAGACGGGGAAATTGGACGAGGCGCTCGTGAGGAAAGGAAAGACATGCTGGTCTCAGGTCTGATGTGATGCTGTGTTGGAGGAAGGCTTAGTTCGGAGATCCTTTCAGAGAGACTGTGGCAGACTGGAGAACACAACAGAACCTCGGAGAACAGTCGTTGGTGTCGTAGGGATCCGTGTCGTTCCAGTAAATAAGGGCCTGGCATTGGATGATCTGCTGTGGTGACCCCTTCAGTTGGGAAGAAGAACACATTGAAACCTCCATTTCTCTCTTTTTTCTTTCCTCTTCTTGCCCATTTTTTTTTTTGGGGTGTCCATTAGAGCCTCTGAGTCTGGCGTCATCCTGGAGATATTTTCAATTATTCTACAGAACCTGTGCACAGAAACAAGCATGTGTTTGATTGGCAGATATAGAACGCTGTGAGTTATTGGAGGAGCTCCTCATTATGGAGCACTTCTGTTCCGTGATGCTGCGAGCATCAGGCTGTAAAACCAAAAAAAAAAAAAAGAAATCTTTTATCTTAACTTTTTTTTCCACAAAAAGTAAAGCTGTAGTCACACTGTGCTCACGTTACTGTAGTTGTTAGGTATTAAATCTCCATAACAAGGCAGGAAATATAGTTTTCGGCCACTGAAAGTCTGGCTAAGTTGAATTTAAGTTCACGGAAAAAGGAAATTTTAGGTCTTCGCTTCTAGCAACGTCTCCTTTATTGGTGTGAGACTCCAGGGTTCACCTCCTGGGCAAGATGGAATCCTGTTTAGGGCGGTTGGCTTCCAGTGGGCTCATCACCTGCAGGTGGAGTGCCTGGTGGGGTGCAGTGTGATTTGGGTTGCAGTCTTGGAGGCTGATGTCACCGCGCTTAGCGAGTGTTATTTCAAGAGATGTGACTTCTCCAGACAGGTATGGATTTTTCAAAATTATATATAAATTAAAAAAAAATATATAAAAATAAAATATAAAATAATTAAAAATAAAATATAAAATAATTAAAAATAAAATATAAAATAATAAAATATAAGAATATAAAATAATTAAAAATATAGAGTAAAAATAAAAAATAAAAATAATAATAAAATAGTAAAATATAAAATTCATAGTAAAAAAAAAAAATAAAAAAAAAAAATCTCGCTTTATATTACCCCAATTCATGAAGCTTATCTACAGAGCATCATCCATTTGTTCCTATCTTTGTTTGTGTTATGCTGATAACAGTGGTAGTGACCAGGAGTCAACATCTGGTTGCAACCCATCGCCTTTATTCCCCTGGAGGAGATTCTGCTTTAACAGCAGCATCATTAAAGAGTCCATTTGTGTTTGACACCTCTGGTACGGAGCTGTGACTGTTTCCTGTCAGCAGCGTAATTTTCCTGCCTTGGAAACGTCTGACGGAGCAGTACGTTCTCCAGAGTCGTCTCGCTGGCTGATGATGGAGCCCATGTTTTTAGTGCTGTTAATGAACCGCTGCTCTCTGTTATCTCAGCAGCCATAAAGTGATCCTGTAATAACTGAGTGTGATAATACTGGGGGAGGAGAGCAGCCGAGGGGTGGAGGATGGAGGATGGAGTCTATCCAGGGTGAAGAAAGAGAAGCTGCTGCCACTGAGACACAGGTAGATACTGTAGGAAGCTACAGAATGCTGGTCCAGGGTTGACTGAAGGCCCGGTTCTGGTGCGTCAGTCATTGTTTGGGTTAGAAACAAGATCCGAGGTTTTCTCCGTAGGGTGGCAGGATCTGTGTCAGCCAGGTCCCGGAATACCGGGCCAAGTCAGTTGAGGTGACTTGGGCATTTTCATCGGATGCCCCCTGGACACTTCCTTCGGGTCCTGTCCCACTAGGAGGAGACCCAGAGGAAGACCCAGGACACGCCGGAGTGACTATGTTGCCTGGCTGGCCTGGGAACGCCTCGGGATCCTCCCAGATGAGCTGGAGGAAGTGTCTAGGGAAAGGAAAGTCTGGGAATCCCTTCTCCGAATGTTGCGCCTGAGACACAGCTCCAGATAAACAGATGAATGGATGGATTAAAATTAAATTATTATATATGTTAAAATAGCGTTTCCTAATCTTTGACACTTGGCTCCGTAGTTTTCCTTTACTTGTTTTTTTGTGTTGAATTTTCCCGTTTTTGTCATTTTTCTTATTGTTTGACAGTATCCTATTTTTTTCAGGTTTTTTAAGAAAAAATAGAAGCTCAGTTCATGTTTTACAAGTTTTCTTTCTCTAATTTGATATGAGAATTTTTTGGTGTTTTAACTCTTAAGAAAAACAATTTGGATCTGCACAAGACTAGTTAATACCGGTAACTTAAACAGTAACTAGTGTATCTAAAAATAAATTTTGCACAACGTGTTGATGCTTCAGAAACAAGGTTAGTTGACTTAGAGTCCCCAGGTCTGAGCAGTGAAGTGGTGAAGCACGGATAAGTGAGTGGCTGTGGTTAAAAGGCCTGTTGTTGTTGGTCTCTGCAAATGGGAAGAAATCAATGCACTTGTCTTTACATGAATAGCTGCACAAACCACCTTTGTGTGAGCTGCGATATCTCAGGGTGATTGAGCAGAAAGGGAAATACAGTTGGACTGCAGACGGTGGAGGAGATGGGGGAAGGAGAGCCAGGCAATATGCGATTGTGCTGGGGATGGAGGAGGTGGTGGAGAGGACAATGAGGGGAGAGGATGGAGGAGGAGGAGGACGTAGCGGTGAGGGAGACTTGTCTCCGACCTCTTTACCGCTCTAATTTGCTTCGACAGCAGCTCCACCGGCCCCGGCCCTTTGAGCGAGCCTTTACCTTATATATGAGGAAAAACGACATGAAATATATTGTGCTGTCTTTCTCTGCCTCGCTTTAACTGGTGATGGTGGAACTAAAGCCACTGCGGCCGAACGACTGTACTTAAAGTACGGATTTACATCGGTTTTCTCTGGCCCGTTCTGGCCCTTTTATAGTTTGAACTACGCCAATACGTCGTACAATCTTCTCTCTTTAAGATAATCAGCAGTAGGGCTGGGTATTGATTCAACTATTCTAAATCGATTCGATTCGATTCAATTCACGATTCATTTCGATTTTCGATTCAGTTTTTGTCATATCAATTATAGTTCGGTACAAAAAATGTATTTTTTACATTTATTTCCATCACTAATAGATGTGTATAAGAGACAGGTACGTTCTCCAGAGTCGTCTCGCTGGCTGATGATGGAGCCCATGTTTTTAGTGCTGAGATGTGTATAAGAGACAGGCAGCGAGGCATTTTCTAAATCCCTGTTTCCCGCCCTTGGCCCCCGCACCAAAATATTTCTCCTGATCGCCTGGATCTTGTTACGTCGTCCTTTACCTCAGATCCAACATTTTTTTTGGAAAAGGGTTTTTTTTTTAATGGATTAGCATTTTTATCTGTTGTTTTATTGGGTGTAACTTGAACATGTGGACGGTGGATGATAGTTGATAAGAAGGTTAGTAGAATATAGAAAGGCATCTGAATGTCAGCAGTGTTAGTAGATTAGTTAGTAAAACAGTAGGGCTGGGTATTGATTCAAATTTTCTAAATCGGTTCGATTCGATTCGATTCGATTCGATTCGATTCAATTCACGATTCACTTCGATTTTCGATTCAGTTTTTGTCATATCAATTATAGTTCGGTACAAAAAATGTATTTTTTACATTTATTTCCATCACTAATTTACTCATGGCAGTCATATTAATCCATCATGCATTTTTTATTTAACATGACTTGACCCAAAATTACAAGTCAGACTCTAGTTTTAGATTTTAGTGCCATGTTGTTTTTACATTTGTTTTACGTGTGAGTGTGTTAACTCGTACGTAACCACGTAAATACGTAATCGCCTGTGGTGCATGAGCACACGTAAAGTTGTTGGGAAAAAAAGGAAAAAAAAGATCGATTTTTGGATTTATGAATCAACATCGTCCTACGAACAAAAAAATCGATTAAAATCGATTAATCGATTTTTTTTTAACCCAGCCCTAATCAGCAGTATTGTATTGTTTTTTTTTTTTTACCCCTGTTGTACTTTCACTCTCTGCTGATGAAAACAGAATTCTGACAAAGAAGTTTGGATTAAAAACGCCTGCAATCTTACATTTACTCATGTGTGTAATTATGATAGACAGTAAAGACGAGCTGAACAGATGTCCAACATTGTCGTAAAAAAAAAAAAAAAAAGTCTCATTGAGACTGATGAAGGACGCCTTCATTAGGAGCCTCAAATTAACAAACAGTTGGTGTGGACATATGCTGCTTGATGATAAGGTTCATGGCCGTCATATAAGTTTACATCACAGAGAGGATTTATGAATCCAGGTAGGAAAGAACACACCGTCAATAAACGACATACATGTCTCTTCATTATTGTTCCTATTTTTGTTCACCTTTTATTAGTTTATTTAGTGCCAGATCATCACAACTGTTATCTCAAGGCACTTAACAAACAAGCATGCATTAAAAAGGAAGAAACCTCAGGGGTGATGGACAGTGGAGGGGACCATCACCCAGGACGCACAGGCGGGCTAACTAAACATTAGCAAGTAAAAACTAAAATTTATTTTAAGACTACAAATAAAAGAAGGGTTCTATAAAGTCCAATATAAGGTCCAATCAAGCCCATATGCTCCATAAGACAAAGTCCAGGGTCCAGATCAGACAGTAGGGTGCTTGGGGAGTTGATGAGCCGGCAGAATCCTGTGTCAGGCCCAGAGCAATGGTTTTCTAGGGAACCAATAGAGACTCCGGGGACGCAGGGTCCCCACCACCAGGCAGCAGTGGTGGCCTGGCGGTGGCAGGAAGCAGACATGGATCAACCAAGTTCAGGTTCGAATCCACTACCAGCTGCCAGGTTGCCACTAAGGTCCTCAGAACAACCAGGAAACTTCAAGGGTCCCAGTATAGTGCTGTGTGATTTGGGTGGCAGTCGTGGAGACTGTTGCGACCCGGTGACGGATAAAGTTGGATGAATGACTGTGGTACTGTACTGTACTGTACTCCAGTACAGTCAGTACTGTCATTGATGTCATTAATAAGAGGCTTTAGGGATTTGACTGTCCCCTATAGGCGGGAGTGACTGAATCTATGTAGCATGTTTGCCACAACTTAACTGTGAAAGTTGTGAAGAAAGTTGTGAATGACAGTTGCGTAACAAGCACAAAAAGTCTGGAATGTTTGCGATTGGGATTGTTTGGAGTTTGTGATGAGTGAGACCGTCTTCTCCCAACAGTGGGATAAGATGAGCTTCAAAAACGAGGAAGGAAAAACACATCTGACATAGTTTCACAGTCCCAGACTTCTGTTCTGCCGCCGCTGCTGTTTTGACTACTAGACATTACAGCGGCTTCTGTTTTGTCCTCCATGGAAATGTACTAAAAAGGACACATGTAAGCACTGCAGCAATAGTAAAGGTGGACATTTGAGGACTCGTTCCGATTTGTCCTCAATGGATTAATACTGACCAGTAAAAAAGTTGTGATTTTTTTGCTACAGCTAGATGGCGTTGCTATAAATCCACTTGTGTTCTGATTGTTACTTTTCCACAAAGTTCCTATCACAAGTCTGGGTATAAACAACGCTAATATCAGGAGGAGCTTCTGGGGGACAGTGGAGACATTGGTAGAAGAATGATCCTAGAGATGGAGCTACCAGGTAGGAGACAAAGAGGAGATTGATGGATGCAGTGAGGGAGGACATGGAGGTAGTTGGAGTTAAAGTAGAAGATACAGAGGACAGGGGGTGATGGATAATGTTGATGTTGAAAAAGAGACAGACTTCCATAGTAGATGGTGGTAGAGGAACATGAATTATATATTGAGTTTGAGTTTTTCAATGATCTATTATGAATAATTCACCAACGTCATGTAGATTATATGACTAGCTTAATCTGGGATTACCAAGCTGGCAGCCCTCATGGACCACACAGTGCATTCTAAAATGCAATGTAAACTTATTGAATGAAAAAAGGTGGAGGTTAAAATGACAAAAATGAAAAAATCAGGTGGAAACTGTAACGACTGTGTGAATCAACAAGGTGATGATTCCAAACTGCATCTTCATTCTGGCCCAGATGTGTTGTTTCCTACAGGAATATGTGTCCTACTTGGAGAAACATGTTGCATTTGATGTCTGGCAGTCAACTGGGTTTGTATTCTGTGTGCAAATTTCATGGTCCATAAACAGCGACCGCAGCGTCGCGTGGATGTGGCAGCTCCGTCACAAAGGTGTAGCTCAACCTCCGTTCTTCTCACATTGATCTTAAATGTGGTTCTGCGATCAGGGCTAAAGCAGAATGTCTGTGTTTTAAATAAAAACAAACTACCACAAATGCATCGTCACACACTCCAGCGACCATATGGGACCGAGCTGATACGCCTTATGGTCAGTCACCCAATCCATTAATGGTGACAGCCTTGTCTGCAGCAGATGGCAGCAATGGCAAAAAGCAGCATCTGCTGTAATCACGTGTTTGGAACGGAGCGCTGCACCGTCTGTAGATGGAGCATTTGTACCTGAAGTCACTTCTTTTCACTGTTGGGTTCGAGACAGGTTCATGAACCTGCATGAAGATCCTCTGCTCCATTAGCTGCTCAGGTTTCTTTGTGGTTGTGGTTTACTGTGTTCTCCGGACAATAAGTTACACCAGCCCAAGAAAACATAATGAAGAAGGAAAAAAAATAAATATAAGTTGATCTGGAGTATAAGTCGCACAAACCTCTAGTTTTTGTCAGTGTAAAAATCCATAAATGTATATTTTCAGTTGAAGCAGATACTGATCCTCAAGCCCTTAAAAGGCACTGGTGCCCTAGTGGTTAAGGAACCGGACTGGGGTCCGAAGTGTTCCAAGTTCTGATCCACCAACTGCCAGGTTATGACTGAGGTCCACCGAGCGTGGCACCTCCCTGGGGGCTCAAAGCTGCCCACTGTTTCATTTTGTTGTGGTCAGTGGCGTGGATCACAATGTCACGATGACAAGGCGTTTGAAAATGAATTTGGTCATTTTTGCTAATCCGTTGAGAAAATGTTATGGGGGGTGAGGTACCTATATTTATTGCTGTTACCACGGGTACGGTCACTTGCGCGTCAAAATTGTGCCAAAAAAACGTTCTCGCTAAACCGGAAGTAAAACTTGTGCGACATCTTGTAAACGGAGCTGTGATTGGCTACTAAATATAGGACTTCGTGGGAGTAATTATTCTTTGGGATCTGCTTTTGCGAAGTCGCCATCTGCAAGTTTTGCTAACATTGTTGACACGACACACTGGGGAACTTTAGCAGGTCCAACTAGACCTAGCACTTCGCAACCAATCACCCCTTTAGTAGACAGACAGGTTCATTCATAGGTAGGTCTTCTTACTCTTTATTCAATTTATTTATTTTCACCGATGTTTATCAAATAGTATATGCAAGGCCAACGCCTCTGAAGTAGGGTACAAGTAGTAAATTGATGTTTGATTTTCAACTGGACTTGGTAAAATTAAAGCTTCATATTCAGCTGAAAATATTATTAGCATATAAATATGGACTACAAATATGTTAATTGTCATATATTTTTGTGAGTATTCAGTAAAGTTGAATGTTTCATTGAATGTTTTTGAATTTTATTGATATTTTCATAATATTAATTTCAGGAAAATACTGCCTAAATTGCTTGTAAAAATGGATAAAAACCTTCAGCTTCAGGGGAGCAAGGCTTCCCTGATCCCCCCACCAGGCCTCGCCCTGGACCTGACTAGGGTGCCGCTGGCCCCCAAGAGTCGCAGACATTTCAGCTGAAATCCAAATTTCCTGTTGCCGCCCCTGTTTATTGGCAGTCAGTGTGAAAATAGCAAACATGTGAAATTATGTCTTTTTGTATATAAGTTGCAGCTGAGTATAAGACACAAACCCTGGCAAAAGAGGAAAAAAGTCAGATGTATAGTCCAGAAAATTCCGAAAAAAATGTCTTGCATACAAAAGAGAAATGTTGGTTACAATACAACTCCTCCCAGGAGACATTGACTTGACAAATCGTTTCTTATTCCTGACAGTGCTTTAAGTTGTACTGTAACAAAAGTTGTGAAACGTCCACAGTCGACTTTGTCAGCTGTCCGTGATGACAGGTTGCACGTGTGAGTGTCTTTTTTCCCCTGGTGCTGTCATTTCAGATTATTACATCCCAGACCTGTTTTTAAAACCCTGACAAGGTGACAGTTAGGCTGCAGACAGAGGTCTGCTGCAGGTAGCTGAGTCGCAAAACTTGTGTTGACATGCACACAGATGTACGCCCCGGCAGCCGAACTCACTCAGGGTTTCGGTCTGAGGAAAGACGAGAGAAGACGCGGCCGTGTCCTGTTCGTGAGGCGCGCGTCTGACTGCAGATTTGGCAACGCAGCAGCAACTTACTGCTGCGACAGGTTATTATGGGGAGATGGTGAGGAGAGACGGTGGAACAGAGAGCAGTACAACAAGAGGGAAAAGTTATTGTGACAGATAGCATTGGGAAAGACGGTCATGTAACACCCTGTGGGCATCGTACATCAGCGGTGACAGCAGCAGTGCAGACTGTCCATCCTGTCCACCCATAAACCATCCCTATGCTTTTTTTTCCCCCAACAATCAGCTGTTTGCCTTGGGATAGAACTGAATGCAGCAGACTGGCTCCTGCTCAGTCCTTTCAAAAATATGTATGAATGTTCTCTATGTCCCTATTGTGAAAATGCAAACGTGGAGACAAATACCGAGATTTAACGATAACAGCACCAGCTCGGAGAAACTCGGGTTTGTATTTCAGAGAATTACACCAATCTTTAAATTCTTGAAGCCATGGAGGTCCGACCTAAAGTATAAATCAAATAATTAAAGTAGCCAATTAGTCGAAGGCGCAAATACAGTTGACTCAAATTGAACAATTTTATTTAATCAAAAATCACTATTACATCACTTTTACATACTTTTAACTGGAAAAGCTGATTCCTAACCACGAAACTCCAAACCATGTCCATAATGAAAATGTTTAGGACGACATCCGTCTCACCATGAGTTGGAAAATGAGACAGTTAAGGTTAAATGTTAAATGTTTCACCATTTTCAGCAATTGCAGCACAGAGTCTTCTGACCCAATGAGTGATGAGTGTATTTCTGTTTAGTTTAAAATTATCTTCTTATCTTCTTCTTTAAAAGTAAGTTAGCATGAAAAATGTCCTGTTTCCCTTGAAAATTCTCATTGAAATAATTTATATTTTAAGCTATTTTGTGTTAATTTTGCTCATATGATTCACAGAAAAATTCAGACAAATTTCACCACAATCTAAGAGTACAGTATTTTGTTAATTAATAAAAATGTACAAAAAAAAAGTAAATTAAAAAGTAGAAAAACAGTAATTTTTTGGGGCATATTTGATGCAAAAATCACATTCAATTTCATATTTGTGGGTTGAAGGCCAAATTAGAGAGAGCAGTGGACCCCATTTGGCCTGCCAACCATAGTTTGCCCCCTGTCTGATAGTATACAGTAATGCTAAATAGATTGCTTCAGAGTTTAAGTATACATATGCAAAAGAAGTATTTTAAGAATACAAACAACCGCAAGGTAAAAGAACGAGATCAATTCTCAAAACAGGACGTGTTTATAAATAGTATATTAGATATTTAGGTCATTTTATTCAGTTTTACTTTCAAATCCAGGCAGACGACTTCAGACAGACTGTCCCTGGTCTTCTGTGTCCAAATGGTTTCCTTCAAGGTCTTTCTCCAAGTTCTACAAATTCATTTTCTTGCCGTTTAGCAGTTACTGTTCGATTCCTGACACGATGGTGCAGAGTGTCTGCTGATGTTCAGGCAACCCGCTCTTTTCTCTTCATACATCTGCGTAGATGGCACCTCCATCACCACCTGTCACTGCAGCCTTCAAAAGCACAATAGAAAAAAAGGAAAAAAAGAAAGAAAGACTCCGCCTGAGTTTGATGTGTTTGATGAGCAGAATTGTGTCTCGGTGATTGAAGAGAGCGTTAGCAGTTATTTGCATATTTATGAGTCCACAAATACTAAACCAGGTGTAGCGTTACATGGAAGGAACGTAGTCCACTATGGGAGTTGTCTTCACAGCTGTGTTAATGGAAAAATGTCACAGACCCCATCCCTCAAAAACCAAGTCCTCCTAAACACCTACAGTCATGGAAAAAATGATTAGACCACTCTGCTGTTTTCTTCAATTCCTTGTTCATCTTAATGCCTTGTTCCACTAAAGGTTTATCACCTGGGGGGAAACAATGAACACAAAACCATGCAATGACTAAAAGCACTGTATTTGTCAGTACAATGTTATTGCTAGTGAAAAAAGGAAAAAAAAAAAGAAAGACTCCGCCTGAGTTTGATGTGTTTGATGAGCAGAATTGTGTCTCGTGATTGAAGAGAGCGTTAGCAGTTATTTGCATATTTATGAGTCCACAAATACTAAACCAGGTGTAGCGTTACATGGAAGGAACGTAGTCCACTATGGGAGTTGTCTTCACAGCTGTGTTAATGGAAAAATGTCACAGACCCCATCCCTCAAAAACCAAGTCCTCCTTAACACCTACAGTCATGGAAAAAACTTATCAGACCACTCTGCTGTTTTCTTCAATTCCTTGTTCATCTTAATGCCTTGTTCCACTAAAGGTTTATCACCTTTTTCAATGAACACAAAACCATGCAATGACTAAAAGCACTGTATTTGTCAGTACAATGTTATTGCTGGTGATGTAGGAACGGAGGTGATTTTTCTCACTGTCAATAAAACCATGCAAAATGGCCAGAAATCAGCTCTGAAATTAAACTGAATTATGAGCCTTTTTTTGTTGTTATTATATTTGTCCAGATTAATGTAGATTAAGTGGAAGCCGACTTTTAAATGGACAAGAAATTAAAGAACGAGTGGTCTAATCATTTCTTCCATGACTGTATGTAACACATGCTGAGATTCAAGACTTTTTTTTTTTACCTCTAAACAAATGATATTGATTATTTGCCCTCCTCCTGGGGGGTTATTGGCAGTTTACCACAATTACGGTTGAGAATATAGGACTAATGCATGTAGCAGCGTAATGGTTCTACCCTCAGAGGGTGACCAGATTTGGAATAGCTCTGCTAATCTATCTTCTAATCTTTAAATTATATATTTATAATGTTTTTAGAGCGTTTTTGGGGACTTGGCTCAGAACTGAGAGAGAAAATGAAAGAAAAAGAACAAGGGAGAGAAAATCTTAAACATGGTTTGTTTTCTGTCTGGGGACTGAAGCTCGGGGCAATGGATTGTGGGTGCTTTCTGGTTCTGGTTGACTTACTCTGGCAAAAGAGATAGAGAGTGAGCGAGAGAGAGAGAGAGAGAGAGAGTACGGGAGAGAGAGGCACAGTCAAAGAGAGAGAGCTTGATAAAGGGAGAGACAGAGATGGTCTGTAATTAGTTCTCAAGGCCAACCAACTGCTACATTCCACATCTGTAAATGACAGACTGCAGGACGGACTCCCTCTCTCGCCGTCTCTCTGTCCTTCTCTATTGTGCCTTTTCTTGCGTCTCCTGCCTTCATTCTGTTTCATTTCTGACTTATCTTTATTCCCAAGTGCTTTCCTTCAAACGTAGGGAGACCATTTTCTGCGTCCTTCTCTGTTTGTATTACCAGTTTCCACCAGAGCCTTTTTTTTCCTCCTTCCTCCTCCTTCCTCCTCCCCTAGAAACGACTCCTGCTCATCTGCACTTACGCATGCATCTGCTCTTGTTCCAGCCTGTTAGTCCGCACTCACATCAATGGTCACCGTGCAACCATCGTGCTCACTTCATGGTTCCTATTGACTAAAACCGTTTCAGTTTTATCACTGGAATTTTTCAATTTCCCCACACTTGGGCCCAAAGGCAGTATCTCGGTGCGTAAATGGTGTGGAAACGTTGTTCACCTCCTGGGCAAGAAAGAATCCTGGTTAGGATGGTTGGTTGGCTTCCAGTGGGCTCAACACCTGCAGGTGGTATAAGGAGGGGTGGGTAAAGTGCAGTGAGAGACTGGGTGGTGGTTGTAGTGACTGTTGCCCCAACGACCCAGGCAATAAATAAAAGATGGAGGTAAGGAAGGATGGATGGGAGAGTTCCCAAAAAATGACTGTATGATGTGAAAATACTGCAGCTGATAGAAATCAGGCATGGGCAAACTAAGGCCCGGGGCCCAGATGCGGCCCGTTGAGTTTTTTTATTTGGCCCCCCAACCTTGATGTCATAAAGGGTACAAGAATTTTTTTATTTTTCTTTTTTGCAAACTATTCATTTTTAGGAGGTATCCTTCGGGAAACTATGCATTTAACCCATCACCATGCATTGTGGGGGGATAATGCTCAAGTCAACTCAGTGGTAGGGGGATTCGAACCAGAAGCCTTGTAGACCCTAGTCTGCCTTTTTAACCACTAGACCACTAACTGCCCCAAAAAAGAGAAGTGAACAGTGGGTACCTTTTTGAGCGCACAGGGAGCAGTGTATGGGTACGATACCATGCTAAAGGCACTTGAGCGGGAACTTGCCGGTAGTGGGACTCGAACCAGAAGCCTTACCGACCCTAGTCCACTCCGCTAACTGCTCTGAAAAGTAGAATTTTAGGTCTCATACAAAAGTTTTGCAAGCATTTATCGTCGTTAAAACGAACACTCCATCTTTCTGCTTTGAACTCAGCCTCCATGTCCAATTTTTGGATCAATCGCGGCCCTCGAGGCAAAAAGTTTGCCCACGCCTGGACTAGATAGATGGGTAGATAGGTAGGTAAGTAGGTAGGTTGCCAGGTGGGTAGATGAATGTCTCATTTAATGAAGGTACAAGAGTTGAAGTCATTAAAGAGGTGTTATGTCAGGATATCACTCAGACAATTACCTCGATAGTTGTTTTCCTCAGGGAGGAGACTTACAAGCACGTTCATGATATAAACAATCTTGTTGAGCTTGTTGGTAATAGTGAGGATGAGGAGTCACTCAGACCTCCTGCTGAGAGCCCTCCCTCCTGCAACCCAGACCCAGATCTGGATAAGCAGAGGAAAAAGAGAAGAGATACGATCAGTAAAGTCGTCACTGCTTTTATGTGCGCCTCCACGCTTTGCTTTCCCTATTTAAGGAACATTTAACAGATTGCGCATTAATATTAAATGGTTTCTGAAGCATGAGTAAAAGCTGGGATTCTGAAATGAAGGCGACACACTCGACTGACGACGGAAAATAATGTTTCTGGGCTTGCGTAAAACAATCTCCACTTTGTTCCACCTCGTCATGTTCCACCACACTGTGTCATGGAAATGAAAATTTTCACATTAAGGATGGGCTGATGAAGATATTCAGTGTGGGTATCGCTTCGTTAGCCGGTGAAATTAATGAAAAAGAAACACATCCAATACCGATACGATCCAGCACCTCTAATATCACATAAATGAGTCAGCAGGAGTCACAACGGCTGTAAAGAGATTTGTGGGCTACAAGGTCAAACGACCAAAATGGCAATTCAATGCTGCATTGATTACGTGATGTTTTATACATCATAGACGAATAAATGATGCGATTCTTTATGTGGCAAAGATGACAAAGGACAGTCCGTTTAGTGAAAAAGTCTCTTTCCCCTTTTTACAGTACATTAGACACATTTCAATCTGAAATATTCTCAATTGCCCCATGGGAATAAATAAGGTTTTCTGAATCTGAATCTGAATATACTTGTCAAACACTTCCTGAATATGAAGTATGTAAATTTATTAGGGGTGTGCAAATTAATTGTTTTGGATCAGTTTCGATCTAACTGATCCAAATCATATTGATCGTTAAAATTTTTTTTGTGAATCGTTCCTGAATTGGATCGTAGCCTGTGAATCGAGATATGAATCTTCACACCCCTTAATATACACTACATATATATTAGGGGCGTGCAAATTAATGGTTTTGGATCGGTTTCGATCGAACTGAACCGAATTGAATCGATTGTTTAATATTTTTTTACGAATCGTTCCTGAATCGGATCGTAGCCTGTGAATCGAGATATGAATCGGATCGTTATGTGAGTTAATCGTCACACCCCTAATATACACTATATGTATATTAGGGGTGTGCAAATGAATCGTTTTGGATCGGTCTGGATCGAACTGAACCAAATCGGATTGATCATTTAATATTTTTTTTAATCCTTCCTGAATTGGATCGTAGCCTGTGAATGCAGATAGGAATCAGATCGTTATTTGAGTGAATCTTCACACCCCTTATATGCAGTATATGTATAGTCTACTATATATAACGATCGGTTTGGATCGAACTGGATCGATCGTTTAATATTTTTTATGAATCTTTCCCGAATCGGATCGTAGCCTGTGAATCAAGATATGAATCGGATCGTTATGTGAGTGAATCGTCACACCCCTAATATTTATGTATATTTAAAATTTTCATCAATTGACCAGTCGGCCAGATTAAGACTCCAACTGCACAGGTTTTGGCCCGCAGACTGTAGGTTAGACACCAATGGTCACCTAGCCATGAAAGAATAAAAAAAGTCAAGGATGATGTTTGCATCCCAAGATTTTTTTTTTATGGGAAGGAAATTTTTCCTCTGCATTTTATACATCACCGTAGTGAGCAGGGGGCAGCGCCCGGGGAGCAGTGTGTGGGGACGATACTGTGCCCAGCGGCACCTCAGCGGTAACAGGTTTCGAACCGGGCCTTGCAGAGCCAAGTCTGTTTCCTTAACCACAAGGCCACCAACTTTCCCCAATAATGAAGCCATTATTGCTGTTATTGTAGTTCAGTCGAAACCCATTGCAGGGATGATTGCTGCCAACACAGGTATCGATCAGGGTGACATTAAAGATCAATTTATAAAGACACAGAAGTCTAACGCACTGCTTTAGAAAAATATATTTTATCTACGAAACGAAAAACATTCCAGACGAGCCAGCAGACGAAGACTCCCCTCCTCGTCCTCTTCTTCTTAGACCTTTGTCCCCGCTGCGATGTTGCAGAATGGTGAACAATTGACCACTTTCGGAGCGAGAGTCATTTGATGCACTGTTGAGTGACCTCCCGCCACGGCAGTGCGGCCAAGACCAACCGAATCAGTCTTACTAAGCAAAGTGTGAAATTCAGCCCGTGCTTGAGTGGACACCACTGGACAGGTGACATTGCTAAAGTGATGAGAGACCCGAGTCTGTAGTCTTTGCAAGAAGCACATTTTAGACTCCGGAATAGTTCGTATTTGTGCAGGATTTTCTTAATAAACACAAAGAAGATCTTCGTTGCCTTATTTTTGCACTTTTCACCGACAAAAAAAGTGTTGATGATGTCGGTTCTACATTGGGGTTAGAGGATTAAAAGTTTTACAAAGCAACAAGGAACACTTTTGTTGTACAGGCCAAAGACCCACACACCTAAGTGACTCATTTCCCTGCAGTACATCAGCTCACCGATGTTTTCTGTTTGTTCCTCAGTGTAGGAGTGCTCCAGAGCGTGGGCATGATGCCCAGCCACTGCTCTTTATGTTTGTTCTCTCCTGCCTCTCCTGCTCTGAAACAACTCTGTGATTAGTGTCAGTGCTGCTTGGTTTGACAAAGTCAAGGTGCATTTAAGGACAGAACCAAGAAGCCTGTGAGTCTTCGGGAGTTCCTTCTGAAAAAGGTTTCTGGAACAAAAATAAAACGATTGTACGCTGGGAACATTCAGAGAACAATGGAGTCATCGTTTTATTCCTTTTGTCCTTAAAGTCCACTCTGGAGAGACATTTGACGGACGTATTTTTAAAGGGTTTCAGATAATTCTGTATATTTTTCAACTATACAAACATGCAACCAGTTTCAAGAAACTAAATATTTGTTGTGATAAATAAACTGCCATCTTTTTCAACATGTTGACAATTTTGTAAAGAGAGACCCTGACATTTAGAAAATAAAGAAAGGTCATTTATTTGCAGAATCTTTGTTTGCAAAAATGACCATTGAATTTGAACGTGAAAGTTTTGTTAGCAGTAAACGAGGTAAGAACTTAGTATCAGTATGAGGAGAAAGAACCTTCTTCAACCTTTACCGTTCCAACTGCAGCAATAAAGCAGATATTATTTGGTGTCAATTGTTGCTGTTGCCAAAAGTCTCCAATGTTTATATGGCCAAAGCAACGTTACGGTAGTGAAGCCCTGGAATTCCTGCTTGTAGAAGCATCGTTGATATGATTTGCCTTGGTGACCAGGCCTGTGGGTCCTGCACAGTTTTGAATTGTTACATTGTTGGGATGATGAATCACATGCGGGGCAGTTAGAGCAATAATACACCAGTTATGGCCTTTCAACCAGGATATGGATGTGATCCCACAGTTAGATGTGCGATAAAGCAGCTGCTGCCTCGCAGTCTCAGTTTTCGCTGTAGCATGACTGGAGATAAGGTGTGGAATTTCAAGGATTGTTCAAACTTTTTGGGGAAATATGCTTGTTTGCCGTTTTAACTACAGAATCAGATGAGAAGATTAGAACATGTTTTGTCTCTATTATGGGACATTTCAGAATGGAAAAATATCCTTGTTTGGCAACGTAATCTGTTTGGTAATAGGGGCAATTAAATGTGATGAAAGATCACAAATAACTTTGCTGATTATGGTTTGTCAAAGGCTTTTATTTAACCAAAGTGTTACACCATAATTCCAGCTAACTACCTGCACTGCACCCATCTAAAGTGGCGCTACCTGCTAATGACCTAGCATTTTACACCTAGTACTCACTAGGAACCAATGTGGACAAACAAAGCCCTGCTGACGATGCGGGCCGTTTAGCATTGTGAAGGGGCCGCCAAACATTTCCAATTAGTACAATTGGTTTGTGTTGTGGTGGTACTTCTGCAGTTTTTTTGCAATGATTTTCCCAGTCGCTGGCATAGAGAAGGATAACGTTCTCATAAACATTCCATCTATCTGTTCTGAACCCAGCCCTCAGGTACAGCTTTGGGGCCAATTGTGGCCCATTACTGCACAAGGCAGTATTTTGGGATTTGAAGGATAAAAATTTTTGTAAAAAACACTCATCTCATCGTCCGGACGTAGTAGAGGACACCATGAGAACTTTAAAGGGGGAAGTGTGGGCGTGGATTGCACCCTATGATCAGGTGCACCTTATTCATTCATTCATCTTTTTCTGCTTGTCCGTTGCCTGGTTGCTGGGGCAGCTAGCACCACCCAAATCACATTGCACCATATTGTGAGCCTTCCTGTGGGTGGTGAGCCCACAAGAAGTTAAATGGGTTGGGATGGTGCTATGCTCACAGCACCTCAGTGGCAACCTGGCAGCTGGTGGATTCGAACCTGAAGCCTTGCGGACTCAAGTCCGCTTCCTTAACCACTAGGCCACCACTGCCGACTGTAAAAAAACACAAAAACTAAAAAAAAGATCTATAGGTTTTTATAATCACCATGCAGACAGACACCCAGTTATCTTGTCCATTCGAGAGGTGCATTGACATAGGTGCGAATCTTTAGACTTTCAAGGATTCAAGGATTTCAGGTCACAAATGAAAGCAGTATCAATGCTGGGTTAATATTCTTCTTCAGAGACACAACTCAGTTTAAGTTTGTCTGTAACTAACGACAAAAACATATCTGGCAGCTCTAACTGAAAAGCCAGAGGTGGGGCGGGGGCTCAAATGCTTTGATGTCAGAATCAATACCAATGTCATTATAAATAAAAGATGTCTCTGTATCATAACAAGTTTGATAAAAAAAAAAAAAAAAAAAGTAAAAGGCAGGAAAGGTGACCTGAGGATGAGGGGAGGCAGTTTGTCAGCAATTATGGTTCAAAATGTCAGACTGAGTTAAAGAAGGACTCTGTCTTCTACTTTGATCTCTCCCTGGCTTCTTTAATCTCCCTTTGGTCTGTAATAAATGATGGCAGATCTGCCATGGCGTATTTTTCTTGCATAGTTGATGAAGATGTCTACGACTTTTCTGGAAAATTTCCTGTGTGGATCTCATGTGCGATTTTACGACAGATCTCTAAGACTGTGTGGTTTGACCCAAACTTTCTGGGTGATTTTCTTTAAGTTGTATTTGATGATCATCCACCCACACACTGGTGTTGGACAGATGAAATGGACTGATGAAGTCAATGATCTATGACAGAGTCACTGTGTGGAAGAAGCAGTCTGACGCACGGAAACGAAACCTCAGGGGTGGACTTGTCTTCATCACCAAATCCAAAGTAAAAACAGGGATTTCTGATTAAAGAAAGAAAGAGAAAACATGAGCCTTATGCTCTTTGGAAAAACTGGAAGTTTTATGCCAAAATGTTAAAACAGGATGTGGCCCAGAAGCAGCGTCTCTATCATAGTGAGGAACTCCAGGGATTACCTCCTGGGCAAGATCAAATCTTGGTTAGGGCTGTTACCACTTGGATTGGGCTCACAACCTCCAAGTAGGTTCTTGAGTGGTTGATGAGGTGCTGTGTGGTTTGGGTGGTGGTCATGGAGAACCGGTGACAGGCGGATGAAGATGGATTGTTGAATAAATGTTCAAAGATGAGTAAGTGTGACCTACATCAAAACGTAATCCAATGAAAAGATCGTGAAGAGTGCTTTATGAAAAGACACCTACCCCATGTTACGAAGTGTTAGCATGTAAAAAGCCTAAAGTTGGCGTAAAATTTCTTAAAAGTCCATCGAGACAAAATACAGAATGTCAATGTCAACCTCTGTATCAGACCCATCACCAACGTGAACAGTGGGCAACCTTAAGAGCCCAGAGAACTGTGAGTGTGGACGATGCCATGCTATGTGCGCCTCAGTGGTCACTTGGCAACTAACAACGTAACGCGCTACTTTTCCAATTCAGTAACGCAGTTATTGTTACTGTGGTGTAAAGGGGCCCTTTACTCGTTACTATCTGTGGTCCAAATGGACGGTTTCTCCCGGCCACGGAGAGAGGACTGTGTGGCAGTGGACCCTGTCTGCTGTCTGTCAGTCATGAGTGAAAGACGGCCGTGCACACTAACTGAACCCATGCGTTGAAAAGGAATGATGATTGGTTGACATAGGTTAACATTTCAGGCTGAGCCAATCAGAAAGATACCGGGGCGGGTCTTCTTGCCTTATAGGGAAATGAAAATCTCACACATGTGACGCGGTACAGCAGCACACAGCCATAAGCAAGACGACGGCAAGTGGCAAGTTGAGGTTACGATAAAGATGCCTGTCAAAATTTCTAAACATCTATTTAGTTTTTATTGTTCCACTACATTTTGTTGGTTGCTACAGAACACTAAACTTTTTAAATCTGTTTTTAAAGTAAAGTAACTAGTTATTAGTTACTTTTATATTTTTGTAACTAGTAATGTAACTAGTTACTTTTTCACAGCAGTATCTTGTAAAATATAAAATTTTAAAGTAACTTGCCCAACACTGAACATATGTCATGCTGTCTGACTCAGTACCTATATTATTCTCACTCTTACCCAAGTAATTAGCTTAGCGATTAGCATCTGGAAATGGAATTACATCATTTTTTTTATGTTATTGCTCAGGATCTAACAGCACTCCTTTGAAGATCTACTGGTAGATCCTGATCTACTCACTGGGCACACCTGGTCTAGACTTTTGTTGATAATGTACCTCAAATGACAACATTGCGATGACTTCTTATTGCCTGAAGCTAGATCGCTTATATCTTGCCGAGGTAAACAAAAAATTTTGAGACGCTGAATTGAATTTTGGAAGTGACTCTGTTAGTGACGACAACGCACACAGAGCCACACGTGTCCACTATCTGCCTGAAGGCCCAACTCCAGGATGCTGTCTCCAGAGACTGTATCTCCCGAGGGAACGTTTTTACTTTTATCAACATTGTTCCGCTCCAGGTGTAACTACTTGTTATGTTTCCCTAATCCTGACTGATGTATGTCAATATATGTCGTTTTTGACGAAACGGATCAGAGGAGCGTTGTGCCTCGCCAGATGTATTGTCCATCAGCACGGCAGTGTTATTTAAAGCGTCAGTCAAGACAGACACACAAGAGCAGAATGTTTTTACCCACATTACACTGTGGCACCTAATTTGTATTGACGCGCCTCTCCAGTTGGCTGCTCTGCTCTGTTTTTCAGAGGAAGTGGTGTCAGGACACGCTGCGAAATGAGCATAATTGGCACTTTGCTGTCAAAGTCACTGTTGTCTGCGCCGCATGAAAATATAGGCTGTCATGTTGCCTCAGTCGCTGATGTAATACACACATGCATCCCTTTAGTACAATGCAGTCTGCATTTGATTTACCTTTGTCTGCTGAATCACGTGATCTTGGGCCTTTTATTTTCTTAGCCTTCACTCAATGTTTCCCAGTGTTGTTTTTGTCTTTTGCTTCGTGTGTATCAGTGCACATGCAGCTATACTTGTGGGGACCATCCTCTGGTATCATCCCTAACTTGTACTTGTGGGAACATTTCTCAGGTCTCTAACAGAAAAAAGGTATTTAAAGGGTTAATATTTGGTTTACATTTAGGATTAAAATTGGGCCTATGTGTGGAGATTGTTCAAAACACTTGATTTTTAATCATTCTTATCAATCTATTTCAATATATGTACTTGGTTTTAGGTTGCCAAATACAAGAATAATTTAAAGCATTTTTAGGTCACATCAATCATCAATCATCATCAATCAAACTATATATATTTATAACTATTCATATATATGTTTATACATATATATAGTAACTCTCTTAACTGAAAAGATGTGAAGTCTTTAGCTTGTATTTTCTCATACACCCATGGATTACTTTTTCTTAAGAAAAAAAAAATAACAAGGATAAATTTGCCGAAATCACGAAAGTCGAGTCGTGTCCTGGCAAGAACAGTGTGTGTGTGTGTGTATGTCTGTGTGTGCGTGTGTTTGCACATTTATTCACAATCATCTGATATGAGTTTGGAGACGGACTGTCTTCTCAGCCTGTTCCTCCAGTCTAGGGACATATTTCTGTTGGAGTGTGGGAGTGCTCTGTGTGTGTGCGTGTGTTTGCATGTGTGTGTGTGTCTGCGTGTGTGTGTGTGTGTGTGTGTGCTTCCGTTATCTGTGACAGATAGTTATAAGCAGACAGACTGACGCTTTCCGAAGTGTTACCCTTGGGGCGGAGGGGGTAGAAGCTTTAGTCCGTCTGTGTGTGTGTGTGTGTGTCTGTGTGTGTGTGAGTGTGTTGTCTCTGCGGTGTTCATGTTGTGAGGACACAGTCCCGTAAGGATTTGCCGACCCTGTAGCGACAAAGAGGTCATTGTTGATTTTAAATACCCAGAGTTAAACCCAGAGTTGGTCTTTTTCTAATTATTGTGAAAGGGTTTAGATCGAAAGTTGAAGCTTCCTATTTACTTCTTCTCCTCAGGTGCTTGTTATTTTTATGGCAGGTATTAAAAAAAAGTATTTTAAATGATGGCCTGGATCATTAGATGAGATAGTTCTTGGCGTAAGTACAGGGCTAACGGTTTAAACCTGGCTGATCCTGTCTACAGTATTTGATAGAATATGAATTAAGTGTTGGCCAATGACTGTTATAGAGAGGAAACATCTAAATTATACTTCAGTCTACCATAAAGGCTGGAAGGAGATTCTTAACAATAGACTTTTTCGGGTAATGGGAGAAAAAAAGAAACGATTAAATCTCACAGGCCTAACAATGGTCTTTTTCAAGATTATATTAAAATCCACATTAAACCTGTTTAACATAATATTGTTCCTAAGACTAATTCAGATTTAAAACAATACCCTGAGCAGCTTCAAACTGGACCTCCTGGATGTGGGAGCTTTTGGTTTATTAAGTTGTCAGAAATCAATATTCCTCCTGGGAAACGACAACAAGCTGTAAACACGGCCCTGGAGTCATGTTTGTGGTCATTTGGAGAAACCGGAGTCCAATATTCCCTCTGCTTCCAGCTGCACTCAATAATCTGTCACTTTTTCCCGGGTATCTTAACCTGTTTATTTGATGAAATGAGACGTAAATGGCAATTATTAAAACAAATCGATGCCAGCTCCTTCTGCATCCTTATTATAGTGCCCCCTGTAGGTTGTTTACATACTTCTTTGTTGGGTTTGGATAGAGCAGTTGTTCTCAATTATTTCCTTTTTTTCTCGCAAACTGAAATGCTAGTAAGAACCAGATGTATATTTTTATCTTTATAAACCTCTGCATGGGTTGCTGCCACCTAGTGACTGAAGTGAACAAGTGACAAACACATTTTATCAATGATAAGGTCTGAAAAAAAACTCCAGAGACAGCCTTACACTATGAGTGAAATTGGATTTTTGGGGGATTTTTACCATTAGACAGCTCGTTGGCGCCCCCTGATGCTATACAACAACATGTGAACAGTTGGATTTTTTTTTTGGTAATAAAAAAAAGGAAAAATATCTGTTGTCATTATATATGTATTATTGGGGCAGTTGGTGGCCTAGTGGTTAAGGAAGCGGACTTTGGTCTGCAAGGCCCCTGGTTTGAATCCCTTGCCGCCACTGAGGTCCACTGAGCATGGTACATCACAAAGGTCACAAAGGACTCAGCTAAGGTGAAGGGAAAGGTTTACAGGACAGTTGTGAGACTAGCCATGATGGATGGATCAGAGACACTAGGAATAGGTAGAAGACAGGAGACAGAGCTGGAGGTGGAGGAGTTAAAGATGCTGAGATTCTCTTTAGGAGAGACAAGGATGGACAGGATCAGGAATGAGGTGATTGGAGGGACAACACAGACAGGAAGGTTTGGAGAAAAAGTGAGAGGAGACAGATTGAGATGGTTTGGACATGTTCAGAGGAGGGACAGTGGATACATTGGTAGAAGAATGATCCTAGAGATGGAGCTACCAGGTAGGAGACAAAGGTCAGAGTTAGAGTTGAGGACACAGAGGACAGGAGGAGATGGGAATTGTTGACTTGCATGCATCAAAGATGCAAATGTGATTTGTCAATGTTCTAAATTTTCCATCGTTGGACAACTGAAACACTGGGGAAAGTCTGGAGAAAATCCACCAGATTCTTGAGACAAATCTTCTCATACAGATTCATCATTTCAAAGTAGGGCAGGGAGACACGATCCAACAGTTCAAACAGATGCTGACCTGGTCTTTGTATCTTTTTCTTCAAACTCCGCTGCTTTGATGGACATTGAACTTGACGTGTTGACTGATCTGTTTAGATCCACTTCTGTGTTCAACATTTAATGGCCTCTTAGCCACTTAGGATAATACGTAGCATCTCTCCCCCTCGCCCCCACCCACCCTCTCTCACTGTGTGTGTGTGTGTGTGTGTGTGTGTGTGTATTAATGATCCTCCTTTTTAAATTTTAATGTCTTTGTTCCACTGTTGTCAGGGAGATTTACCACTGAGCCCAATGGGAAATGCCTACTCTACACACGTCCCTACTCCCACACTCACATAATTAGTTTGGGATATTTCTGCATCCACAATAGAAGTGTGTTAACAGATAATGTTTTTGTATTTATTTATTTTTTTTGGTTAATCCTGTCTTAGGGCTACAATTCCTGCTTCCATATCAGTTGCTTTCATAAAGGGATTTGGTTAAAAAAAGAAAAAAAAAAAAGTCCCTAAATAGCAAATATCAGTTTGAATGTTCTGCTTGGGCTCATTTTTTATAAACAGCGATTTTTTTTTAATGTGATTAAAAAAAAAATACACATCATTAGGATGACCTTTATATGCGTACAGTGGGTTAATTTGCATTTTCATTAGTGTTTCAGGATTTCGAGTTTTCCATCATCTGTCAGTGAAGATATAGACCACATGCAGCTGAGCACACACACCTCCCTACCTCCTCGCCTCCTTCTCCCTCTGCCTCTGTAAGCATGTAGGCCAGAGGTGGAGAAGTTAATTCCTATCAAGGGCCACTTAAAATTTTATGACCTCCCAAATGGGCCGTTCTTAAATATTGAACACATATATTATATTTTGTTGCTCGTTTCTTGTGCATTTGTTCCACCCTCGTTTGTTTGTTTGTGCCTGTGTGGATTTCACTATCGCACAAGAAGCATTTGCATTTTCTATTTTAATTTGGGCTTCTTTTAATGGATATGGATTTTTATGGAAAAGTACTGCAAGTAATGCAGTAATTAGTAATTTTCTCAATTCACTCAGCGGTAGTACAGTGGACTTAAGAACTGCGTGTTGTGGAAGTTGTTATGTTTGTATACTTTTGTCTATGTTTTAGTCACCACCTGTGCAATAGGCCTCACTGCACAGGGTTGGAAGAAGGAGTCTTCAGGTCCAACACAGACAGGAAGGGTTGGAGACAAAGCTAGAGAAGACAGATTGAGATTGTTTGGACATGTTCAGAGGAAGTACAGTGGATACATTGGTAGAAGAATGATCCTAAAGATGGAGCTACCAGGTAGGAGATAAAGAGTAAGGCCAAGGAGGAGGTTTATGGATACAGTGAGAGGGAGGACATGGAGGTAGTTGGAGTCAGAGTTGAGTTGAGATGTTGACTCGCTGTGGGAACCCCTGAAAAAGAAACAACAAGCAAGGAAACCCCCTGGCGACGGCCAAGCCAACCTGAAATGATTGTTTATAACCTGCAACCTCTGCTCTGAACATTGATCAACACATAACTTGGGCCGATACTTTTTTCTACTTTCATGGATTTTTCTTTGACTCATTGTAATATTTGGAGTTAACTGCAGACAATGTGGTGAATAATGACTCTTCAGTGAATACCAACTCGGAAATAAAAGTTATTACCAATGTTAAATACGACTTTCCATGATTTGTTTACACATATTTTTTTAAATTACCATATTTTCCAGACTACGTGTCCCAGGTGCGACTTATATATTAATACATATCATTTGACTTGTTTGATACTTTACAACCCTAGTTGACTGGTGTACTTTTTTTTTCTTCGGTATGCATTTTTTGTCTGGTTCGACTTATGGTCCAGAAAACAAGGTAATATTATTAAAAATCCAGCTGGTGGCATCAAACTGCTCTAAGAAACCAACTTCACAAGTAGGTCATGTTATTCTGATGCAAAAAAAAATAAAAAATCACTGCTGAGACCAAGTCCAAATTGGCGAGGATGAACTTTTGGGCGGCAGTTTTCCCAGTAAACTTTTCCAGCATTTCAGCAGGTCAGACTGTGTAAATGTTACTATAAAACAACAACAGGAAACGAGATGTTGAGGGGAGAGATCTGTGTCATTGGTTCAGTTTGAAGGTCTGTTGAAGTGGCAGGGATTTTCCTGAATTGCAAATGTGTCCTGGATCTGCAAGGATTGGTTGATCTCTTATCCCTCAGAGCGACTTTGAGAGTGAGATTTGTTTTACAATGGAGAGAAACACTTTTCTTGTATCTAAAAAATTCATGCGGAATTGACTTTTTATACTGCACTTTCAGACACTACTCATCCTTCCACAAATCCTTGAATACTGCACTGGTGCCACATACTGTCAGTGAGCAGACGCAGGTGAAAACAGACATAAACCCAATACCGGCCTCCGAACGGCCTTTCACTGTTATAGATGAATAACATAGAATATAAAACCGAGGTGAAGTGAAAGCAGCATTTGTGAGAGTGCACTGTAAAAAGTTATTAGTGCAGTAAATGTGGACAAACACCAGGAGCAGATGCAAATGGATGTTTTGTAACCTCGTAACCTTCAACAGCAGCAATGCAGCAGCACAAGTGCTGAGTGGGTCGGATGAGGGCAAGTGTGGGTTGCTTGAAATCGAAATAGTTTCGTAAAAACACGCAGGGACTGAAAAGGCCCGACTGGACGGCTAATCAGAGAATGGATTCAACATCAACTCTTGTATCTCGGTGTTTGCGCCCCCTGGTGTGATGTTCTCAGTTCCCTTAGTGTTATCTTAAGTGAAGACGTAGGTGTTATTTGTACGTTAAACTGTGAATTAAACCATCTGTTTTAGTGTGTGAATGGTGCTGTTAAAGCTGAACGAGCGGAGTTGGGAGATAAGGACACAGACATTACTGCTAATGTTATTGTGGCTGAGATGTTAATGGACGATCATGGTACGATGCCCATGTGGCGTGCAGTTCAGCCACTCTAATCCAAAGGTGGTGGTGGTGGTGCCGGGGGTGCAGGAGGTGCAGGGGGGCAAATCCTAATTAGCTCCAGTTCTTATTATTAATAATTGTTACATGGTTCTGTGATAAACTGGCCTTTGGAATTTTATATTTTTTGCTATCACTCAATAGATTCCAGAACCTCAATGCCTCCACTGGAACAACACAGATCTAAGACCTCCGACTGTGGTCAACAGAGGCCTGAGACTGTTGAGACCACCGACTGTTGTTGCCCACGACTGTTGAGACCTCCGAGAGTTGAGGCCTTTAACTGTTGAGGCCTCCGACTTTTGAGGCCTACGACTGTTGAGGCTTCCGACTGTTGAGGCGTCCAACTGTTAAGACCTCTGACTGTGGTCAACAGAGGCCTGGGGCTGTTGAGACATCCGACTGTTGAGGCCTACGACTGTTGTTACAAATAACGGCGTTACAAGTAACATGTTAGTC
Organism: Paraplagusia blochii; assembly: GCA_016785265.1. Classification (NCBI taxonomy): domain Eukaryota; kingdom Metazoa; phylum Chordata; class Actinopteri; order Pleuronectiformes; family Cynoglossidae; genus Paraplagusia; species Paraplagusia blochii. Next base: position 28,973 of record JAFBJS010005311.1, read on the forward strand.
CCAACACTGCTGGTCGTGCAGTGTGATTCGTAGAATTACGATTAGAAAAATTCACATTGTCTACGCCCGGCTTAACTTTAACTCCATAAGTATATATTTTTTTTCGGCAGTGGTGGCCTAGTGGTTATTGAAGCGGACTTTGGTCCGCAGGGTTTCAGGTTTGATTCCACAAGCTGCCAGGTTGCCACTGAGGAGCTCTGACCATAGCACCATCCCGACCCACAGAACTTCTTGTGGGCTCAACACCCACAGGAAGTTACAGATACCATCTGTGTGTCTAAAGTCTAAAATTAAGTTATCCATTCACTTTGGATAGAAAGAAAACACAGTAACTACAACAATTTTAGCATATTTTTGCTCAAGTTTGATTTTAATCCTTGATATTTGCTCTATTTTAAATGTATGTTTCAAAAAAATAGGGTGAATAGAATATTTTAGGAAATTAAAAAAATAAAAGTCTCCAGGCTTTTCAAAAAGTTCAAGCCATAAAAAAACCCTCAATTCTTGTCTTCATGCCGGAACAGTGTGTGCCACTGACATTAAAAATGTATTGTAATGTTTTCCTTCCTGCTGCTAAATAAATCATTGATGTGGATCATTTATTTATGATTGTAAATATAATTAACCTGTGCTCACAGCAGGCTGTACATTAATATGTTTTGTTCTTTTCAATTTCTTAGAAATGCCACACAAGAAGAAGACAGAAGACCTGCCTAATGTAGAGTGAACACATTCAAGGATACGTAGAAGTGGAGTAAAAAGACAGAACAGTCAACCTAAAAGAAATCAAAGGAAACAAAAGGAACGGCAAAAATGTAAGGACATTATTTCCGAAGGACGAGAATTCAGATTGATGCAGAAAGAAACAGAGATTTTAATAAATTAAAGTCATCAACTCAAAGAAGTGCAAACAGAAGACACACACACGCTGGGAAAAAAAACTGAGACTTTCAAGGGGTAAGGAAAGACCTGGTCGAGGCAGGAAAGATCCAGGATCTGGATGATCTCCACAAGCCTGGTCAGCTGGTCACTTGTCCTCCTAAGATGGCTACCAACTTCAACGACATCGTTAAGCAGGGCTACGTCCGTATGCGCAGCCGCAAGCTTGGGGTAAGTAGGTGTTTGTCTCAAAGAACTTGCTTTGATAGTCAATGGAGATTGTATTTTAATTTTTCGAAGCAACTCAGGAACGCAGTACCTGTGCTGGCTGACAGGGGTCACTATTAGACAAACTTTGAATCACATAAAACTTTGGTTTATGGGATTTTTTTGAGCTGTTGATTTGCGTTCTACTTTTCAAGAAATGAGATACATAAATACAGATCATACAGAACAGCAGAATACTTTGGTGTTTTCTAGTATTTTCTAGATTTTTCTGGGATTCACCGGGATTCATCTTTACGTTAAAATTTGGCGAAATTGTGCCGAGAATCTTTACTCTGCTTCTATACGGCTGTCAAAGCAGAGTTGACCAAATGATGAAATGTTGAACGAGTCTTGGAGTTTATCGCCCTCTCTGGTGAGATAAATTCGATGCTAACATCAGGAAGCAATATATAATTCAGGTTCAGGTTCAATACATAAACCAGTTTCCTTGGGCAATATATAAATCTAGGACATACGTCTTTGCCTTTTTCTTTTTTCAAACCACAAAGTTCGATTAAAAAGTGTTTGCCTACAGGCCAGGATCTTGAGAAATTGCGTTTTCCATCTCTAGAGCGCCCTCATTGTCACTGTGTAACGAATGGAAAATTGATTTGTCATAGTTTTCTTTTACTTGACATAAATTTAAAGAGACACTTGACATTTTTGATCTACATCTAAATATATATCATCCTCCACGATTGGATAAACGATCATTTCAGAGAAAATGATGCCCGTACCCTGTCTTTGCCCTGGTGTAAATCAGACATTTTGTGATTGAATGAGGTGAAGTGTGGGGCAAATCTCAAGACATTTTTTTTTCTGGAATTGACTTTAACTTTTTAAGAGCCGGAGCAGAATTTTCAGCAACCGCGATGTCACAAATCCCCACGAAATTCCATACTGACACTCACTTGACTCCAACAGACGGTGTGTCCAAGTCTGTCTCTTGTCTTTGTCCAGACCGTGTGTCTGTTGCCCCGAGCTAATTGTTGTGAGGTTAAAGGGTTGAAGTTCACCTTTGGTTGAATAAGGAGGTTTCAGTGATGTTTGTTTGTCAGGGTGGATGATGCAGGAACCATGTGATCAAGCCCTGTCTTTGTCACATAGTCGTCCAACTTATCTCCCCATCTGTGAACCCTGTAGATGGGGTTTGTGACGCCCGTTCACATGCTCCCCGCACCTTTGGCTGCTAGTATTTGTCCTGAGGACATCCCATGTCCATGTCAACCAAACAAGCCACAACTGAAAGACCAGACTTTGGTTTGAAGGTTAACCCTTTGAAGTGGGGCTCCTTATGTTTTCTTGGAAGTACAAAGTACCCGTTCATTGATGTGGGTTAAAAGGTCAGAATAAAAGGGTCAATTGTTGAAAGTCGTTAGTGTTTGATTAGTTTTGCGGTCTTTTGAATAATAATAATAATAATTTTAGAATATGTTTAGCCTTTCTCTGGTCATTTTACTGCTACCATATACCATATACCATACAATATGGACAATTTGACAAAATAAATTGATTTTTGACTTGATGCAGAAGACATGTCCTTTATTCGCAACTCAGCCTATGTTAAAGATTGGTCAACTGGCTGGTCTGGTTGTCAGAACATGAACCTCTAAAGCAGTGATCATGAACTTGTGGGCTGAATTTGACCCAACGTTTGTTGATTTTTATTCTATCTGTTCGTCAAGAAAGCAGACAAGGTTGCAGGTTCAAATCCACCAGCTGCCAGGTTGCCGATGATATGCTTTCAGCATATATGACCCACATTGGGGTCGGTTGGTGGCCTGGTGGTTAAGGAAGTGGATTTGGGTTCGCAAGGTACCAGGTTCGATTCCCCCTACTGCCGAGATACCTTTGAGGTGCCCTGAGCATGGCGTCATCCCCACACACACTCCCTGGGCGCTGGCTCAGTTAGCTGACTAAGGTGATGGGTGAAATGCAGAGGATGAATTTCCCAAAAAAACTTGGGATGAACAACATCATCTCTAGCAGATGATATCCCTTTTTTTACCTCACCACTCACAGGAAAGTTACAGTAGGGTGCAGTGTGATTTGGGTGGCGGTCGTAGAGACTGGAGACCTAGCGTGAAGTTTGGAAAAGCCCTGCTCTGTTATCATGATCCAGAGGCGACCGGCTGACATCAGACAGCTGGGACTGAGTCTCCTGGTGTCAGACGCCCTCAGGGAGCTCATGGGCCAAGTGTGTGGTGAATGAGTTGACCATGGTGAAAACTTCTTCAGTGGACGGAGGTCCGAGCTTTGGCCTCCTTTCCCTAAAAATTACGATGCTCTACATTTTCTAAATTAAACCGTGTAATAATGAATTAAAACGGCGCAGCAGACACGTTGTAAAGACCCCATTTACAGTGTAATATATGACTTGGCCGATACAGTGTTTTAAGGTCCTTTAGTGTATATACTATCATTGGCAGACCGACCAATGGCAGTGGCCACAGCAGACAAGCATTACTCTTGTTCCAGTGTCACAAGATGTCCAGTATATTTTGTTTGACAACCTGCTAAGTAGATTAAACATTCACACTGTGTCCTAACCACGGGGCTGATGGGATGGAAATGGACCGTAGTAGCTCTGGAGCTGGGGTGTTGAACGGAAAAACAAAACAAAGTGAGACTTCTCAAAAATTGTGCATAATCCAGTTCCAGAAAACCGTGGGCGCCTACAGATAAAATCCCTTTGATTATCATCAAAGGGGTGGTAGCCGAGGCCTGGGCTGGAAATAATTCCCTTTTTTCTTGGAGAGTAAAATTTAGCTGCATTTGTGTTTCTTCATAAGTTGAGAAAGATGCTAACTGCTGGCTTCAAAGACCACTTCCTGGAAAGTTGGAACATGTGTCAAAGAGAGACTACATTTACACCAGCTTTTTCCAAAAGACGTACGGTATATGGGTTTGTGTACCCCAAATTTGAGCGATGTTGCGTTGTACCGTATTTTCACGACTATAAGGCGCACATAAAAGTCTCAGATTTTCTTTAAAATGTGCGGCGCACCCTATAGTGCAGTGCACCCTGTGTGTGTTGTTGTTGTAAGGCGAACGCAGTAGAGGACACCATGAGAATGTTAAAGGGGCAAGTGTAGGCGTTGTTTTGCTTTAGGAGCAGGTTGTTTTGCTCCCGCTATTTTTTTAAATGCGCAAACTTGTATGCTTGTGTGTTGTTGTAAGGTGGACGCAGTAGAGGACACCATGAGAACCTTAAAGAGTGAAGTGTGGGCGTGGATTGTATATAAAACCCGCGCCCTATGATCAGGTGCACCTTATGTGTGTGTTAAATATAGTGATGGCACACAAAACCGGCTTTTAGTACGATGTGCCTTATGGTCGTGAAATACGGTACACGCCGAACACGAACACGCAAAGACTCTTTGTCTTTTTTATCGTCAACATAGGCTGTGATGCCAAAGGGTGACTCTGTGCAGCTGTCGACGTTCTCGGGGCCAAGACCTCTTTTTATTTTATCTTACCCAAAAACTAGCAAAGAAACACAAATATCAGAAAGAAACAGAAATATCAATGACCAAAAGGACCAACAACATCAGCAGTGCCCTCCTGTGTTCAACTTAAATCACTGCCCTAAATTGGATTGCGGGGCAAAAAGACCAGACTGACGTTCACTATCATACAATGCAGCAAATGTTCTCAGGCAGTGGCAGCTGGGAGCATCAGGAGTCGTGGCAAAAAGACCTGAACCAGGACCTGTGAAAGAATTGGTTTTGATTTACCTGAGTGATTGACAGGAGACCTGCAGTCCAGAACTTGGTTCCAGCAGTAGAATAAATACGTGTTCCTTCTGCTTTTGTCCAAACCAAGAAAATAGTTGTAAACACATCAAACACACTGTCAGGCTCAGGCGGTGGAGGATTTCAACTCAACATTTTTCATGTTAATAAAAATCAATGTCCGTCAGCTCAACAGCTTGAAAAGCAGAGGTAGTTTGGTCTCCTTTGTTGTCACTTTTCAAAATAAAACACTAGCTCCATCCACACAGACAAAATACTCAGTACATTCACAGTATTAAGATCCAAAAGCCATTCACAATTTTTGGTACTAACTGTAGCTAAAAAGACCTTTTTTAGGAGATCGATTGTATGTAATATACCGTATTTCAACGACCTTAAGGCACATTGTACTAAAAGGTGCAGTCTCAGTTTTGTGTGCCATTACTATATTTAACACACACATAAGGCGCACCTGATCATAGGGCGCGGGATTTTTGTACAATCCACGTCCACACTTCCCCCTTTAACGTTCTCATGGTGTCCTCTACCACATCCACCTTACATCAACACGCAATACAAGTGTGCTATTTACAAAAAGAGCGGGAGCAAAACCATGCCCACACTTCCCCCTTTAACGTTCTCATGGTGTCCTCTACTAAGTCCACCTTACAACAACAACACCCCAAAGTATACAAGTGTGCTATTTAAAAAAAGAGCGGGCGCAAAACCACGCCCACACTTCACCCTTTAACGTTCTCATGGTGTCCTCTGCTACGTCCACCTTAAAACAACACACCCAAGCATACAAGTGTGCTATTTAAAAAAAGAGCGGGAGCAAAACCACGCCCACACTTCCCCCTTTAACGTTCTCATGGTGTCCTCTGCTACGTCCACCTTAAAACAACACACCCAAGCATACAAGTGTGCTATTTAAAAAAAAGAGCGGGAGCAAAACCACGCTCACAGTTCCCCCTTTAAGTTCTCATGGTGTCCTCTACTAAGTCCCCCTTACAACAACACACATAGGGCAAACTGCCCTATAGGGGGCGCCACACATTTTGAAGAAAATCTAAGTCTTTTACGTGCGCCTTATAGTCGTAAAAATAAGGTAACTTTCATTTCCAAGTGATCAATCAGTGATAGCTGTAAAAACAAACGTAAAGAAAATTAAACAAATTAATTTAGGGAGTGGTCCCTTCCCTTCCTGTTCCTTTATTTCCTCAATGTTATCCACACTTTTATGTGTTGATGCCGTCATCAGCTGGGGTGTTTACTGATCTCTATTTCTGCTGACTGAATCATTGGTTTTATGTGACGTTTGTGCTCAATCTGATGGACTGCTGAGCATAAATTTACATTTGCAAGGACATAAACGTTAAATTATATCACAATTCCCCGTCTATGGGGAACACTCCTCTGACGCATCTGTCCGTCTGATCTCCGTGGACATATCATTAACTCAACCTGTCTCCTCACCGATAGCGGACCGGGAAAAACGAAACAAACTCACTGCTATGTATATCAGTGCTGACATTGGTTCACAAATTGACGTCACTGTAAGACGGTCTTTCTCTCTTGGAGAGAACGTCTGCCTCCCCCTCCCTCGCTCGAGAGACGTATTGAATGATGTTAGGCATTCATCATGCACCGGCACAACTCTGTGTTTCCGCTAGGATTTGTTTTCTACCCCCGCTCTCGCACCTCTGATGTTCCTATTTCTGTCACCTGTCTCATGATGTCTTATGAGATATTTATATTTACCAGGACACAGAGAGCGAGAGATTTTCCATTCCTTTAGGAGCGTTTCCTTGGTCGGTTGTGACGGAAGGCAATGTTAAAGTGACTTTATGTGGTAAAGTTGGACATTTTCACCTAAAAGTACAAACTGACTTCTCTGCTGCGGGCAGTTTGTTGAGAACATAACTGTTGACCCATGATCATTTTCATTCCTTATTTTGTTTGTCAAACCCTGAACTGACCATGAAACTCACGGAGGTGTTAAACTTCTGGACTATAATCACCTCAGACATTGTTCATTGATAAACTAAACAAGATTGATCGCATACTTCACAAACAGTCAATTATAACTCCAATCCAGGGGTTCTTGACCCTGTTGGAGCTACAGAACCTCACCAGTTTCATATGGGGAAGGAGGGGCCAGACGTTCTCTCCATGGGGTCATTCACCAAACCCTACTTTAGTGGGGTAAGTCGGTGTGTCTTGACCTACACCAAACCCTTGAGACCAACCCACTGGACCCCTAGGGTTCGATCGAACCCAGGTTAAGAACCACTGCTCTAATCCATCCAGCCATCTTGGATGGACTGCAGGTCATGGAGGCAACAGTTGGTGATGTCCAGACTTCCATCTGCCCAGCCACTTTCTTCAGGGTGTGGAACTGGGGGTCTTCCTAGGCCAGACAAGCAACATCCTTCCACTGCGTCTCCTCTCAATGGGACATAACGTGGGCTCTTCCCAAGGAGGCCATCCAAGGGGTATAGGACATAGATGCACAAGCCACATCAGTTGACTTAGCTCTGCCGTGAGGTCCTCCAGGAGACACTGCCTCTTGGCCTAAGTCAGTGCTTCTTAATTATTTTCTGTTATGCCCCCCCCCTAGCAAGAAGAAAACAATTTGCACCCCCCGTCCTGTGCAATTACACTTTATCATAGTACGGTGGAAAAAAAATCATGTTCCCCAGGGTCAGACGCGCCCCCCTCTGCATCGCACCGCGCCCCCCCAGGGGGGCCCGCCCCACACTTTGAGAAGCACTGGCCTAAGTGAAGGCCTTATTCTAATTAAAGATGTTTTAATTATGGGTTGGGTCGGGTTTTTTAAATTTTTATTAAGGTTTTTTTTTAACATGTGCGCCACCATGTGGCAAGATGGGAAGGTTAAACATGGTGTCATTTGCATTGGAAATTATATCACCTCAGTGGCAACTGGTGGATTTGAACCTGAAGCTTCCATAACTGCTGGGCCACCACTAGCCTATGTGGCGACTGTTGGTCTAAAAAATCATAGCTGGACGTGTGGGGTCGTATAAGATGATGGAGTGGACTTACCATCATCCAGGAAGGACTGAGTCATCGAAGGCAGCAGAAATAGAACAGAGTGAAAAAAAAAAAAAAATAGGAAAACCCCAGGCACTGGCATGATTCTTTCACTTAACCAGCAGGAACCGAGGAAGGATAATGTCACCATGACATGAGAGAGATTGGGTCACTGTGTCTGTGAGATGGAGAAATAATAGTAGCCATTAAAATGTTCTGATTTCATTAGCCCATTTAAATATGTAAATGGTGATGAAGTGTTTTGACGAGACGCAAAGGCGGGATTTTAATCATCTTTCCTCCCTCGTAGAGGAAACACAATTCAGCCAATACTTTTTACAGAAAACACAAGTACCACCATAATTCCCTCCACATATTTAAACAATCCAGGCATTTCTCCCTTGCACATTACACATGCCGCCACAAGAGGCGCCATTGAGTGGTTGCAACTCACCGGCTTATTTTCGTATTTAGATATTAGTTAAAGAGATCAATGATGAAAATAAATTGTAACAGATTTCTCAAAGGAAAGACTTAATTATTTTACCGTAAAGTTCTTGTTTTTGGAGTTGATGCCATACAAGGTTCATTGAGTTCAGGTGGAGAAGGTGGAGCTTCTCGTGTTGGGCAAGTTACATTAAAAAAATAACTTATTACTTTACTAGTTACTGCTATGAAAAAGTAACTAGTTACTTTACTAGTTACTGCTCTGAAAAAGTTACTAGTTACTAGATTATAAAAGTAACTAATAACTAGTTACTTTACTTATAGTAACGAGTAACAAGCACCTTTACACCACAGTAACAATAACTGCGTTACTGAATGGGAAAGGTAACGCGTTACATTATTAGTTACCGAGAAAAGTACTTTCGTTACGTAACGGCGTTACAAGTGACACGTTTTTTACCAACGCTTAGCTTCTATAACTCTTCTTGCCCTTCTTCCCAGTGAATGTTCATGCCCTGTCCTTCATCAGGACGTCTTGGTTTTCCAACATGAGATTATTGTTGAACTGTTGAATCAACTCAGTAGCAGCAACATTGACGAAGTCTCACTAAACTTCAATTTGTCTTAGAGAAAAACGCAGAACCCCCTGAGGAGGAGGAGCTCTTTTAACTAACCGAGCCCAGGGGATGAATACAAAGAGAGGCTTACAGCAGTCTCTCCATCCTGAGGGCAGAGGAGACTTAAACAGCTCTGGTCCTCCTCAGGGCTGTGTTGCTTCACTCAGAGAGTCATGATTAATTTATCTCCACAGGAACAACAAGTCCAAGGGAAAGAAGAAACATCCACACACGCAGAGTCTCAGCACACTCTCGACTTAACGTTACACCTGCCTCACTGATGTTCCTGCAGACCTCAGGGGTTCTACAGCAACGGCTTTGTTCTTCAGCGTAGCATGAATACCGGCTTATACGCTTTTGTTACATAACAAACCGATGTCGTCTACGACTCGTCGTAAATATTCCATCAACATTTTCCAAGAAATGTTGATGCATTTGCAGTGGATTTTTCCAAATTAATAATTGTATTTCTATACAGTGTTCTACTGATGAATGCGCACTATAATATTTATTAGTCCACGTTTTATATGGAGCCAATGACCACTTAGTAAGTAATGCATTAATGATTACAGAATCATTGGGTCCCTGAATGCATCGCTTGGTTTAGATGTTTCTATTTCCTCTTTTTCCTTCATAAAAGTAAACTTAATTTAATAACTGCTGTCCAGTTTGACACGTTTACCCTTAATAAAAGTGGGGATTTTTATGCCTTATGATAAATTGAGTAAAAAGAAAACTCATTTGATCGATGTCCAGATCTTCAGACATCCAGACTTAAAAAAATAAAATAAAAAAAATATTCCACTAGCTATAAAAACAATGTTATTGGTTGTTGCCGTCGTCTCTGTTCCCAGGTCTTTGGAAGTGTTGTTAGAGAATCCTCAATGATTGTTGATGTCTGCAGTAAAGACAGTAAAATGAGACAAAATATTTGTCTCAATGCTTGGACAAAGCTAAATAAACCTAGTTTGTTATGAAATAAGCTTGATTGGCTGAGGACGAATCCAGATACAAACGATAGCTAGACCAAACATCGCCTCCTACTTTGTTTCAGGTCAGTTTCCATGTTTTTTTCCCACGCCTCTAAAGTGTAAAATGTCCTCTTGTTTAATAACACGTTTGACCCAAGGACCACGTAAAGCTCATGCCGTCTGGTATGAAGGACTTGCTGGACTTTTTCAACTCTAGTTTGCTGAAGTTATTATACAGAAGCACTATCAGGAGATCTCCAAGGTCAGATTCCAATATTTCTGAAGCCTTCACCTTAAACTCCTGCTCAACGGCTCCCTCTTGCAGACACTCAGACCGAGGCACCTTGGTGGCGTGACATTTTCTACCCCATACCTGCAGTCGCGTTCCCTGGGCGGCGATGACGATGAGTGCAACATCTGCCATCAGCACTTTCTCCACTGTCCTGTGCAGATGCTGTGATTATGCCCGGGTTAAAAAGGCATTAGCTGTTGCTCAGTGATGCGTTGCAAAAGTTCCGACACCCACATCCGATGAAATAATGATGTGACAGACTGAAATGACTTCTGCTTGTGTTTACTCCTCCGCTTTGATAAAGGAAACGCCCAGAGGATCGTTCAACATCATTATCTTGCTAGCTGTTTGTGCTGACCTTGCCGTGCATGAGACAAGCAGGCCAAAGTCACCGCCCAAAATAGCAGCTAGACTAATAACAGAGCGAGCCACTCGGTGCTGAAGGAAATTACGGGCTGTGGGTTTTTTGAAGAGGTGACTGACAAAAGGTTAATGAAGCAGGTGAGATAAAAATCAGATCAAACTCTAATGATGTCCGTAGGGAGCGTGGGCATCGAGGGACGGAGCGATCCCAGAGGCTCCGCTGCAGCAGGTTGATCGATCTGTTGTGCTCAGACATGATTGCGCCGCTGAGAAAAACGGCGGTAATCTGACAGCAATAAGTCACGCTGTGCGGGGGATTGATACCAAGTCGATCCCCTCCATATAAAGGCCGAGGACAGAGATTAGGGCTTTAACTAGTGCTAGATATTTGAATAGATTACCTGCCCAGCTTTACAAACACATGCAGAGATCTATACTTGAATCCTAACGCAAATGCAAAAAAATGCAGGACATCTTGGACTGTTAAAGTCCAAGATGTCCAAGGAAAATGGATTTTTATATTTGATGTTTAATCTCCGCAAGTATCTGACTCGACCTTCAGATAACCTCTGGTTGTAGCAAACCTTGAACAACTCCAATAGTCAGACAATTGTCAGCATCATTTTTGATTATCATAAATGTTTTATAATGTGTAGTGTGAAAAGTATTGCTCCAGTTTGACATTTACTACACGTTTGTCACCGTTTTCTCGTTCAATTCGGAATCCAATACCAAAGTAGGTAATTCGAGATTCGATCCCGTATTAAATAATCCGCATTCGATTCACTTTGCGTTCACATTCAGTTTAATTTGGTATTCGCTGCGCATTCGATAACACGCTTTGCATTCAGACACAATAAGGGAGCGAATGCACATTAGTCTAACCATGGTCCAAATTTGTCGTTTCACTGAGTCCATTGTTGTTTTTCCTTACTTCGCTGCATTAAAACGCCTCGTGATAAAGTGTTAAAATCTCACCCTCACCTTCACATGACTCCTGACCGTTAAGAATTAAGAATTACAGTTTTCTATCCACAGAAAACTCCAGACCACGGACATGTTACTGTAGCATCGATCATTGTTGTTGTCCCTTTAAATGACATCATTAATCACATGGTCGTCAAGTGTCAGTAGTACTGACTCAATCACCCAAGAAAATCTGGTGTATTTGCCGAGACCGCGACTTAGCAACATCGGATTTTGAATATCAGTGAAAAATCGGTATCGATATCCTCTGATATTAAAAAAGGTTGCTGATATCGGCCTGATATTTATCACTGGACCGATATTTCGTCCATCCCCGGATTTTAGCCACAAGCCATATGTTGGTCTCTTGAATTTAGTGATTCTCCCTGTCTCGACTGCTTTGACGTCAGCCATCTTTGTACAGATCTCTCAGACCACCGTCCAGACACTGTGCTGGGATTATTAATTGCTGGAGACACCTCTGCCGTCATGTTATTATACTGACGTCGACAGATTTAACATTTGCGTGAAGTAATGGTTGTCCCAGGCAATCTGACGGAGGGCGTTGGCGACTGGATTTAATAGAAACAAATTGTCAAGTGTTGGAATGCTCGGGTGGAGGGCGGTCTAGGGAGAGGTGTTGTAAGCAGGGAGTGTGTGATGTATAAAACATTGAAACATTGAAACACACTCTCCATCGCTGTCATCGTCCTCCTCCTGCCTTCCCGCTCTTCGTCTTTTCCCGTGTCTCTATTCTCTCAACTCCCAGCAGATCGACTTACTGCAAGAAGTGCTGGGTGAAGTTAAAGAGAGGAGACGCAGGGAGGACGGGGGAGGACAGAAAATGCTAATTGCTCCCTACTCGTAGCTTCAAAGATGACACTGATGTGAAACAGTTTGGAGCGACTGTCATTCTGGGTGGGGGTGGAAGCACCAGAAATGATGATATTACAACAGACGTGGTTTTACCGCAACCTCAGACGCCAATGAAATTAACAAAGGCCTTTTTTTTTTGACTATTAGTTTGGCTGTTTTTCCTCCTTCGTTACAGATTTGACGCCAAGTGCAATGAAGAGTTTCAGGATTTTTTTCACTGACTTGTGAAGTTTGTCATTTTTTGGTGTCATAACAATAATAATCCGCTGTGACAGTAGGTGAAAAAATAATCTTCAGACTTGAGCGGGATGGAAAATACTGTCAGTGCCTCATACTCTAAGCTTGATTCTTATTATACTTTCTGCCGCACAAATACATTTTTAATTCATGCAGCTCTGCTCTGGTTCATTATGCTGTCATCCATTCATGTTCAAGAAAGAATGTGGAAGGATTCCTACTGTAGCTCCCGCTCCTCACCTGCAAGGCTTGGTATGAATGTAACTCGTTAAAGTGAGTTCACGGGTAAACAGTTGTGTTTATTTTAAAGACAAAATCATTGAAAATAATCATTTATTGCTGTTTGCTGTCAAGGTTGTGTCGCTCTGATGTTTCAAACCTCAGTAGAAGGGATTTTTGGCCATAACTTTCTAACTTTCCATGTATAAACTTTTTTAATTTAATGGAAAACAACGTCGTTAATGCAGAGCATGAATAATTAACGTGTTGTTTTATCAGAGTTGTCGCTTTTTGCGCATTAAATATTTTTTCTACAGTTTGTACTCGGCCCCTCTAGAGATTCTATATATTGCCCCCTGCTGGTTGATTTAAGCCACGTGTGAATTGTTGGAGTTGTTAAACATCACACCGGCGGTTGGTTTTTACAACAATAACCTGATGTTTAAACCCAATGATTTTGACATATTATGTTTAGACATGTTGTAATACTTGTTTGTGGCTCCTTCCTGTTGTAGGAAATGTGTTTACTTGCTTTGGAATTGTGATCTTAGTGAAGATATATGGGTTTTATTTAATCTTTTTTTTTTTTTCATGTCTCAACTGTTGCAGTCAGGGAATCATTGTTCTTTATTTCAGGGCAGGAATACATTTCTGAAACTGTGATACCGTCCTCTGCACACAGGGGGGGCTTTAATTATCCAGAGAAACTTAAACTCCCGCTGCTTTTCTTTCTCGAACTTTCAGATCTATCGGCGCTGTTGGCTGGTGTTTAAAAAGTCGTCCAGTAAAGGGCCGCGTCGCTTGGAGAAATATCCCGATGAGAAGACCGCCTACATCAGAGCCAGTCCAAAGGTTGGACACACAGACAGTGTCGTACACGTGCATTTTTAATGACATTTCCTGTCAGAATCGTCAGCCTTAAACCCTGTGTTATGTTTATTATCGTATTCCTTCCACCTTACACCCCCCCACAGGTGACAGAGATCAGTAATGTGAAGAGCGTCACACGACTGCCCCGTGACACTAAGAGACAAGCCGTGGCCATTGTCTTCACGGACGACACGTCGCGCACTTTCACTTGTGATTCAGGTGAAAAGACACAATAACACAAACATGAATAAATCAACACAGGCTGGTCGTTACTTCACCACTGGGGCTGTCCGTCAAAATGTATACTTAATTCCATAGGTGACCACCAGGGCGGCATTTTTGGCCTATGGGTAAGGGAGCGTGATGTGGGTCCACAAGGCTTCAGGTTCAAATCCACCAGCTGCCAGGTTGCCACTGAGGTGCATCGTTCCCATATGACCTCCAGTGGGCTCTATACCCACAGGAAGGCTCTCAGTATGGTGCAGTGCGATTTGGGTGGTAGTCATGGAGACTGCTGTGTCCATGGAGACTGCTGTGCCCATGACCCAGTGTTCTGTTTACCCTAGCTATAGATTTTTCCTACCTGTTGTGGAAATCAATAGGCATAGCATATATTTCCTTCTACCTTGTAGAAATATGCTACCAGCGCATATATTGTATCGTCTTCTCTCTGTTTCAGGAGTGGCAGCACAATACTATAGACATCAAATACCTATAAATACACGCTCCTCTTTGGGTTGGTAAGACATTGATTTTAGGACAACACTTATATCGTTTTTATCGTATATATATATTTATATATATTTGTATATTTCTATCGTATATTGTCTTTATAGTTGTCTTTATAGTTTTTTTTTCATTTTTAGAAGCTTTAACAGAGTTCCTATATATTATCAAAATATATATTAACAAATATTTATACCGTAGAACATGCTTTTATTATTGATATCCAAAGTATGTCCTTAAGTAGCAGAAAACTACGGACATGAGTCCAGTCCATAGTAGCATGGGCAGTTCACTGTGGGTAGGATGAATCTTCAAGATGACGGCAAAGGAAAAACAGATGATGGTGAACAAATGAACGAATGAACACACAGCCCTGACATTTGGATGATGTCACGACTGTTGAGTAAAAATATTTTCTAACAATTTGGTTAACTTAATTTTTTTTTTCTCTAGATCACATGTCAAACCCGAGGCTGGGGGGCCAAATGTGGCCCGTCAAGTCATATATTTGGCCCATAACGATTTCACGGTTTCACTGATGCAATGACAGTTTTTTTTTCATTATGCAGCAATGAAGAATCTTTGAAGAATCTTAAATAATTAACGATTGATGCTTTTCCGTTGCTAGGGCAGCATTCTCCACAACTACTACCCAAATCACATTGCACTGTGTGTAATCACTGTGTGTGGGTGGTGAGCTCATGTGAACTTATCTGAGCTGGGACAGTGCAATGCTCAGAGCATCTTAGCGGTAACGTGGCAGCTGGTGGACCCGACATATGATTAATTGTAGAAATAATTATTAAAACCTTATGACAGAGTTTAATCTATACATTATTCCATTTGCAACTGGGCTTTCAAGGGAAACTGTTTTGCTGATGAAAAATGAGTTTGACTCTCCTGCTTTAGAGGGAGAAAATATGGGTTTTTACATCATAATTGGAGCAAAAACTGCAAAATTGAATCCATAAAGTTTTTTTCAGATCTTTTTTCCCGACTTTTCTTGGCATAAACAAGCCGGCTGTTCAATACTGTGCATAGTATATTTTTCTGAGTCCGGATAAGTGTGTGTGTTGTTGTCACTATTTAGATTTAGTGCAAAAACCAGGCGAAGCTTTGGAAATGAATGTCTCTTTTTGCACTGGAAGTTGTTAAAAAAGATGTGTTCCATTTTCAGCTGCAGCAACTGTCTGAAAAAAAAAAAAAAAACAACTTGTGTCAGTGGAACTCACCAGACTTTTCCTCCTAGAGAGAGTGTCTGTGTTTGCGACTACAGTTTACACAGGTTCTCAGGGGAGCAGCAGTAATTAATGCGTTATTTACAGTAAAGTATGATGCTGTTTAAAGTTTCATCAGGGGCAGGAGGCTGTGGAGGGAGTGACTAACGCTGACAGTCCAAATCCCTGTGCTGCTGCTGTCACCATCAGCAGGCAGCAACAGCAGGCACCGAGTCCCTAACACTTCATGGGAGATTATTGGTAGCGACGCGGCAGTGAAGTACTGCCAGGATGGGTGTTTGGTTAGAGAGAAAAAAAAAAACTACGGCTGGTATTAAAATTAGCTTTGAATAAACTATCTATGCCACGAGTTGTCAAATATTACAGTCTGCAAAAATCAAGAACTGAGTTAAAGTAGCAGGTCCAAATTAATAGTTATTGAGAAATTAGCAAGTTTTTCATGTTTTGCTTAATTTACAGATGTGGAATAGAGGATTTTTCTAGGGATGTCCGATATAACATTTACCGATACCAATATAAACCGATACCGATATGATATGATATATTGATTAGCATCATAAATCGGGCTCATTCAGCCCTGACAACAATAGTCAATATAAATATACAGTATAATGTTGTAATACACAATCCAAATACTACTGCCAAATACTACCAATCCTGCCAGTATACTATATACTAGCAGGCCAACACTAGAACACATTTGACACACATTGTATTGTGGTCCAAATATAAATACACTGTGGGCTAGATTTGGTCCTCGAGCCTGAGATTGACATATTATCTATGGGGTGTTTTAATGCACATACAGGGAATTGTTGGTACCATTTTCACAGCTTCAGACCTGTGCATCTGCCTGGGGCCCATGTGAAGTTCTCAACAGGTTTCATAATACATATAAAAACAAATGTTTTTATCAACATATATACTACAATTATTCTACTACATTGATTTCTTACATTGAAGTTAACCTGGAAACTAGATGTACCAATTTAACTATTAGTTTATGACAAGATGATAGGACCATTGAACTCTCAGTTTCCTTCATTCTGTCTTCTTCTTCTTCAGAGCTTGAAGCAGAAGATTGGTTCAAGACCTTGTCTATTGAGTGTCTGGGGACTCGACTTAATGACATCAGCATGGGGGAGCCTGACCTGCTGGCTGCAGGAGTGCAGTGTGAGCACACAGGTAAAACACATTCATGGAAACACATTGAGTCTTGGTGTGCCTCAAGGAAGATTCCTGGGACCGTGGACATTTATGTTTCTTTACTATTTACATTGCTTTTGTAAAGAAAGTTACCTGTAGTAAAGGTGGCAAAAATGTTGAATACATGTTTTATATTTATTGAATTTAGAAAAGCAATGTCAATAGTAAAAAAAACATAAATGTCAATGGTCCTAGGAAATGTCCTTGAGGTACACCAACTGCAGCCGAGATATTATTCTTTATCAGTTTATCTATAACTGTACTGTCGACTGCACCACACTGTGACGGTGGTGGGGACACTGTAAGTTGTGTGGTGATGGTGCTACGCTCAGAACACCTCCGTGGAATCTTGCTAGTAGCGCCTCAACTGATTTGCTAATATTGTCGAAACTTTTATTTCTGATACCATAATCAACCGATACTAATATAGATAAGATTAGATATAACTTTATTAATCCCTTGAAAGACAATTCAGGAATATTTATATGCAGCTAGCTGTACGCTCTCTGAACCTTCTGTGCAACTCAGAGAACCCAGACATGGTCGTATCTGATTTTCATTAACAATGGAAAAACTGCCTAAAACTGTCTTGTCAATATTACATAATAATGCTAATATGGTGTAGATAATATTTTCGGCATATATTTTTTTATATCCCTATTTAAGAACAAAACACGTAGAATCAATACATTTAACATAATACTATGTGGCACAAACTGCCCCCTAGTGTACATTGGTGATTTTCAATATTTGAGAGGTTGATGAGAGTTTGCCCAGAGGTTGTCTTACCTAAAACACACACACTTTATAGAATAGATGTGAATAGTTAGAATAAGATTTGAATAAGGCTGCATTTCCTCGGCTTGGGATCAATAAAGTGCTTCTATTCTATTCTTGATCTGACCTGCAGGGAGCTCTGGGCATAATCACTAGTTTATTTCACACTTTACTCACAGCACAGTAGTCAGCACAAAATAAAAACCCAAGTAAGTAAAAGCTCAGAGCAAAGCTTCGAGACTTCCACAGTTTTTCTCAGTGTGGGGCAGAGAAATTGAGAAAATGAACTCCCCTCACTTATGTCCCGGCCTCAGAGCCAGAGGACAGGTTGTCGTGAAAGCTGAGGAACTCTTTCAGATCTAGAAGAAGAAGAAGAACAACTCCAGTGTCGCTGCTGACAAATGTATTAGGTCTGGAGCAGACAGGCTCCCTGGCTGCTAATGGTTGTTTGGTGAAACTAAAACCCAGAACAGATGCCATGACCAGGTCTGTGGTCAACAGAGCTGTTGGACACAGAGCGTGATACAGTATGATACCATCTAGAATTACTGAGGCTCTGCAGTGGAATACTTCATAAAACACTTCATGCTTGTGTATATGTGTGATCTTTCCAAAGGGAAATTGAATTTTACTGAAGGACTTTGTTTTAAACTTTCAGGCAAATATATATCAAGCACATACAGACATATACAGAATATATATATTTCTATTCAAATATATGCAGATGATTATACTTTCATGTATTAAGACATACATTTCCTTTACAAAATTTACAAAATATATGTATATAAATATATGTATATATGTGTATATATGTATATATATTGTATATATATGTTTAAATGTTCCATATTTTATATGCCATTATTGTCTAAACATTTGATTTTCCGAATTCAATACTGATACAGGCCTGTATAAACAACTGTAAGTGTGAGATTCATTAAATGAGCTGCAATGCTGCCATCTAGTGACTTTCATTTTACTTTTATAATTGAAATTATTTGGCAAAATTCAGACATTCTTATCGATTTTTTAATTTCAGAGAAAGAAACGATACAATATTTATTCCTATACTGCGTATATGGTATATATGTACTGATAATTATAAATAAATTAATATTTTAATTGGCTTTTCTTTTTGTGACATAATATATATCACAAAAAATATATTTTTGTTGCTAATATTTTGTTATTATTTTCAGACAATTAGTTTTTTTCCTGAGCTCATTATTAACAAGTATTAATATACATGTTAAAAAACAGCGCAGGTATATTTCACCTGATCCCGCCCCCGAACAATAAAATTATTGATAAAGAGGTATTTTATTGGCATTTCTTCAATTCTTTAGTAAACATTAACTTATATTTAACACAAATCTGTGTGCCCCACTCATTTCTAAATAATTTCAACTTTTACTTCTGTAATAATTAAATACTCAGACGGGCAATTATGTACAGTGCAGAATACAGTGTACTTATCTTTAAGTACTTTTGCGGTCTCCTGTGTGTACTTCAGAATTTTAGAGTAGACGGACTCTGAAATGACCAGCACAGGGAAAGTCAGCAGAACTTTGATATCCTTAAAGACCCTTCAATATTTTTTTTTTTTTTATCATTAAACACTTTATGACTTAATCTTTATATTTCTTCCTCTTTAATACTGTTATCTTGTACCTTTTAAATTTTATTTGTCTTTTTTTATACCAGCAGTTTTTATCATCTGCATGTTTTACAGAGTGCTTCAGATGTAATGATGCAGTGAAGTGGGTTTTAATGTGATTTCTGCTCTGTGTGTAAAACGTCTTTTTACTCAGAGAGGGCGACAGGACATAGACTGGTCAGCTAAACTGGACAGTGTTTGATGAATTCATCACTGTGTCATAATCTTCACTCCACTCTGGTGGGATTTTATTCTCACAAAGCAGAGAAACAGATAACATTTGGAAGTCGACATCAGCAGATCACAGAGTTGCCTGTTTAATGTTCTTTCTACTCTTTAGATCTAAGACCCCGAGTCAGTCTTCATCCTCTGCTCTGCCTTATTTCTTCCCTCCAGTTCTGCCTGCACTTTTCTTAACCTGCAGCACCGTCAGATGATGTAATAGTGGGGCAAGCACTTTTTGATGTCTGTTGGGAAAACCTGTGATTTTCAACTGGTTTTTATTTTAAAAAAATGCACAAATCTGGAGTGAAGTTAGAGCCACCTATGGTAGGAGACAAAAAATAAATAATTCCGTTGGTATAACTGGTGTTCCCAAGTTTTAGGTCGCAGCTTGAAAGCAGAACAACAAAATAAGTTTTGTCTATGTAGGTTCTCAGTCATCTCAATCAGTTCAGAACTTGAATGTGAGTCACTTGTACAGCTGCCCTAAATGTAACCATATGTGAAAAATAACCTTTAGTTTCTATAAAATGTGCTAAAGATATGATTTCAAATGCAATGCAACATGAACCTGTTTAGTATACAGGACTAACCCATAAATATTGAGTCCTTGATGAAAAAGACAGGACTTTTTTGCATCATTATGGCAACAGTCAATGATGAAAAGAGTTTTTTTTTTTTCTTTCTTTTTTTAGAGTTTTCTAGTTTTTTTAGCTGATAAATACCACTAATGAAAATGAAACATTCAGCATAAAAGTGCTATTTTTTGGACACTCAAACACGAGGGGATCTGGTCCTTTTATCAAAACACTTTTTAGCGTCTAATATTAAATAAAACATAAATTGTTTCAAACTGAGCATCATCTCTCTGCGGCCCGGTACCAATTGCCCCACGGACCGGCACCGGTCCACGGCCCGGTGGTTGGGGACCACTGGTATACAGGACTAACCAATGAATATTGAGTCCCAGGTGAAAAAAACAGGACTTTTTTGCATCATTATGGCATCAGTCAATGATGAAAAGAGTTTTTCAGCTTCTTTGTTGCAACAGCCATGACAAAAAGTCGTTTTATGTTCTCCGTCTTTTTTTCAGAACGTTTCAACGTCTTCCTCCTACCCTGTCCAAACCTGGACATCTACGGAGAGTGTATGATGCAGATCACCCATGAAAACATTTACCTGTGGGACATACACAACCCTCGCACTAAACTGGTCACGTGGCCTCTCTGCTCTCTGCGGCGCTACGGTCGTGATGCTACGCGGTTTACCTTTGAAGCTGGCAGGTGAGATTATAGTGGTAACCAACCACTGGGGGGAGTGGTAATCTCTGCAAAAAAAAACTGCCTTAAAAAAAATTTATTGATTTTTAGTCCTAGTCTTAATTATTCAGACAATACAATCGTGCCTGCAGTAAAAATATTTTTAATTAGAACAAACAATAGCAGCCTGGCTGTGGGTGACATCGTGTGAATTCCTAGTTAAAAAGATAAATAGCTACGTAAATAATGGGGAGAAAAGCTGCAAAGAAAAACCTTAGTCATCAGCTGCTCATCTGTGTCACGCACTCACTCACCCACAGAGGGAGACAAAGCTTTTGTTCCGCTGTAAATAAATCAATTCAATAGATTAGCTGAATCGTGAAGAACTATGACTGGGCCAATTCAGATAACACTGGCTCTGTTAGTTTGGAAATAGCATGCGCGCCCTCTGGTGGTCACTGGGTGTGCTGTTGTGTGCAGGATGTGCGACAGTGGTGAAGGACTCTACACCTTCCAGACCAGAGAAGGAGAGCAGATCTACCAGAGGGTCCACTCCTCCACACTGGCCATAGCTGAGCAGCACAAGAAAGTCCTGCTGGAGATGGAGAAAAATCACAGAGTCAGTGTGAAATGTCTATCATCTGATAAAAGTTGATGACAATGTTAATGAATTGATGTATTTCCTCTCACAGTTACTGTCTAAGACCACAGAGTCTGGCTCCTACCCCTGCACACCCACAGCCATACTGCCCCGATCGGCTTACTGGCACCACATCACTGGAAACCGCAACAGTATGGACCATGGATCTGGTAAGATCTGCACCAGAATGAAGGTCCTTCACGACAACTAAAAATGAGTCCTAAAGCCAACGTTAACGTCTCAAAATGTCCCACATTTACCTAGAGAATTTCAATATCCTTGTTAGAACCAGATGTTTATAGTCCAGAAGTCTGTGCGTACACTTGAAAAATTGAAGAATACATAGTGTTCCTTCACTATGTTGGAGTTCTTCTTCAGTTCATCTCATTTTTCTTATTCTGTTCTCACAAAGTTTCTGCTATTTTTTCGATGTTGTATAGTAAATATAAATTTAAAGTTTCTAGTATTTTTGGTGGAGAAAATTTTCCAGCCTAAAAAATAAACTGTAAACATAAAGAAAAGTAAAATCTGTCTATCTATCTGTCTGTAATCTAAAATCTGTCTGTCTGTCTGTCTGTCTATCTATCTATCGTCTGTCTGTCTGTCTGTCTGTCTGTCTATCTATTTATCTGTCTATCGTCTGTCTGTCTGTCTGTCTGTCTGCCTGCCTGCCTGCCTATCTATCTATCTATCTATCTATCTATCTATCTATCTATCTATCTATCTATCTATCTATCTATCTATCTATCTGTTTGTCTATCTGTCTGTCTCTCTGTTTGTCTGTCTGTCTGTCTCTCTGTCTGCCTCTCTCTCTGTTGGTCCGTCTGTCCATCCTTCTGTTTATCTGTCTGTCTGTCCATCGCTAGGAGAGAGTCATCACTTTATTTGTAAATGACTCTTTCTTCTCCCCCTGCTCTGCACTAATGACTGTGTTTCTCCTCTGGCCGTAGGATCAGAGGACGACCTTCTGTCCACCTGTCTGCCTCCTGACCGCCATGACACTCTGCCCATGGCCAACACACACGAACGTTCGCTGCCACATTTACACACCAACTCTCTGACACATTACTCCACCTATCCTGGACTGTGACACACACATATGCACCTGTGGTGGACGAGGATGTAAAATAAATCACATGCATGCGGACATTTATATCTTAAACTAGTCTTTATTTTCCGTCTCTAGACTCTTGCTAGTCCACAAAAAAAAAGGAGGAAGAGGTTTCGGTGTTTCCAACACAGTCGACTCTCCCTGACAGTCCAACCACTGCTGACTGTGTGACGGTGACATTTACCACGTTAACCCTTTCAGCATGCTTCAAACCACTTGAGCTGTACTGCATGTTGTCCACTACATTTCAGGAAGGACGTGTTTATATCCTTTCTAACATCACCACAGTTTCAGGCGGGGTTTTTCTCCACAGATCCAACAACATGGCCGTGAGAGCGTAACATCACTGTACTGTTACAGACAGGATGATGTTGTGATGTTGACGTCTGTCCAAAAGTCACTTCAGTTGAGACCTTTTACTCAGAGGCGCATGTTATGTTTTGTTTTGTTTATGGATGAAACCTATTGCAACACCATGAATGCCTTTGAGGGGAGACTGTGGGGAAATGATCACTGTTGTCATCGTGTATCGTATTTAAAAAATGTAAAAGACCAAAAAAAAAACAAAAACTTTGACATAGTTTCTATTTTATTTTCCTGATGCTCACACGAGGCAATGACCTGTGGATTTGACACCGAGTGTCGTTTTCTTCCAGCTCAACGATGGCCCAGAAACTCTTCCTAGGACCAAATAGAAATAGTTTGACCTAAAAATGTCTCAAAAAGACGCAAAGTTACGTTTGGTGTCTGAAGTGTGACACATCAAATGTCAGTTCTTTGAACCCATGTGAAAGATCTGCCCTGACATTGGGCTTCAACAAAAGTTCACATATTTACCTTGAGCTGGATTTCAATTGGAATATTTAAAAAAAATAAAATAAATTACTGAAATTAACGGTCAGGTCCATGGTTTATACAAACACATGTCCTTTCATTCAAAGATAAAATACCACAGTCTTCCTTTTTTTGTCCAACCTTCCGAGAAAGTGAGTGAGTTATTTTTTTTACTTTTTTTCTTCATGCAATCATCAACCAAAGCACAAACTACTTTACGTGCTTTTTTTTTTCCTACAAACCAAGTTATGGTTGCAAACAAAATGCTTTTCATTGAAATAATCTTGAAGAAATCATTAGGTTAAACCTACATTATCAAGATACGAGGTCTTCCTCATTGGTTTCTTCATTTTTTAGTGCAATTACATTTAGAAAAAATGTATCAATATGTTTTAAATCTTACCAAAAACTCTTATGTTACATTAGATTAAGTTAGGGTCGTTCCATAGCGTAGCGATTGCCACCGTTACGCCACCGTAACGTCGTTACATAACAAAACTACTTTTCTCGGTAACTAATAACGTAGCCTGTTACCTTTCCGTTTCAGTAACGACATTATTGTTGCTGTTGCGTTAAGGGGCTCGTTACTCGTTACTTACTGTGGTCCAAATGGACGGTTTCTCCCGGCAACGGAGAGAGGACTGTGTGACAGCGCAGACTGTCTGCTGTCTGTCAGTGTGTGTCTAGTACGTTGAAAATGAGCGATGATTGGTTGACATTGGTTAACGTTTCAGGCTAAGCCAATCAGAAATAGACCTGGGCGGGTCTTCTTGCCTTATAGGAAGAAGCAGCACACACCCACAAGCAAGACGACGGCAAGTGGCAATTTGAAGTTACAATAAAGATGTCTGTCAAAATGTCAAAACATCAATTTTGTTTTTATTGTACCACTACATTTCATTATGATAGTTGGTACAGAAGAAAAACACAGAACTTTTTTTAAGTGTTTTTATTATTTAAAGTAAGGTAAAGTAACTAGTTATTAGTTACTTTTATAATTTAGTAACTAGTAACGTAACTAGTTACTTTTCAGAGCAGTAACTAGTAAAGTAACAAGTTACTTTTTTAAAAGTAACTTGCCCAACACTGGTCCTGGGTTCGATTCCAGAAGATTGCCGCTTGTCGCTTAACAGTGGTCAGAACAACTACTGTGTTAACACAGTAATTTGACAAATTGAGATCATTAAAGTACAATTTTTTTTTTCTTTTCCATTCTTAGTCAGCCTGAAAAGTCAGTAGAGGTGATAAATGAATAAATAAGGTTCTATTTCTTCTCCATCAGTCATGGTTGTGGACCCAAAACAAAGTTCCTGCTATTTGCCGTAGAAGGTAGTACGGTACCTGCAAAAATCACTCTAATGGCTTCATGATATTTATTATATTTAATTACGCAGGCGTTTTAGCACCTGTAGCTACAGTGTCTTCTCACGTGACATTGAAAAGTTCCGTTCATGTCACTTCACTCGCTCTTCTGACTCAGTAGTGACTGTAACAGTGTTGCTGTTGTGTCTTAATGTTTGAAAAAGCCTGTTGTGTTTATCAGATGGACAAACGCTGCCTTTCTGGTCTGTGAGCAAATGCAGCTCCAGTGTCTTTCTCTGTCTCACTTGTGGAGGTCTTTAAATGATGTTTGGGTTGTTAATGGTTCACTATTTTATTTTGAAAGGCCAGAGACTTCTGGTGTTTCATTTTTTTTTTATTTTTACATGATGCACATGATGTTTGGTGTGTAGATGTCTTCCCGTGTAGCTACTGAATTGCTGTGTAACCGGTGTGCTGCCCTCTTGAGAGAGTCTCGTGCACATTGTTATTTATGGAACTTTGCGTAAAAGTGCGTATGTTTGTGCGCTAAAGCAGAATGAAATGAAGATGTGATCTGAAAATGTTGACACATGTGACACATGATTAAATAAAATCCACCAGTGCTGTGTTGAAAGCAGTTGTTTAGATTCAGGCCTGTACTATAATGTACTTATATGATCAAATACCAATGTATACTGAATACAAGACCATGAACTACACATGACAATGGTTTCCAGGTGTTTTAAAACAAATTGATTCTGTGGACTTCCATTTGAATGGTCATTACCTATACAACGTTGCCCCCTGGTGGTTTATTACTGAAGTTGGTCAGACTCCACATGGTTTTGTCCACGTCCTCCTCGAAGCTTATTTGTATTCTTTGACTTAAACTTAGGTACGAAATAACACTATCTGTGATATCTTTTTCATCTTTATGTTGACTGTGCATCAACATAAAGTGTGGGTGCCATCGTTATGAAGTATTTTCATACTCATAATATTTTCCTACATGCAGCAAACATTTATTGCCATAACTGAAGTTTTTTCCTACCCCATAATATCTTCCTACCCTCTCTTTTAAAGGTGGTAGCATATATGCTTATAGACGTTAAAGACCGATAATATCTGTTTGACACCTTTTAAAAGACAGGGAAGGTAGATAATATGAGTGCTTGCAAAAATGAGCATAGTTAGACTATTTCCAGTAATTTAAGTCACCTGACATCAGCAACCTGGGGCTCCCCCTGGTGGCAAGACCCTATAGCCTATTCTGTTAACCCGGCCTTTCTTATACTTTTACTATTGATTTTTATTTTGTTAACTTTTATTGATAATGAAGTTGAATCCTACCCGCCATCATGACCAATTTGTCTCCTGCACAGACTCTTATTGTACTGTACTGTACTTCAACAGATCACCGTCACACTCTCTGTATTTATGCCTGCTCATTCCGTGTTTTGTCATATGAAGTCATTGTGAATGAAATTATTGCCAGGAAAAAAAAAGAAACTTGCACAAGAAACTGATGTTTCATGAAGCCAACGCTAAGGAAATGAAGCCCTTTCAAAATAATGTTCAGAACGGTCCTGAAACATAAAGACTTGTATATGGAATGGGTTCCAGAATGATTTGATTTGCATTGTAAGAGCTAAGGTTTTGTTGATATATTATACTTTGCTTGGGTTTGTACAAATTACAATAACATTCATATGATGAAAGTACTGATTAAAATACCATCAAAGCTCTTGTCTGTTTCTTTTGTGGAGAGTGTGAAACAAACCAAACATCGAAATTGAATTTATAAATCACCTAGAGTCACTGTAGTAGTGGTAGTAGTAGTAGTAGTAGTACGAACAATAAAAATTGAAGTATTATTATAACAGGGATGTATAAAATCAGCAGTGTGATTTATTTTGTCAAAGGTTAGTGCTACTTGTATTTTATTTTACATTATTTTGAACATTTAGGGGCGTTTTTACACTTCTTTCTCGCTGTAAAGCTGCTGGAGTCTTTAGCTTCGGGATTGATCCAGCTAGCTGGCCAGCTCGCTATCGTCTGTTTTTGTGTTATGTCATATTTCTTCCAGCAGAGGGTAGTGTAGCAGGTGTGTGCCTTGCCTGGAGGCAGTAACAGAAGAAGAACTGGTCAGGAAAGCGGAAGTGATGTTTCAGATTTTTAACTCTGCCTCTGTATAAAAGTCTAAGTGTAGGTAAATCAACTGCTACGCTTGGTTAACACGCACTCCTGAAGATATGGGACGAAAAGTGACTTTGGCGACTTGCTCTTTAAACCAATGGGCTTTGGACTTTGATGGAAACTTAAATAGAATTCTAAAAAGTAAGTAAATTGACTTTATAAATTTTTGAAGAAGTTTGTGAAGAATTACTTTTAGAAAAGACGCCTGTACGACAGTGGCAATAGATAGTCAGTGTTTTTAAGAGGCAGTACGAGAATCAGCAGGACGATTTTACTAAATAACACATACATACATATATATAGTTACCTATTACATAAGTGAATTATGTAAGAAAATATATTATCAGGTCATGTTTGTATTTCAAAACATACAGTAGTTTTAATGCAGCTGTTGTGCACAGTAGGTCATTGATATTTGTGAGGTTTTTAATGTGTTTTCATAAGTATATTTATTATTTTTCTATCTTTATATGTAAATTTGGCTTTATGCTGTCATCTAAATCAATTAGGTATGAAACTGTAGTACGCACACCAACAAAATACATTAAAAACTATAGAGAATTGTTTATATTGTTAACATTACTATTATTATTATTGCAAGTTATGCATGTATTTCTATACATACAGTGTGTCTTTGGTTGGTAGATCGTCTACAAATCCTATCAGTGAACTATTCTTTTAATACTGTGCCAAGTTCAGAACTGTTAAAACAGTGTAAAGAGTTGAAGTTGAGAAGCACTGACCTACTTTACTATTGTCTGTGATATATCCAATAATGAGTAATAAAAATAATATTTTTTTTGTTTCTTGAGCAGATCTTAAGTATAAATAATGTTGATTGAAGTCAGTCTTGTGTTGTGGTTATGGGTTTTTAAACAAAACTGTATAGACGTAGTGATGTATTTGTCAACGACACAACTTAAATAAATAATGTCTGTTAGTGATAAAACAGTTGGACTCTGGTGTTGTTTGTTGTCAGGTCAGCTATTGTTTTTTTTTATTATATTGATGTCCACTGATACTGAACTCAAACACTTGATAAATCTCCAGACTTTTTTTCTCTGCAGGTATTGAGATTGCAAAGTCCCATGGAGCCAAATACAGACTGGGACCAGAGTTAGAGATATGGTAGGATAATAAAAATAAGTGATGAATAAAAAAAAAAATCTTAGTTTTAAGTTGATCACATATTGAGCAAATATGCTGATATTTTCAGTGGTTTTGGCTGCGCTGACCACTTCTATGAGTCGGACACGCTGCTGCACAGTTTCCAGGTCCTGAGGGAACTTCTGGAGTCTCCCATCGCTCAGGACATCATCTGTGATGTTGGAATGTGGGTGTCAGACCTCGCAAACATATTCAGGACTTTCAATACAGTACAGCTGTATTCCTGGTCCCACCAAGAGAGAATAAGTAAGTTTTTTTTTTTTGTCTTTCTGAAACTCTAGGCCTGTCATGCATCATAATGTTCGCTACAACTGCAGGGTGATCTTCCTCAACAGGTGAGTCTGTAAATCAATGTTTGTTAAGCAAAATAAGACATTTTTTCAGCTTATGTGAGGATGACGATGATAAGGTTTTTCTCAGAGTTTGACTCTATTTGGAGAAGAAAAGCAAAAACATAAAATACAAGGAATTCCCTTCAGGAAATTAGGGGAAAAAATACATTCCTTTTTAAATTTTAATTTCACATTTTAGATCACTACTTACTACTACATCTGGGATCACTACTCGTTGTTGTAATTACTTAGTGATACAGTGAGAAAACATACTTTTGCAACATTTTTTTGTTTCTGTATTTGCTTCTGACTCTTTTGCTCCCTTTATTTAAACCTTTTTTTTTTCAACCGTCTTTCTTTTCTTCCTTCATTCCTGCAGGAAGATTCTCCTGATCAGACCTAAAATGGCGATGGCCAACAATGGGATCTACAGGGAGCTGCGTTGGTTCTCACCATGGAATCAACCCAGGTTGATCAAGATGATCAGACTTTACCACCACTATGATAATTAATGTCATACCTGTGGCACCAAACTTAGTTTGTGGTACCGTTTGTACAGTTTTAGGTGAAGATAAGATAAGATCTCTACATATCTATAACTCTTTCATGGATGTCCATTTTTACATTAGGAAGGTGGAGGAATATTTTCTGCCGAGGATGATCCAGGAGGTCACAAACCAGGTGAAGGAACTTTGTTATAGATTTGCTTATTTTAGTACCTGTTCTAACAATAACAGTTAAAAACTAATATAGAACATTTTCTATGAGCTTTTTAGTTTAAAAAAATAATGTTTTTATAATATTTTTTTTTTGTCCTCGGCAGGAAACCGTCCCATTTGGTGACTGTGTGCTGTCCACTAAGGACACTTGTATTGGGACTGAGATATGTGCAGAGCTGTGGTTGCCCAGAAGGTGGGGTATGACTTCTGAGTTGTGGTCTGTAATTGCACCTGTCATTTTATCATGGGATGATCAGTGTTTGAGGTTCACACTAAAGAATCACAAAAAAGTATTTTTATTTAAAGTAAATACTTAAAATATACAATGTAAACAGCAGGTCCTTATTTTTCCCCTTCTTAAAAAAATAAAAATTATTGCCTTCTAGTCAAAAAGTCTAAGACACCTGCTGCCAAGCATATATTTTATAATCTTTTTGTGTAGTGTTTGTTTCCTTTTGTCCCGTCCAAAATTATGACAAAACCAACTGCATTTTTTCTCTGCACAGTCCTCATATTCAAATGGGTCTGGACGGGGTTGAAATCTTCACAAATTCCTCAGCTTCTCACCACGAGCTCAGCAAAGCAGATCAAAGAGTCAATCTGGTCAAGTCAGCCACTAACAAAGTAAGAATTACAGCAGTTTGAATGCAACTCTTTACTGTGGAGTCTCGGTCTGAGGGCTGACGGTCACTACTGTCTTGTCCCAGATTGGTGGGATCTACCTCTACGCCAACATGAAGGGGTGTGATGGAGACCGTGTCTACTTCGATGGCTGTTCCATGGTGGCCATCAATGGTGACATTGTTGCCCAAGGAACTCAGTTCTCTATGGAGGATGTGGTATGTTGGTCAGAACTTAGAACAGGAAGCAGCCTGGATGTGCAGGGTCACCCCTTGTTGACACATTTGTCCTATAAATATACTGAAGTCAAACATCACAAATGGGATTAATAGAACTTTTCAGTTGTTAAAATCAAGAATCATGAGTAATAAATTAACTTAAACCAAAGTGATATAGAATATATGTATATGACATTAGAGAGCAGTAATGAAAACTTCAGTGTGTTTGTTACAGGAGGTGATCACGGCCACGTTAGACCTGGAGGACGTTCGCAGCTACAGAGGAGAAGCATGTCAACCTCACCTGGTGAGACTGGTTTGATTTGGTTACATAGCCTAAGTTAGTTTATGTTGATTAAAGTTAGTTAGTTAGTTAGTAAAAAAAGGATCTGGGAAGGCAACCTTTGAAGACGGGCTAGTCAGGCAGCTGCTGGGCTGCTAGGAGGTGGTCGGGGTCAAAAGAACTTTTCTTTTGCTTCGGGCAGTCATAGGGTAGAAGCCCCAGCGATATCTTGCTAGGAGCTCCAGGAGACCCTAGCACTGTTGCTGCATTTAATATCTGGACAAGGGAAATATGTCCTTTACATTAAAACATGGGTCACGAGTACATCCTGTGTCCCCCCCTTTGTCTTACAGGAACCTGAACCCCAACCATGCCATAGGATCAAAGTTGACTTTTCTCTATCCAATGACGGGGATCTCTGCCTTCCTACTCACCAACCACTGGACTGGCATTTTCACAGCCCGGAGGAAGAGATCAGGTGGTTATATTACCATCAGAACATTAGGCAGAATATAGTCATTATAACCATTACTGTTTTAGCATGTTTGTCTTACTCTATCTGTAAAATACTAATTCAGATATTAACCGTATGTCATCCAGTTTAGGGCCAGCCTGCTGGCTCTGGGATTACCTGAGGAGAAGTGGAATGGTGAGCAGAAGATCTAGAGACAAGGGCTAAATTTCAAGTTAAAATATAATATAAATAATCTAGTCCTGTGGCTAATGTTGATTTGTGTTTCAGGCTGGTTTTCTGTTGCCCCTGAGTGGAGGCGTCGATAGTTCATCCACTGCCTGTATTGTTTACTCTATGTGTTCACTGGTCTGTCAGGCTGTGAAGGATGATAGTGAGTACAGTTGACACCCAGAATCTCTCTGTTACATACGCGATGATAGTTGTTGATTTGCTACTCTAGCGCCCCCTGCTGCTGAACAGTTTTAACAAAAGCCAGGTCTTTTTACCTGTCTTAAAGCATTTCACTTTAAAATTATTTTTGTTTCGATATAATCTTATAATTTTCTCAGCTTATCCTTTTTTTGTATCTTTTCAGACAGTCAGGTTCTGCAGGACGTCCGCAGAGTTGTTGGCGACGACTCCTACCTTCCCCAAGATCCCAGAGAACTGTGTGGGCGCATCTTCACCACGTACTACATGGGCAGTAAGAACTCCTCTAAAGAAACCTGCAACAGGGCCAGAGATCTGGCACAGCAGATAGGAAGGTAGGAAAACTTCTCTCTCTTCACACGGTGTCCACTAGGGGGCACACAACATCATAAGACCGATACCAAGAAAGAAAATGTGAGCTTAAAAAGTGCGTTAACATTTTAGCTGTACATGCACGTGATCATTTTGCATTATTGATATGTTCATGGTAATTGTAAAATTGAATTTTTTTCTTTTTTGTCTTTTTTAAAAAAGTCATGTGTTGTTTGTTTGTTCTTTTTACTGTTGAGTGAATTGTGATGAGATAAAATGGGGAATTGAAATTGTTTGTTGCTCTGTTCTTTTAGTTTCTTAGCAATTTCTTTAAAATTTTAGAGAAAAAAAATGTTCTGTATACCTTCAGAACAACCAACCAAAACATTTGCTTGATAGTTAAAGATTTGCAAGAGAGTTATTTTTATGTTTTAAGTGATTAATCAAAAGCTTTAAATGTAAATGAAGTAAACTTACATTTAGAAAAAATACTTTAAAATTTTACTTTCTCTTCCTTGTTTGCAGCCACCACATGAATGCAAACATAGACATGGCAGTAAGTGGAATTCTGGGAGTTTTCTCAGCCGTTACAGGAAAGTTACCTCAATTCCGTGCTAATGGAGGAAGTCACAGAGAAAACCTGGCTCTGCAGAATGTACAGGTGAGAGGACGAAGAAGAAGAGGAAGACTGTCCTCAGCCGTTCTCCTGGCACAAATATGAAACGTCTGTCACACTGCCTCCAACAGGCCCGCGTCAGGATGGTTCTGGCCTATCTGTTTGCCCAACTGAGTCTGTGGGCCAGAGGGAAACCTGGTGGTCTGCTGGTGCTGGGCTCAGCCAATGTGGATGAGAGGTATTACCCATAAGCCCCTGTTCCCAGGACAGAAACACAGCAACATGAGCGTACAGGAAATGACTGCAATACTGTACAATAGTTCCAAGTTCTGTTGAACTTGAGACTTGCTTTCAGTTGTTACTTTGTTAGAAAAAGGGAGACACCTACTGGTAAAAGTGGGAAACCCATGTTTGTTCTATTTCTTTTTTCCACAATTTTAATTTTCCTCTTCCCCAGTTTGACAGGTTACTTCACCAAGTACGACTGCTCCAGCGCTGACATCAACCCAATAGGAGGCATCAGCAAAACAGCCCTGAAACGTTTCCTGCTCTACTGTGTGGAGAACTTTCAGCTCACTGCTCTCACAGGGTGAGACCGGTTTGGTTGGTTTTAAAGTCATGTTGCAGTGTGTATCACGTGAATGCAATAAGTTGAAATCCAAATTGATGAAAGATGTCTTCACTTCCTCCTTTATACAATAGTTTTCTTAAAAGTTTCTTTTTTTCTTGGGTTTGTTTGCAGGAGAAGTTATGCTTGAGTTAAAGGGGAAATGGTTTACATTATAATTGTGTGGTCAAGGAGGTGAAATACTAGATCTTATGTTGGGGAACAAAATGTTGAGAGACACATCATGAACTAGTGCTTTATATTTGTGGTTATGTTTGACCACAGAATCCTGTCAGCGCCACCTACAGCTGAACTAGAGCCATTAACAGACGGACAGGTGTCACAGACTGACGAGGTAAAAATCAAAGAATATTTCAGCAAAATTTTTTGTTTGAACTTCAAATAAACTGCAATCTGTTGCTCTTTGAAAAAGCTTTTAAAAGTTTTTTTTTTTTTTAAACCACAGGTTTATCCCAGCCTTCTTTAACTAAGACCTTCATCATCCTGTCTTTTTTTCCTGTGCTGTAGGCCGACATGGGGATGACCTACTCTGAGTTGTCTGTGATTGGTAAACTGAGGAAGATCAACAAGTGTGGACCCTTCAGTATGTTCTGCAAACTCATTTATATGTGGAAGGAATCTCTTTCAGCTACAGAGGTGAGTGAGATACTGAAAATTTTTCAGTATCTGTCAGTGTGATGCCATACAGTCAAATGTATTGTTCGTTTTCTTCCTCTTCTTTGTCATCTCCATCCGTAACCATGCAACAGTTTCCATGACCACCACCCAAATCACACTGAACCACAGTCTGAGCCTGCCCGTGGGTCATGAACCCTCTGGAAGTTGTTTGGGGATGGTGCCATGCTCAGAGCCCCTTGGCAGCTGGTGGATTTGAACCTAAAGCCAGACCTAAGTCTGCTGTCTTAACTGCAAGGCCACCACTGTCCCTCCTTTACTTATTTGTCCACCTTAACTATCCCTCCAACCTGGCCTTTCCTTCCCTCTTGTCTCCATCCATGTCAACCTCCATCCACTTTATATGTTGCAATCAATAAGTGAAAAATAATCGCATTGTACTGGTCGACATATTAGTAGAATACCAGGTCAACACTTCTTTAATGTCCTCAGGTCGCCCAGAAGGTGAAACACTTCTTCAGGATGTATTCAGTGAATCGTCACAAGATGACCACAGTGACACCTGCCTACCACGCCGAGAGCTACAGTCCAGACGACAACCGCTTCGACCTCAGACCTTTCCTCTACAACACGCGCTGGACCTGGCAGTTCAGGTGCATCGACAACCAGGTACATGTTGAGGAAACGTAGTGTTCACTGGACTGACTTGTAAATATAATGGAATACCAACCTGAAATACTTTCCAAGGGTTGGAAGCTAACAAATCATTATCTGACTTGTTGAACAACTTGTATTGAACTAGCATAGTTGTTAGGTTAGGAGTTATGACAGTAAAAGCAACAAAAATCAATAAAGCAATAAATGAAACTTTTTTAGCCTCAATATAGTCATTTATATCATGTTAATATAAGCAGCGTTAAATGCATTGCAGTTTGTAATCAGTAGGGAAAAGGTATTTAGGACAAATATGCAATAATACAATGTGTTTATTCATAATTCTACATTTTTTTAACAGTAATATTGTTTTTTTTTCACTTTTTCTCCACAAAGCTGTCTGAGATGCAGGAAGAAAACACAAAGAAGAAATAACTGTGTTTGTGACGTGTCCAGAAGAAATCCACACATCAGTCATTATGTGATTATTACATTTTTATAGCTATTTCTCTGTCAATTTAATTTCACCAGAGTTGGTGAAACTCTGTGACAATGATTTCCCTGGGATTTTGAGTATAAATCTGGTGTCAACATGTCCTTGCTGTTTTTCTGTGTTTTCAATATGTACCATATTACCTCATCCCACTTGAATATCAAGGAACATGTTTATATGTTTTTTTAAGCATCTATAAATGTTGGACCCTAAGGATTGTAATGATTGGACGAATCTAAATAAAGAAACTGTGTTAACAGATATTTGTTTGACCTGTTTAATTCATCATTCATTTGGATTTTATTACAGAATATCTCAGTTTAGACAAACATAAGCAAATAACTACTAACTAACTAACTTTACACCACATATTTGAATTCTTAATTTTGGACATGAATCCCAAATTAAACATATCTGTCCATATGGACTTTCTCTTTGTGATTTCTTTTTTATATGAAGAAACAGCACAGATGCATACCAGGGCAACTTGCAGATGATCTTCATTCCTTCTTTGTTGTGATTTACTTCCTTATTTGGGTGGAGTTAATTTTGGGTGGAGTGGCTTTTTAAAATATGCTAAAGACTGAAGAGGTATTTTTTTGTGAGGTATTTTTTGAGGTATTGTCCTGTGAGCTCAGTTATGTCCTGATATTATACTGATATTACCTTTTAATTATGTTTTCTTAGTTATTGCTGCCACAGACATGGTAGTGTTTATGCACTTTATGCATTGCCCTGTTCTGTATGTGAATAGGTTTTTGTGTAAAATTGTGAAAAATTATCTGGAAAGACTACAAAGAGACTGAAAGAGAAACAAATACCAACATTTAGCTTTGTCTGTTCCATATCTAATGTTTCCATATGGAAAAACAATAAACACAAAAAAAAACCAAAAACAATATTTAATATCTGGGGAGAAGATAAATCATGCATGTTTGTGGTTATTTCCTCAGTATATATCGAGTTTGGCCCTTGATTTCATCTTCTTTCGTCTTGTCCCTTTTTCAGGGGTTGCCACAACGAGACAACATTTTCCATCTCCCCATGTCCTCTGTATCTTCTACTCCAACTCCAACTACCTCCATGTCCTCCCTCATTGCATCCATCAATCTCCCCTTTGTCTCCTACCTGGTAGCTCCATCTCTAGGATCATTCTTCTGCCAATGTATCCACTGTCCCTCCTCTGAACATGTCCAAACCATCTCAATCTGTCTTCTCTAGCTTTCCCTTCAAACCTTACTGTCTGTGTTGTCCCTCTAATGACCTCATTCCTGATCCTGTCCATCTTTGTCTCTCCTAAAGAGGATCTTGGCATCTTTAACTCCTCCACCTCCAGCTCTGTCTCCTGTCTTCTGTCTGTTCCTAGTGTCTCCAATCCATACATCATGGCTGGTCTCACAACAGTCTTGTAAACCTGTGATTTCATGCTAGTTTTTGTAATTCTGACCCACGATAAAGTGGTCCCTATAAATAATAAAAATAGGTTGAGGGACACTGTCCCCATTGTCATATTGCCAAACGGCCACATAAGCAATTAATGTTTAATATAAAAGGGACAAAAAAGGTGAACATTAAATAAAAAAAAGCAATTTCCCACTGCAATACAACACTTCAGACTAATCTTATATTACTCACATTCAGTCACAAAAGAGAGTATTAAAAAATATTCCTTCACGGGCCACAAATGGCCCACGAGCCGCAAGTTTGAGACACATGTCTTAGGGTAAAGAACAACAAACAAAACAATAAACAAAAAGGTGAATCTGGGATATTCTTTACACCGCCCTCACCTGTTCACTGCTGGGATTGAAAATTAGTAAAAAGAAAAAACCGACAAACTCCGGGTTGAATATATATGTATCTTATTATTGTGGACTTTAACAACTTTTTAAAACATTTATATCCTGTTAGGATACAGTAAAAACATTGTTACTACTCTGTCCTGACGACAGGGGCTCCACTGTGTCGGTGTTGGAGGTGGAGTTACTGTGGTTTTTAAAGTGACTGTAAAGTGAAACTCGAGGTTCAGGAGGGAGGGGGCAGCAGCAGCAGCAGACGAACAGTCACTTCCTAAAACACATCTACACACACTTTTCCACTTTATTTTGCGACTCGACATGTTGTTGTTACACTTTTTTCAACTTCCCCTCCACGCAGTGAGCGAACACTGACTGACCGGAACAGCCCACAGCAAAACGCGGTCAAATTTCCTATATGGAAACGGACAGACTGCTGGGCGGCTCGGTCGACGAAGTATCCGAGGATTATGGCTCCTATTCCGGGTCGGAGCACTCAGGGACCACCGGCAGGCGGCGGAAGACCCAGTCAGTGATCGAGGAGACCTGCACCATAGAGAGGAGTCCAGGTGAGTGGAGGTGAAGGAGAAGGAAGTACGAAAAGAAGACGAGAAAAACTAGACTGGCGCGAATAGATTTTATTTTGACTACGAGTTTAAGAGCAGGAATTAAATCGTATTTTTATGAACATTAGGTCGTAAAACGTGATAAAATCCGTAAAGTCTTGAGGACATTGATACAATACCACCAGGAGAAGTTTAATAAATTAACATTGTTTTTGGAAAAGGATAAATACAATAAAAAATAGAATGGTCCTGATCAAACTAAGGACCGGGGCCCAGGTGCAGCCCCCTGGGCTCTGTATTCTGGCCCGCCAAACTTTTCCATATTATACTATTAATATATATTATATATTTGGAAGAGAGGTAAATAATAGAGTGGAGTCAGGATGGAACAACTGAAGAAAAGAGTCAGGAGTGATCTGTGACAGAAGAGAGTCAGCTAAGGTGGAGGGATGGGTTTACAGGACAGTTGCGAGACCAGACATGATGGATGGATTAGAGACACTAGGAATAGGTAGAAGACAGGAGACAGAGCTGGAGGTGGAGGAGTTAAAGATGTTGAGATTCTCTTTAGGAGAGACAAGGATGGACAGGATCAGAGGGACAACACAGACAGGAAGGTTTGGAGAAAAAGCTAGAGAAGACAGATTGAGATGGTTTGGACAATTTCAGAGGAGGGACAGTGGAGATATTGGTAGAAGAATGATCCTAGAGATGGAGCTACCAGGTAGAAGATAATTGGTAGATTGATGGTAGGACATGGAGGTAGTTGGAGCCAGAGTAGAAGATACAGGAAACAGGGTGAGAAGGAAAATGTCGCTGTGGCAACCCCTGAAGAAGGGACAAGCAGAAAAAAGACTATTAATATATGTTATCATGATCTGTCACATTTATCAATGTGTTCTTACATTTACACTGGGAGGAAATGGAGTAATTCCATGTTTAATTTTAACAGCTACATATAAATTCACACGTGTAATAATGTTCAAAAAATAATTGGCTCAAAAATGGACGATAAAACATGAGGTCTGAGGAAGTCTTTTCTGGGGAAAAATGATGTAATATTATGATGAGAAGACACATATGTAAAGTTCCTGTGTAGTTACACTGTAATTTTTTATTTTGTATTTTAATGAAGAGAAAATGCATCTTCCCCATGTCATGTGCATTGGGACAAATTTCTAGAATAGTAGCATATAATATAGAAATAATGGCCCATGGTTCGTTTTTTGAGTAGTAAGAATTTATTTTTCCCATAATATTTCGACTATTTTCTCTCAGTGTTATTTTTTTAAAATGTTTTTTATTCATTTTCCAGATGTTAAATATTATTTCATGCATTATTTTCACTTTGGCCCTGTTATTTTGTTCTGTCTAAGCCGTTTCCTAACTTTCAGTGTATAGGAATAAATGACCTTTCTTCCTGTTAGCTGTCTTGATGTTCTGCCCCTCACGTGGATTTTATTTTATCTCATACAAATCAAAGATGCTTCTGTCTCTCTAAATATTTATTAACTGGCTGTTGAGTTTGTACTACTTTTAATGATGCAGGATTTATGGACAGGACACATGATGTGTACTCTAAAATTCAAGGTAAGGATTTAGGTACAACTAAATGACAGGGTCAAAATGAAAAAACTAGTATTGTTGCAAATTAAAAGGCTGACGTGAGTCACCGTGTTTCGTATTCACGCTGTAGAGTTTAACGTTGTTTCACAGTTTAACCACTGAAGACATGAAGCAGGATGAGAATAGAGGAAGCCCTTCTTGTCAAAGCCTCTCTGTTATCACACTTCACTTTGCTGACGGAGGTAGTGCAGCGGCCGTCTCAAATGTTGTTCTGTCACCAACCCCCGTCCCTCAGACCCAAACACCGGCGCCTTCACTGACACATCCTGCTGTGACACATGAAAAGGGCTCCTGCTAACGGTGTGTGGATTTGAGTCACAGTTTCTCTGTCAATGTAACCACTGAGTGGAAAACCCACTTTATTTATATTAGAATTATACTTCTGTCTTTGTCCCTGCAATACCTGCGTTTGCACAGTTGATGGCATCATAAAGGCTGTTAGAAATATAGTATTTTGGGATTTTATACGTCACTTTTACATGCAATTTATCTTAGTTCACGCGGACGCTCCATCTGTTTTCGGCCCCCGTGTCAAATTTTAGAATAAATTGTTGCACAGTGATTCCCCTTGAAGAGACAGTTGCGACTAAGTAATATATTTCTGCAATTGATTATATTTATTGAAGATTCCTGCTTTGCTATAAAAACATTTATTAGGGTTAAATATAACATTCATTAACACTTCAGTAACTATATATATTAAGTTTATTGGATTTTTATTTTGGCAACAAAAATTAAATATTGTTATTTTTAACATTATTTATTGCCACAGCAAATTCCTGTGTCCCTCTAAAATGACTTTGAGCCACTTTTGGGTTACGACCCACCAGTTGAGAATCCCTGATTATGTTCAGTTTTAGAGAAGGATGTTAGAGATTACGTTGTCAGGAGAAAGTAGATGGTGAAGATGGGAAACCTTAAGGATGTTGCCAACATAGAACATAGAGATAGTTGAAGAGGTGGAGATGAGGTGAGATTAGGTTGATAATCTACTATGGCGCCCCCTTCAGGGAATAGCTGAAAATTAAGGACGAGAGCGCAGAACTGAGCTTAGTTGTAATGGATGTTTTTTTCCACTTGGGTGCAGCATATTTGCTTAATGCTGCATTGCTTTGCATTTTCATTGCGCTCTGGACTCTACTAACTGACCTGAGTGTAGATCTCAGAGCAGGGTTTACAGTTTGCCTCGTCTTAGCAGAAACCCTCATCACACTGCTGGTCGTCCATATAGATAGTTAAGGAGAAGAAAGAGTAATATTTCCAGGTCAAGTGTCAGGTTTCCTAAAAGCTCACAGTTGTTTTTGCAAGTTCAATTACTATTTTTGTTTGGAAGTTGGTGGCCAAGTGGCTAAGGAAGCGGACTTGGGTCAGCAAGGTCCCTGGTTCGAATCCCACTGAGGTCACTCACAGCTCCTGGGGCGCTCATTCACTTTGGTGATGGGTTAAATGCAGAGATCACATTTCGTGACGTGAATCACAACGTCACAATGACAAGGAGTTTGTTTGGGAAACTCTGCTTTAGAATGACGGTCAGTTAGTGACCTCCACTGGTGAGACTGTAGAATACCTCACATTTAAGACTCCCCCAGGCTGTTCCCACAACACTCCCTCACTCCTCCCACTGTTTACAGTTGACTCCTCCACTCATCTCTCCCCAGTTAAGGCGGTTCCCAACCCAGTGTTGGTGAAAATATATGAGTCATTAAGTAATGGGCCGAGGCTTGTGCTCCAACATTCTTTCAGTAAGCACAATGTGGTTACAGCTTCTCAGGTGCAGAGTCCTGGGTTCGATTCCCTGGAGAACCCTAAGCTTGATAATGTTTACCTCCTCTAATTTGCATTGCAAAAGTGTCCACTATATGCGTAAATGTAGATAAACTAAACCCCGAGTGTGTATCATCCAATTACAGTGTGTACTTACAGTAGGAACAGAACGAATACTTAGCCCTAATAATGTTAATAT
Organism: Paraplagusia blochii; assembly: GCA_016785265.1. Lineage (NCBI taxonomy): Eukaryota > Metazoa > Chordata > Actinopteri > Pleuronectiformes > Cynoglossidae > Paraplagusia > Paraplagusia blochii. The sequence goes on from JAFBJS010005311.1 coordinate 69,428, forward strand.
TATTTTAAGCGCTGAAATTCTCACATTACTCATGTCTCTCAGACTTACACAAGTCAAACACCTTTGTTTTGTTGCCCATGTGTGATTCCTTTGTCCCCTTCAGCAGCACATGTCATATTTCCCATGTCTGCTTTAGTAATGTTTGAAGGAATTAAGAAAAGAAAACTGCCGTTTGCTCCCAGTCCAACCAGTTTCCCAGACAAACACAGCTCAGGAGCCAGTGTTGTCGGTAGATTGTCACCGAGCAGGATGTCTGTCCAGACCTCCACTTGATGACTGATGATTAAACTGGAAACCTTTGAGGACAGTGACTAACGTCATGGTCATATTACTGTCCACAGAAGCTAACGAGCTGTACGTCCAACAGGCCGTGGTGTTTATAGAGGACGCCATACAGGTATGTGTGTATTATTCATTTCGTGAATATTTATTCTCAACACAATGACATTGAGTGAAGGTCTAAGGCTGGAACTATTTAGTACAACATGTTTTATTACTGTTTTACTACTGTTAAAATGTAAGGAAGAATGTTTTTTTTGAAGAATTATTTAGCAAGGTTTTGATGAAGTTTTGATAAAGCACCAATATGAGGCTGCTTTAGACCAGCTATTGTGTTATGACTCAAAAAAAAAAACCAAGAAAGACATTTTCTTTTTCTTTTAGACTTTTATTTGAGTTTTGATGAATCCAACCGTGATGTAACCATAGTTATCTAGGTGTGTCTTATTTTGTTAGGTTTGCTGATATCAAACAAATGGATCAGGTTATTCTCTGGTCGCTCCTATGTGATATTGTCATCTGAGCTCTTTCCATTTGCCAATACCAGCCAGACAAGACAAGACATATTTAGAAATAGGAAACATTTTAGAGGCTTTAAAGCGTGTTTTTAGCCATGCTTCACTCTTTCATGATGTTTTTCTTTCCTCCGTAAACACACAATAGCATCCTCACCTCATTGGTCAGAGACAGACAGTGGTCTTCACCTCAAAGTTTAATGTTTCTAAAATGTATTAATAGAATTCACCTCAGGGAATGGAACTGGTTATTGTTTGTGTTTCCATGAGGTTCCCTGCAAAGTTTACTTTTTTTTTTTTCTAATTTAGTCTCAAATTTTATTTTTTGAGTTAAGTTATAAATACTGTCTCCGTTCTTGCAGTACCGGTCCATCAACCACCGGGTTGACTCCAGCTCACTCTGCTTGTATCGATGGTACTACTCACGGATTTGCCAGTGGTAAGATGACGCTACATTGACCTGATACCACTGAACACAACTTTTATGACCATTAAAGCCTAAAAAGTATGCAAGTGTTAAGTAGAAAGTATTTTCAAGAGTTCTTCTCAACACATGATTGTTTAATGTTTGGTCATATTGTGTCTAAGCCGATTGTGAGATGACAGTAAGGTTTAATGTTTTCCCCGAAAATTACAAAAATCAAATCCCGGTAAAAGACGAGCTATTTTCCGGGAATCCCGAGACTTATTTATTTATGTTTTACTGTCCCTGTTTTATAGGCCTTATTTAAATATAATTCAAATATTCATCGCAACCTGCATTGTACATCAAATTATTGCTATGTTAGGCTAGAATTAGTGATGCAAAACAAGAGGTTTCATCTCCACTGCATCTATAAAGACTTGTTTCGTGGGCGACATCTGCTGCATTAATATGGCATTTTCGTTTGCAAATCCTCTTTTGAAAAACTGGCCAATTGTTATAGCCTAAAAAATATTTTTTTTCTAAAAAACGTTTTTTACAAAACTCTGATTTAAAAGCTAGATATGTTAAAGCTAACTATAACAGTGGTAATTTCTTAATGCATTAGGCATGTATCCTAAAACTAAGTTCATGATTGTAGGCTGAAGAGGCTGCAAAAAACACTGGAATGAAAGATCATCTCAGCTCTTGATTAGGACGAGACTTGTCCTAATCGAGACCTCAGGCCTACACTCCTCTCACCAGTCCTCTGTCTTTCTGTCTCAGGGGCCTTGGCCTGACTATTGCAATCTTGTTGCTGCTGGCCCTTGTGGAGCGTCCGTCATCTTTGTCCGTAACATCAGACCTACGGTATCGTCCAACACCATGGGAGCCTCCCTGTGGCCTGACTGAGGCCATCGAGATTCTCTGTCTAATCATCTTCTCTCTTGACCTTGTTGTTAAGGTAATAAAACATATGGGGACATGTTTGGTTTATGCCTATTTTTCTTGTCTTATTGACACACATTTTAACCATGTCTTTATTTATTTTGATCCACAGAGTTATTTGATTGGCTGGGATGAGTTTAGGAAAAGCAAATGGCTCATTGGTTACACTGCGGTTCTGTCACTTTCCATAATCGACTGGGTGCTGTCTGTCAGCATGGTGTGTGACGAGGTGAGGCTAAGGATTATTGTACACATCTAACTTTCATCATCATTCAGGTTTTGCTTCATCATTATTTATATTTTGTTGCTAACACCAAATTGCTGTAAAATATCAAACCTCCTCTCCTCGCACATCCAGACAATAACTCAAATATATATATTTTTTTTTTCAGAAATTGAGAGTGCGCCGGATTGTTCGGCCCTTTTTTCTCCTGCAAAACTCCTCATTGATGAAAAAGACGCTAAAGTGTATTAAGAGGACCCTACCGGAGATTGCCAGGTAAAGAGACCTGAAGATGTACAAAAAATACTTTACAAAGGATAATCAAGAGAGATTAGATACTTAACCTGTCAAAATCAAAGCCAGGGTCCCCTCTTTATCTTGAGTGACATCACTTAATCCTTTTATAATAACTCTTTGATCTTCTATGACTCCTACTAATGTGAGATTTCAAAGAGTGGGAGTTGTTTTTGTTTTGCCGGCATTTTGTTTAAAAAAATATAAATGTTGTGATACGCCAAACAAACAATCCCTTCGTCTCTTAGATCTTTTAGTTGGAAAATTAGTGCCTTTTTCCCAAAACATGGCATCTGCTCAAACATCCACATCGCGTACGAATGATTCAGTGAGAAACAAAAGTCAGCCTCCACCCGGTGCTCCACCCGGTGCTCCACCCGGTGCTCCACCTGGTGCAGGGAGGAACAGTCACCTCTTCCTCGCCAAAGTGATCTTACAGATCTTTGAGAAGACTGGTGCACTCAAAGGACTGTCTGATAATGAGGCCACGGTCCATGTCTGCCACCTGGTGACTGAAGTGATGAAAGAACTGGTTATTCCAACTAAAGATCCTCTGGACGAGGAGAAGGCCCCTGTGCTGGCTCAAAAAGTAGTTAAAGACCTTGAAGACAAGTATAAAGAAAGGCTGGGGAAAATGCTGCTGGAGAAGAATCAAGTCCTGTCCATCCTCATCCCCTGTCTTCAGAAACACATGAAGGAGATAAATAAGAAATCAAGCCGGAAAGCCTTTGTGGTGGCACTCGTTGCTGCCATTAACCTCAGCATTATTGGTTTTACTGTCTTCATTGTCTTCGTATTAATGGGCTTCATTTGAAAGATGTCATTCATAGACCTGCAGGGACATTAAAGTCACTGTTTTTGGAGTGGACCAGGTTGGGATCACCACGGGTCAACTACTCTGATAAGTTCTCCTGCATCAGAATGTTGCAGTTTAGTCCTGGGCTCCTTCTGTCTCTATGCCAACGATGGCAGGGTCGATGTCTTCCTGGAGCTTGTCCCATCGAAACAGTCCATCAGATTCGAATCAGTCCAGTGGAAACCAGCACAGACCTGTGGTTGAAGCTGAGATTTCATGTATTGTATGAAACAAAATAGTGGAAGTATTAGGAAATGGTCAACCAGCGTCATTTGGAAACGAAGAGAAGTGGCAACAGCTCTTGGACAATGTCAACGCCATCGTTTGAAAATAGCCAGGACGGAGAAAACAGGAATAGGAGAGTCGACAAGCACGAGGTCATTCGGACAGGATGAGCTCGATCCTGTCCTCATTTATCCTAATTTAACATAGTTCCTTGCTGGTGCGTCTCTGGTACATTCCTGGTTCCAGAACAGTTGGAGACAGTGTCAGCACGGAAGAAATGTCTTTTACATGAATACAAAGGAACATCTTTTAGTTTTTGGGATCTTTGTCTTTCTTAACAAAGCTGGCAAAAATAGTGGGATGACCAGATGGTGCTATACAGACTGAAGAAGTCCGTTTTCTTTGTCCTAGAACCTGTTGTACCACATAGGTTCAAATATTGTTTGTTTCGTAAGTACATTATTTAAAACACAAAAAACACTAGGAGATAGTAAGGCTTCGAAGTTTGTCAGTGAACACTATCTCTTTACAAAGTAGCCAAAATTACGATAAAAAAATCTGCAGATGTGTTAGTTTCTCAGCTGATTGTGTTGGTTTGTCACACAGTAAAATCGTATAGTAGAAGTTTTTATTATTGGTCAGAGTAACAGTAAGATAGTAAAATAAAAAAAAAAAACAGATCCAGGAGAAGTTTTGTACAGCAACTGTTTTTTAATAACAAAAAATGTCAACAATTTTATATGTCCCTGAATTTTTATGAATTCAATAAACTGTTGAAAGAAAAAAAGTAAAGATATTATGTGCTTTTTAGTTGCACTGATCTCCTGAGAGAATGGTTCAATCTGAAAAAAAAAATGTGTTTCACATTTTTATTTGTAATTGAGTGGCAAATGCATTTTAATATATTTGGAAAAAATCAATAAATACATCAAAGGCATAATGATATTATTCTAACACATAGTCATAGGCCACATGTGTCCTGGTCTAACTAATAATGATTTTACTATTTCTGTTTTCCACAAGTTTCTTTTTCACCTCATTTGTGCAGTGTTTTCCATCCCTGGTCTTTGTATGTGTGTGTATTTCCAGTGTCATCCTGCTGTTGGCGCTCCATCTCACCCTCTTCACCATGATTGGAATGCTGCTGTTCGCTAAAAATGAGGTGAGTCTATTCTGCAGGACTCTGCGCTCTCTTCAGACTTCACATGATTTGGTTGTACCTACACTAGTTTATACTTATATTTTATAATCTACTGCCAACAATTTTTTTTTGCGCAAAATCAACTATAAATATTGTCAATCATGATTATGATTAATTATTCATGAAGTAACCTAATGAATTCTGATTAATCATGACTAATACACTTCTTACAATTTTGATTAAAGAACACTAAGAGAATATAAAGTTTTTAAAATGTTTAAAAAAAAAATTGTTGCATTTCTTAAATTTTTTAAAATTTTTACGCAAATACTTTACAAATCCATGCACGAGTATTTATCTGTTATTAATTAATAAAATAAACTTTAAACCACTCTAACTCCCTCACTTGTGTTTCTCCACAGGACCCAAAGAAGAATGGGGAGTGGGAAGTTTATTTCAGAAACCTGACCACGTCTCTTACCTCCATGCTGGTGCTGCTCACTACAGCCAACAACCCTGATGGTAGAAGATTTATTTTCCTACTATGATGTAGTTGATTTGTTCTAATCCTCGGTTATCGTGACACCACTTCTCCACCTTAATGACTTCTTCTATATTTGTCCAGTCATGATCCCGGCCTACTCTGTAAACAGAGCCTACTCCATTTTCTTCTTCGCCTTCAGTATTATTGGTAAGTCGTCCTTCCCTCATCCATAAAATGACATATTTGTCTTCAAATATTCCAGGAATTTTTGTCTTTTACCCTCAGGAACCTACTGTCTGATGAACCTTCTCACAGCCATCATCTATAACCAGTTCAGGGGATATTTGCTTGTAAGTATTTCACCAATCAACACAATTAAATATATACCTGGAGCTAAATATATTGATCATTTTGAATATGTTTAAAATAAACAGGCATTGGCAAGTTCTTTGACTCTCGGGCTGAAAAAAAAAAATATTTATTATGTATGTATAATCAAGTTGTGTATATATACAGAGAGATATATCAATGCATTGGTGGTTCAGTGGTAGAATTCTCGCCTGCCACGCGGGAGGCCCGGGTTCGATTCCCGGCCAATGCAATCCTTTATAACAATATGGCACAAATGTGTTTGAAAACACTGATATATAACAGGTTTTATTTCTTTTTATTTTTTGGGATAATTCAAACATTTAACATTTTAAAATTTTTGGAAAAGTTAAATTTTCTGCAGATGCAATAACTTTGCCATGACATTTTTGGAAAAACGTCCAATGTCCAATTTTATTCGCAAACTTTTGAGAAAGAGACAACTTTATTGAAATCACATATTTCACTGATAAAAGATACTCCCAACGGATTCATTAAGTTATATCTGTCTAAATATAATTCCAGGTGTGCTCATAGGTTTAGTTTTGATGTCTCCAGTGCGAATCTACAATGAAAATAGTCATGAAAGTAGAGGAAAGCCATTATATGAGAAGTTGTGTCCAAACTTTTATGTTTTGAAAAAGTTTGGACGGCCAAATTACAAAGGTAAGTGGGCCCCAGCTGGCCCCCAGGCCTTAGTTTCCTCTTGCCCAATTGAAACACTTCCAACATTAATGTTACCTTAAGGAAAACATTACACTAATTAGTTTTTTCCAACCAGATGGCCGTTCAAACATCCATCATCAGGAGACGACTGGGGATCCGAGCTGCTTTCCAAGTTCTCAGCTGCCTTGGAGCTCAGCAGGCTTCTGAGTGAGTGCACAGGAAAACAGTTTTTCACACAAACACATGCACACGAAACAGTTGAATCCAATTTTCCAATCCAATTTTATTTTTGCATTTTAAGGGAGCGTGTACAAGTTGACACAGTCCTGGAGGTGATGTCCAGAGTGACCATGAAAAGTTACTACAGAACGGCTATTGTCACGGTCAGAGCTCAAACCACGGCACTGTAGAGACACACGTTTCTGGAAGAAGTTTAAAATGCCCTATATTCAGTAAAGATATTTCACTTTTACAGGGGAAACAATAATTACATCTAAAAAACGTTTGACGTTGATTTTTACTTTATTGATTATTCGTTATTGTGCTCCCTGTCGAAATGTCTGACTAAAAAAGTAAACACTGGGTTAAAAATGTTGACTGTCTCATTGTCAACACCAGGAGGCGCAGCAATACACTGAGCAGGGATTCATGGACCTGAGGCAGTTCAGTAAGATCTTTGATGAACTGGATAAAGACCGTATCAAAGAGGTAAATCTGTGTGCTGCACTGGAGGAAAAGTGATTTGATTTTGTAAATTTAAACAACAGTCATGTTTTTTTTTTAAATGTAATTATTTCCTTTTTGAGTCTGTTTTTGTTTTTTGTTTTTTTGATATTTTTCAGCATCCTCCTTTGCCCCATTATGAATCTCCAGTCCTGCAGAAACTTCAGGACATTTTCAGCCACTACTATCTCACCATATTTGGTAATGTGGTGGCACTCGCTAATGTTATTTGCATATGTGTAAGTATTAACCCTTTAATAAACATAATGAATTGGTAGAAGTGCAATGGCTTCATCACTGTCATCATCATCGTTAAAGATTTCCTAGATTTGATGCTTGAATGAATAAAAAATATACAACAATCTCTCAGCCACTCCTAGCAGTGCAACACAAACAATTGTCCATCTTTCTAGACCATCCTGGTGTTGAATTCTGAAAAGACCACGTCAGAAAGGGACAACCTCATCCTAGAGGTCTGTAGCTGTCAGAGTAACGTTTCCATTGTCTTTTATAAAGATCCGTTGACGTATTGTCTGCTTTATTTCTCATATTCAAGATTATCAACCTGTGCTTCATCCTTTACTACCTGTTTGAGATGTCGGTGAAGATCTTCGCCTTTGGCTGGAGAGGTTATCTCTCCTACAGGAACAACATCTTTGATGGATTTCTTACAATTCTGCTGCTGGTAACTATGACTCTGATTGAGCTCAAGAATCCATTTTTGTCAACCTGAAAAATACATATCTTTCAACCATAACTAAAACTTAGAGTAAGTATAGAGACAAGACAACAAATAAAAATGTAGGCTATAAAACCATATGTTTATGTAATATATAGTAAAAAAAAAAATTGAGACAATATAAACAATGGAAGAGAAATGGCACGATATAGATGCTGGGGGACTTTTCTATTGTTTAACTTTAACCACCAAAATATTAATAACTAAGTATTTTAAGACAAATGAGTGCATTTTTAGTTATTTTTGAAAAACTTTTATTTTTGGAGATTACTTCTGGATCTTATGAGGACAGTATTTCACGGTGATCACTAGTCTCCAAACCAAAAAAAAAAAAAATTTTACAATTTTTACCACCAAAATATTAATAACTAAGTATTTTAAGACAAATGAGTACATTTTTAGTTATTTTTGAAAAACTTTTATTTTTGGAGATTACTTCCGGATCCTATAAGGACAGTATTTCACAGTGATCAATAGTCTCCAAACCCCAAAAAAAATAATTTTCACAATTTTAACCACCAAAATATTAATAACTAAGTATTTTAAGACAAATGAGTGCATTTTTAGTTATTTTTGAAAAACTTTTATTTTTGAAGATTACTTCTGGATCTTATGAGGACAGTATTTTACAGTGATCAATAGTCTCCAAACCCAAAAAAAAATAATTTTCACAATTTTAACCACTAAAATATTAATAACTAAGTATTTTAAGACCAATGAGTGCATTTTTAGTTATTTTTGAAAAACTTTTATCTTTGGAGATTACTTCCGGATCTTATGAGGACAGTATTTCACAGTGATCACTAGTCTCCAAACCAAAAAAAAAATTTTTTTTACAATTTTAACCACCAAAATATTAATAACTAAGTATTTTAAGACAAATGAGTGCATTTTTAGTTATTTTTGAAAAACTTTTATTTTTGGAAATTACCTCCGGATCTTATGAGGACAGTATTTCACAGTGATACTAGTCTCCAAACCCAAAAAAAATAATTTTCACAATTTTAACCACCAAAATATTAATAACTAAGTATTTTAAGACAAATGAGTGCATTTTTAGTTATTTTTGAAAATCTTTTATTTTTGGAGATTACTTCCGGATCTTATGAGGACAGTATTTCACAGTGATACTAGTCTCCAAACCAAAAAAAAAATAGTTTTCACAATTTTAACCACCAAAATATTAATAACTAAGTATTTTAAGACAAATGA
>JAFBJS010005314.1:0-10317 GCA_016785265.1 Paraplagusia blochii
TGTGATAGCACACACTGTGTTGTGCTAAGTGTAATGTTTATAATAGCCTCAGACAATAATTTCTGATATATTGGTTAAAATCACAGGAATTTGGAACTTTTTCAAAAATAAATAGCAAAAAAAACCTTTAATGTCATAATCAGCAAAAGTTGATCATTTCTCATCCTAAGAAGCACATTTTTACATGTGGCACAATATATAAGAGAAAGGTATATTTACTCATTAGCTGATGTTTTGTCGGAATCATGCATGTCCTGTCTTTTCATGCTTGTCATAAAATTACTCCTAAGCTGATGTTTTGACCGAATCATGCTTTTCAAACAAAGAATTAATTATTTACTGCATTGTTACTTTTTTCTAACAATACTTTTGAAATTTCAAAAAATGATAAAAAAAAAAATAGCGGCAGTTGTCGTTGAGGCATTGATTTTCTAACAATACTTTAAAATTCCAAAAAATTATGAAAGAAAAGCTAAAAAAGTAGTTTTCGCTCAAACGGTGAAAAAAACTCAGAGATATTAGGGTTTTACAGATTCATGAGGTTAAGGTTGGATGCGGAGACACAGCTATTTTTCATTGATTAAAGCCGACAAAAAAAGCACTTGGGGCGGCAGTTGTCCTTGAGGCATCCTGGCTGCACTGCTCCACAGAGTTATTGTATGCCTGATAAGTTAATGAAATCTGTAAGCCAAGCACACATTACTATACACACAGTATATAAAATATTAGTTTTTGGTAACACACACTTTGCTGTGGTAAGTGTAGTGTTTATGACAGCCTCAGACTATCAGGAAAAACCTTTAATGTCACAATGAGCCAAAGTAGATTAAACCTCAGCCTCAGAAGCACATTTTGACATCTGGCACAATATATGAGAGAATGGCTTATTTACTTATCAGCTGATATTTTGTCGGAATCATGCATGTCTTGTCTTGTCATGCCTGGCATAAAATTAATCTTAAGCTGATGTTTTGACCGAATCATGCTTTTCTGACTAAGAATTAATTATTAATACATCGTTACTTTTTTCTAACAGTACTTTTAAAATTGCAAAAAGTGATGAAAGAAAAGCTAAAAAAAGTAGCGGCAGTTGTTGTTAGGTAAGCTTAGAGGACATAGACCAATCACAGAACAGCTCCAATGTATTGACCAATCACAGGCCAGTTCCATAGTATTTAACCAATCACAGGCCATTTCCATAGTGTAAGACCAATCACAGGTCAGCTCTACAATCTTTGACCAAGTACAGAGTAGATTACTTTACTTTGATCAATGAAAGGTAAGCTCACTGAACATTGACCAATCACACAAAAGCTTCATGGTATTGACCAATCACAGCCCAGCTCAGGGTACATAGTCCAATCACAGAACAACTGGAAGTATTGACCAATCAAAGGCCAGTTCCATAGCATTCAACCCTTCATAGGCCTGCTCTAAAGTATTAAACCAATGACAGGCCAGCTCTTTAATCTTTGACCAGTCACAGAGCAGATTAGTCTATTTTGACCAATGACAGGGAAGCTCAGTTAACATTGACAAATCACACGAGAGCGCAATCGTATTTACAAATCACAGCCCACCTCAGTAGATGTAGACCAATCACAGACCAGCTCCAAGGTATTGACTATTCATAGTAAGCTTAGTTAACATAGACCAATCACAGACAAGCTCCAAAGAGTTGACCAATCACACGCCAGTTCTATAGTATTTAACATTTCACAGGCCAGCTCCACAGTATAAGACCAATCATATGTCAGCTTTACAATCTTTGACCAATCACAGGGCAGCTCCATCTTAATGACAGACCAGTTCCAAAGTATTGCCAGCTTAGAGGAAATAGACGAATGACAGACTAGCTCCAAAGGATTGACCAATTACAGGTTAGTTCAATAATATTTAACCAATCACAGGCCAGCTTCATATTATTAGACCAATCACAAGCCCGCTCTATAATGTTTAACCAATCTCAGGCCATATTAGTCTACTTTGGCCAATCACAGATAAGCTCAGTGAACATTGATCAATCACAAGCCAGTTCCATTGTATTGACCAATCACGGGCCAGCTCATTGGACAAAGACCAATCAGAGAACAGCACCAATGTATTGAGTAATCCCAGGCCACTTTCATGGCAATTATCCATTCACAGGTCAGCTCTATAGTATTTGACAAACCACAGGGCAGATTAGTCTATTTTGACCAATCATAGGAGCTAGCTCAGTAGACATAGACCAATCACAGACCAGCTTCAAATGATGACTAATCACAGGCCAGTTCCATATTATTTAATCAATCACAGGCCAGCTCTACAAGCTTTGACAAATCACAGAGTACAATTGTCTATCTCGACCCATGAAAGGCAAGCTCACTAAACTCAGTGGCCGTAGTCCAATCAGAGAACAGCTGGAAGGATCGACCAATCAAAGGCCAGTTCAATAGCATTTAACCAATTACAGGTAAGCTCTTTAATCTTTGACCACTCACAGGGCAGATTAGTCCTTTTTGACCAATGAACTGGAAGCTCAGTAAACATTGACAAATCACATGTGAGCTCCATCGTATTTACCAATCACAGCCCAGCACAGTAAGCTCAGTGAACAATGATCAATCACAAGCCAGTTCCATCGTATTGACCAATCACGGGCCAGCTCACTGGACATAGACCAATGAAAGGATACCTCACTGATAATTGAAAAATCACACAAACGCTCCATGGTATTGAAAATCACCGCAAAGCTGAGTGGACATGGTAAAATATAGACCAGCTTAAAGTATTAACCAATCACAGGCCAGCTCTACAGTAATAAACCAATCACAGGCCAGCTCTATAATCTTTGACCAATCACAGAGCAGAACAGTCTATTTTGACAAATCACAGGGAAACTTAGTGAACATTGATCAATCACACGCAAGACCCATCGTATTGACCAATCACAAACTAACTCAGTGGACATAGACAATCAGAGAGCAGCTCAAAAGTCTTGAGCAATCACGCTAAGCTTAGAGGACATTGACCAATCACAGCCCAGCTCAGTGAACATAGTCCAATCACAGACCAGCTGGAGGTATTGACCAATCAAAGGCCAGTTCCAAAGTATTGACCAATCACACGCCAGTGCTATAGTATTTAACCAATTACAGGCCAGCTCCACAGTATAAGACCAATCATATTTCAGCTTTACAATCTTTGACCAATCACAGGCCAGCTCCATAGTGTAAGACCAATCACAGGTCAGCTCTACAATCTTTGACCAAGTACAGAGTAGATTAGTTTACTTCAATGAATGGCAAGCTCACTGAACATTGACCAATCACACAAAAGCTTCATGGTATTGACCAATCACAGCCCAGCTCAGGGTACATAGTCCAATCACAGACCAGCTGGAAGTATTGACCAATCAAAGGCCAGTTCCATAGCATTCAACCCTTCATAGGCCTGCTTATCATATGTCAGCTTTACAATCTTTGACCAATCACAGGCAAGCTCAGTCAACATTGACCAATCACAGGGCAGCTCCATCTTAATGACAGACCAGCTCCACAGTATGCCAGCTTAGAAGAAATAGGCGAATGACAGACTAGCTCCAAAGGATTGACCAATTACAGGTTAATTCAATAATATTTAACCAATCACAGGCCAGTTCCATAGTTTTAGACCAATCATAGTCCAGCTCTACAATCTTTGACCAATCTCAGGCCATATTAGTCTACTTTGACCAATCACAGACAAGCTCAGTGAACATTAATCAATCACAAGGCAGTTCCACCTAATGATGAATCACAGACAAGCTGCGAAAAAATGAGCAATCACAGGCTGGTTTGATAGTATTTAACCAATCACAGGACAGCTTCATATTATTAGACCAAACACAAGCCCGCTCTATAATCTTTGACCAATCAGAGGCCATATTAGTCTACTTTGGCCAATCACAGATAAGCTCAGTGAACATTGATCAAACACAAGCCAGTTCCATTGTATTGACCAATCACGGGCCAGCTCATTGGACATAGACCAATCAGAGAACAGCACCAATGTATTGAGTAATCCCAGGCCACTTTCATGGCAATTATCCATTCAAAGGTCAGCTCTATAGTATTTGACAAACCACAGGGCAGATTAGTCTATTTTGACCAATCATAGGAGCTAGCTCAGTAGACATAGACCAATCACAGACCAGCTTCAAATGATGACCAATCACAGGCCAGTTCCATATTATTTAATCAATCTCAGGCCAGCTCTACAAGCTTTGACAAATCACAGAGTACAATTGTCTATCTCGACCCATGAAAGGCAAGCTCACTAAACTCAGTGGCCGTAGTCCAATCAGAGAACAGCTGGAAGGATCAACCAATCAAAGGCCAGTTCCATAGCATTTAACCAATTACAGGTAAGCTCTTTAATCTTTGACCACTCACAGGGCAGATTAGTCCTTTTTGACCAATGAACTGGAAGCTCAGTAAACATTGACAAATCACATGTGAGCTCCATCGTATTTACCAATCACAGCCCAGCCCAGTATACATAGACCAATCACAGACCATTTCCAAGGTTTTGACCAATCATTTGTAAGCTTAGTTGAAATAGACCAATCACAGACCAGCTCCAAAGTATTAACCAATCACAAGCCAGTTCTATAGTATTTAACCCATCACAGGCCAGCTCAGTGATCATTGACCAATCAAAGGCCAGCTCCATCTTAATGACGAATCACAGACCAGCTCTAAAGTATTCACTAATCAAAATCCCAGCAAAGCTCAGTGGACATGAGAAAATAAAGACCAGCTTAAAGTATTAACCATTCACAGGCCAGCTCTAAAGTAATAAGCCAATCACAGGCCAGCTCTATAATCTTTGACCAATCACAGAGCAGAACAGTCTATTTTGACAAATCACAGGGAAACTTAGTGAACATTGATCAATCACACGCAAGACCCATCGTATTGACCAATCACAAACTAACTCAGTGGACATAGACAATCAGAGAGCAGCTCAAAAGTATTGAGCAATCACGCTAAGCTTAGAGGACATAGACCAATCACAGCCCAGCTCAGTGAACATAGTCCAATCACAGACCAGCTGGAGGTATTGACCAATCAAAGGCCAGTTCCAAAGTATTGACCAATCACACGCCAGTGCTATAGTATTTAACCCATCACAGGCCCTGTCTCTTATACACATCTAGATGTGTATAAGAGACAGGTATAAGACCAATCATATTTCAGCTTTACAATCTTTGACCAATCACAGGCAAGCTCAGTCAACATTGACCAATCACAGGCCAGCTCCATCGTATTGACCTAACACAGGCCGGCTCCAAATTGTTTTGACCAATCACAGCCCAGCTCAGGGTACATAGTCCAATCACAGACCAGCTGGAAGTATTGACCAATCAAAGGCCAGTTCCATAGCATTCAACCCTTCATAGGCCTGCTCTAAAGTATTAAACCAATCACAGGCCAGCTCTTTAATCTTTGACCAGTCACAGAGCAGATTAGTCTATTTTGACCAATGACAGGGAAGCTCAGTAAACATTGACAAATCACACGAGAGCTCAATCGTATTTACAAATCACAGCCCACCTCAGTAGACGTAGAACAATCACAGACCAGCTCCAAGGAATTGACTATTCATAGTAAGCTTAGTTAACATAGACCAATCACAGACAAGCTCCAAAGAGTTGACCAATCACACGCCAGTTCTATAGTATTTAACATTTCACAGGCCAGCTCCACAGTATAAGACCAATCATATGTCAGCTTTACAATCTTTGACCAATCACAGGCAAGCTCAGTCAACATTGACCAATCACAGGGCAGCTCCATCTTAATAACAGACCAGCTCCAAAGTATGCCAGCTTAGAGGAAATAGACGAATGACAGACTAGCTCCAAAGGATTGACCAATTACAGGTTAATTCAATAATATTTAACCAATCACAGGCCAGCTCCATGGTTTTAGACCAATCATAGTCCAGCTCTACAATCTTTGACCAATCTCAGGCCATATTAGTCTACTTTGACCAATCACAGACAAGCTCAGTGAACATTAATCAATCACAAGGCAGTTCCACCTAATGATGAATCACAGACAAGCAGCGAAAAAATGAGCAATCACAGGCTGGTTTGATAGTATTTAACCAATCACAGGACAGCTTCATATTATTAGACCAAACACAAGCCCGCTCTATAATCTTTGACCAATCAGAAGCCATATTAGTCTACTTTGGCCAATCACAGATAAGCTCAGTGAACATTGATCAAACACAAGCCAGTTCCATTGTATTGACCAATCACGGGCCAGCTCATTGGACATAGACCAATCAGAGAACAGCACCAATGTATTGAGTAATCCCAGGCCACTTTCATGGCAATTATCCATTCACAGGTCAGCTCTATAGTATTTGACAAACCACAGGGCAGATTAGTCTATTTTGACCAATCATAGGAGCTAGCTCAGTAGACATAGACCAATCACAGACCAGCTGGAGGTATTGACCAATCAAAGGCCAGTTCCAAAGTATTGACCAATCACACGCCAGTGCTATAGTATTTAACCCATCACAGGCCAGCTCAGTGATCATTGACCAATCAAAGGCCAGCTCCATCTTAACGACGAATCACAGACCAGCTCTAAAGTATTCACTAATCACCGGCCAGATTAGAGAACATAGACCAATCACTTGCCAGCTGTACAAACTTTGACCATTTACAGAGTAGATTAGTCTATTTTGACCAATGGAAGAATACCTCACTGATAATTGAAAAATCGCACATAAGCTCCATGGTATTGAAAATCCCAGCAAAGCTCAGTGGACATGAGAAAATAAAGACCAGCTTAAAGTATTAACCATTCACAGGCCAGCTCTAAAGTAATAAACCAATCACAGGCCAGCTCTATAATCTTTGACCAATCACAGAGCAGAACAGTCTATTTTGACAAATCACAGGGAAACTGAGTGAACATTGATCAATCACACGCAAGACCCATCGTATTGACCAATCACAAACTAACTCAGTGGACATAGACAATCAGAGAGCAGCTCAAAAGTATTGAGCAATCACGCTAAGCTTAGAAGACATAGACCAATCACAGCCCAGCTCAGTGAACATAGTCCAATCACAGACCAGCTGGAGGTATTGACCAATCAAAGGCCAGTTCCAAAGTATTGACCAATCACACGCCAGTGCTATAGTATTTAACCTATTACGGGCCAGCTCCACAGTATAAGACCAATCATATTTCAGCTTTACAATCTTTGACCAATTACAGGCAAGCTCAGTGAACATTGGCCAATCACAGGGCAGCTCCAAAGTATTCACCGATACAAGCCAGCTTAGAGGAAATAATAATAATAATACATTTTATTTATTATTATTATTTATATTATTTTATTTTAGGCGCCTTTCTCTCACTCAAGGACACTGTATAGTACATAGTAATGACACAGTAAAAACAATCAACAACAACAGAGGGTGGATATGGAAATTTAAGAAGTGTTACAATGAGAATGCAGTGGTAAACAGATGGGTTTTTAGAGAACATTTAAATTGTGAGAGAGTGTCTATGTTTCTAATAGTTAGGGGGAGAGCGTTCCAGAGATGGGGAGCAGAGTGACTGAATGCTTTACTCCCCATGGTGGTGAGACGAAAGGTGGGGACGGTCAGGTGGACAGAGGAGGATGATCTGAGTGAGTGAGAGGGGAGGGCCAAATGGAAAAGATCTGATAAGTATGTGGGTGCAAGATTATGGATAATTTTAAATGTGAGCATAAGTATTTTGTATGAGATATGAAGCTTAATGGGGAGCCAGTGAAGTTGCTGTAGGACAGGAGTGATGTGGTGGGAGTATGGGGTTTTGGTGATTATACGGGCAGCTGAGTTTTGGACCAACTGGAGTTTATGTAAGGATTTCTGGGGAATGCCAAAGAGAAGGGAGTTACAAAAATCGAGGCGTGAGGTGACGAGGCTGTGGACCAGGATTGCAGTGGTTTGAGGAGTGAGGGAGGGTCGAAGGCGGTTGATGTTTCGCAGGTGGAAATAGGCAGAACGGGTCAGGGCTGTCTCTAGAACGGGTCAGGGTGTTGATATGGGATTGAAAAGACAGAGTGTTATCAAGGATGACACCCAGACTCTTGACTTGTGACGAGGGAGAGATGGAACTGTTGTCAATATCTATGGAGAAGCTGTTGGATTTGGACACTGTTGCTTTGGTACCAATGAGGATCACCTCAGTCTTATTGCTGTTAAGTTTAAGTAGATTTCAGGTTAACCAGGATTTTATTTCAGCTAAGCAGGCAGTAAGGGAGGGAGGTGTGGGGATGGAGTTGGGATTACTGACAATGTAGAGCTGGTTGCCATCCGCATAACAGTGGAAATTAATGGAGTATTTGCGGAAGATATTACCAAGCAGGACAAGGTAGATGATGAAGAGGAGGGGCCCCAGGACAGAGCCCTGGGGCCCCTCCTCTTCATCACCACCTGAGGTGACAGAGGAGAGATGAGAGTTGAAGGTTTTGATCTGAATATACTGAGTGTGGTCTGACAGATATGAATTAAACCAGATTAGAGCTGTCTGAGTGATGCCAACGGAAGAAAATCTATTGAGTAGTGTGGAATGACAAATAGTGTCAAAGGCTGCAGTTAAGTCCGGGAGGATTAGAACTGAAAGTAAACCAGAGTCAGCTGCCATAAGGAGGTCGTTTGTGATCTTAATGAGGGCAGTTCAGTGCTGTGAAGAGGACGGAAGCTGCATTGGAAGTGTTCGTATAGGTTATTGTCATTGAGATGGGAGTGAAGTTGAGTTGCGACAGTTTTTTCTAGGATTTTGGAAATGAAAGGAAGGTTAGAGATTGGGCGAAGGTTATTGAAGTTAGTGGCATCAGCACCAGACTTTTTCAGGATGGGGGTTATTGCAGCAGTTTTAAACGGGGCAGGAAATATACCAGTGGTGAGAGAAGAGTGAATGGCATTAGTGATGAGAGGGACCAGTGAAGGGAGGCAGGCTTTGACTAATGGAGTGGGGAGAGGGTCCAACTGAAAGGAGGATGCTTTCGATTTGAGGATGAGATCAGAAATTTCTGAGATAGAAGGCAGCTGGAAAGAAGAGAGAGAGTTGACAGGAGGAGGAAGATCAGAGGCAAAAACAGAGATGGGTAGTGAGCTGAGCTGCTGGTGGACATTTTTGATTTTACCGTTAAAAAATGACATAATTGAGTTACATAGTTCGTTGGAGCATAGATGGAGAGGGAGAGAATCAGGTGCTTGGACAATATTGTTGTATAGTGAGAACAGTGATTTTGTGTTACCTTGTTGTGAACGGATTAGACCAGTAAAGTACATGGTTCATGGTACATTTTGTTCGAATAATGCAGTCTTTGTACAGTTGCAGGTGTGGAGTTGGAGTTGAGGATGCGCAGGACAGGGTGAGATGGAAATTATTGATTCGCTGTGGCAACCCCTGAAAAATGGGATAAGCCGAAAGAAAAAGAAGAAGTACAGTAGCAGGTGATTTTTGTACATTTCCTTATGAGCTGTGAGTCCAGTTTTTCTGAAGAGCCATTCAAGTCAACCTTGGGCTTTCATGAGCCTAAGTTCAGGGGTAAACCAGGGGGCGGAGTGAACAAAGGAGACAGACCTGGTTTTGAGCGGAGCAAGAGAGTTGAGAATGAATTGTAGACCAGAATTGTAATGATTAACCAGTTCTTCAGGATGAGTTCAATTGTGGGTATCTTGGTAGCTTGGTGACAAAAAGAAGAAGTTGTATAGTAAAAGAAATGAGAAAATGATCAGTTATAGGAATTTCTTCAGTTGTTATGTTGAAGGGAGAGACGCCTGAGCAGCAGATTAGATCCAGAGTGTGACCCTTAGTGTGAGTGGGAACCTTGGTAAACTGTTTGAATCCAAAGCTGTCTAGACAGGATGTAAAATCTTTGGTCAGAGGGTTATTTATATTGTCCATGTGGATATTGAAATCCCCCATTATATTATTGTTAGGTGAGAGGATGAAGAGGTGAGTGAAAAGAGCTGAGAAGTCCATGATAAACTGGGTATTAGGGTTTAGAGGACGGTAGACAGATGTGATGAAGGTGGGAATTGGTCCAGAAAGTTGACACACAATGAATTCGAATGAGGAAAATGCAGGAGCAGGCGCCAGCAAGACTTTTCACTTCTCGCGGTAAAAAAGCGCGAGACCTCCACCACGGCCGGTGTCACGGGGTTTACAGATGTAAAAGTGAAATGGCATCACTGTAAAATTATCTCAAAACATAAGATGTTAACATTTGAAAACTTCCTAAATTTCTCATTTATTTTTAACTTTC
>JAFBJS010005314.1:18143-28693 GCA_016785265.1 Paraplagusia blochii
GAGGTAGACCAGCGTCAACAGCGTCCCCAGGAGCAGCAGGGTGGGGACGATGATCACATCCTGTAGGTGTTCCCTAGTTACTGGGACAGGGGGTACTGGGGTAAGGACCTGTCTCACACTGGGTACTTGTCTCACATCTGTCTCTTATACACATCTAGATGTGTATAAGAGACAGGCTCCAGGTTGTAATGATGGATTGATTAGAGACACTGGGAATAGGTAGAAGACAGGAGACAGAGCTGGAGGTGGAGGAGTTTAAGATGCTGAGGTTCTCTTTAGGAGAGACAAGGAAGGACAGGATCAGGAATGAGGTGATTAGAGGGACAACACAGACAGGAAGGTTTGGAGATTTAGCTAGAGAAGACAGATTGAGATGGTTTGGATATGTTTAAAGGAGGGACAGTAGATACATTGGTAGAAGAATGATCCTAGAGATGGAGTTACCATGTAGGAGACAAAGAGGAGATTGATGGATGCAGTGATGGAGGACATGGAGGTAGTTGGAATCAGAGTTTGATAAAAATGTGGAGGTCTGACGCCTGATTTAGCCCAACAGAACTTCCTGTTTACTTTTAGTCTTCATGTCCCTGCTGTGGCCTCATGAGAAGAAGTGCTAGGATTTTCCCACTGTCTTCATTATTAGTGTAAAAAGATCAAATTTGTATTTGCCTTTGAGCTGCACTGTTGGTATTTTTAACACCGCTGTCTCATTATTCTTAACCAGATGAACTCTGGTTCTGGTCCGGACTGATTAGCAGAGCGCAGCCTCTGTTGACAAAGATAAAACACTTTCAGTTGGAAAGCACACATCTGTGAGCATTATGTCATCTAAGAACATACGTCCAGTTCCAGCTGAGCTGAGCTGGAACTTTGGACCAAGTAGTGACTCACAGAGTTCTGTGATGTTTGGGCATTTATAACCAGGGAAAGTTTTTTCACTGCAGGCTTTTTATCCACACTTTCATATTTGACTTATGTTTGTTTTTTCATCACATCAGCTATTTACAACAGTATGAACTGTAACACTGTGAGTTACCGTTACCTGGCATCAAGTCCTGGGCCAGTTAATTGAAAAATAAAACTGTGAATATTTCCCCTTCTACCCTTCTATTTAATGCAGGGGCTGTGCTGGGGTCAAAACATTTTTTTTGACCTGTCCCCCTAGTGGCCAGAGCCCCAAGCAGCTGCCTGGCTTGCCTGTCTTCAAGTGTCACCCATGAATTAATGTTGATTTTTGGTAACATTGAGTCCAGAACAGATGCTTAATATTATCAACACATGAAAAAACATGTTTGTTTACAAAAAAATAAAATATCTGTGCTTTAACAAAGACCATGTATCACTAATACTACAAATGCTGCCAGTATATAAGGCCTATATCCTGGTGGGTGAACTCTACATATCTGATATGATCTTGTGGGCCCAATATAATTACACTGCGGACCAGATTTGGCCCTCGGGCCTTATTTTGACACCTGTGCCTTACAGGGACTATGCAGCAGCAGAGCAATTTTTATTTAATGGCAGAAAAAAAATTGTTCTTTTTAGACGTAAACGTTTAAACACATCAATCACTACAGACACACACATAGTTTGGAGGTGAAACACTGTGGTTGTGTGTGATGTCAGTCGCCCCAGGGTTTTATTTTTTCCCCTTTTTAGGCTAAAATTTATTAGCTGCTCAGGAACACACTGGCATCTGATGAAGTAAAATAAACACTGTCCTCATTCTGGTGCCTTTCACCTCACTGCAGTCCTGATGTCACGTATGATGCCATGTTTCCCAGACTCAGACTTTTCCAGTCGACTCTGCAGATTTCTTTTTTTTTTTTCAGATTATTCCGCTTGTTCTTGCTGGTACAGTCGGAGCGGTCCGTGCCTCAGGTTGCATGTTGGTTGGATTTTTTTTTCTGTTCAGCTTTTCACTCCAAATTAAATCATGCAGGTCATCGAGGACAAAGCCGTGACATGTTTTGCAAATGCGAAGCAGGATGAAAATCAGAACCAGACGCTGGTTCTTATCGGAGGGGATTTTTCCTCCTGCCATTTTAATCTCCCTGGGTTTCATATGTGAACCTCCAGAGTCGTTGTTGGTCACTGTCGGTCCTCCTGCTGCGGGCAGTGTTTCCAGGCAGAGGCGTCTCAGAGGTGGAGGTGATGACAGAGCAGTCAGGTGTCAGCTGTTTCTGCTCATAAACCCCTTGAAAATATGTGCAGAATAAGCTCTCAACACGTTCTTGGACATGAACACCAAGTGTTTTTGGTCGTGATGTTCCAAACCTGATAGAATATCTGCTCTCAATCGCTGTGAAGAATCTTCTTATCGAGTCCCATAAGGGTGGAGCTGGCCGGCCTGAGTGGATTATTGATTAAATTAAACTAAAATCCGAAAAACATCAAATATGTGCAGATTTCCAAGTCTTCCTAGACCAGGGGTGTCCAACTCAATCTCCCAGTAGGCCAGAATTGAAAACTCACGGACACAAACTCAATATTTATTGAGAAATTAACTGTAAATGTGCATGTTTTCCTTCTCTCTGGATATGAAATAGTGTTTTTTCATGTGGATACAATGAATCTGGAACAGCCAAAGATTATTAGTATCAACACAGGAGAAATTGTTATTGAAAGAATTCACACATCAGTGAAATTTGTTTCTTATTCAGTCTCTTTGTTGTCTTTTCAGATCATTTACAATGTAACTCTTTCTTTGCAGAACAAAATATATGAGCTAGGGGTGTGCAAATTAATCGGTTTGGATCAAACTGAACCGAATCGGATCAAACTGGATCAATCGTTTGATATTTTTTATGAATCCTTCCTGAATCGGATTGTCATGTGAGTGAATCGTCACACCCCTAATATATATATATATATATATATATATATATATATATATATATATAACTGATTGCAAATAAATCGATTTCGATCGAACTGAACCGAATTGGATCAAACTGGATCGATCGCTTAATATTTTTTATGAATCCTTCCTGAATCAGATCGTAGCCTGTGAATCGCGATATGAATTGTCACACCCCTAGTATGTGCTATAACAAAAAGCATGCATTATTAATATAACAATTTCTGACAGTATCTAATGTCTACATACTGGAGGGCCAACTATAGCACACATTTGATTTTATCTTTCGGGCCAAAAATA
This sequence comes from Paraplagusia blochii, assembly GCA_016785265.1. NCBI lineage: Eukaryota > Metazoa > Chordata > Actinopteri > Pleuronectiformes > Cynoglossidae > Paraplagusia > Paraplagusia blochii. The sequence continues at coordinate 21,307 of JAFBJS010005314.1, forward strand.
ATTACGCTTTGGGCCAGATTTGGTCCCCGGGCCAGAGTTTGACACCTCTGTCTTAGACCATCAGTGAGGTCCCTGCATCTCAGGACTTGTCCAGCCGCTGTCACCAGTTTAAAAGTTTTATAAGCTTTTACAATAATGAAAATAACAAAAAAGTGGACAAACACACGTTAGATACATATAGGCCACTAGGGGGCGGTTCTGAATTGTTATGTTACAGCGTTCTTACATTGAATACCATTCCCAACACAAATTGGGATTTGTGTAATCAAATTAAATGATATAAAAATTATATGCTATTGGGGCAGCAGTGGTGTCCAAGTGGTTTAGGAAGCAGACTCTGGTCTGAGGTTCTCTGATCGTAGTACCGTCCTGACCCACCTTTCCTCCATGGAGCTCACCCCTCATAGGAAGGCTCACAGTATGGAGCAGTGTGATTTGGGTGGCAGTCGTGCAGACTGCTGCCCCTGTGACCTGGTTACAGATAAGAGGATGATTATTATGATTTAATCAATTTTTCTTCTGGGTCTACGTACAACCAAGATAGATGTCAAGCAGGTTGGACAACAGATATATAGATGGATGGACTTCTGTCCTGACAGTGAGCCTTTGTAGAAGTTGTTTTCTGTGTCTACAGACTCTCACAGTTCACGTGTCCGTCGTCTCAGTCAGTTTGTCAACTGTTGACTTATTTAGTGCCTTGCTCTCAGTGCGGCTGCTCTGACACAAAGTGACCTGAAACTGAAACCATGGCAAACAAACTCATGCAGGGATGGTATCATGATCTTCAGGCGTTTCAGGGAAACAAATGAGTTTTCCCACAGCCTGTGTAAATAACAATCAAACTGTCTGACTGTTTCAGAATGGATAAATGCTAGAATATATATATATGTATATATACAGTACATATATATGTATATACATGACATATATATGTATATATATATAAGTAGAGCATCAGTTTGGCCAATAGGCATAATTTTAATTTGATTTACGATTGACAATTAGATTGACAGACAAGCAGATAGATACATACAGAGACAGACAGACAGATACACAGACAGATAGATGCACAGACAGACTGACAGACTAGATAGATAGGTAGATAGATAGGCAGATAGGCTAATAAGTAGATAGGACAGACAGGTAAATATGTAGATAGATGGACAGACATGCAGACAGACAGAGATAGATAGGCAGTCGGGGAGATAGGTAGATAGATGGACAGACAGACAAACAGATAGATAGATAGATAAATAGATAGATAGACAGATAGATAGACAGACAGACAGACAGAGATACTGTAGATAGTCAGCCAGGAAGATAGGTAGACAGACACACAGACAGATAGATGGACAGACAGGTAGATAGTTGGACACAGAGGCAAATATACAGATAAATAGACAGACAAATAGATACAGTAGATATATTTCCTTTGGAAGATTCTGACTCTCTGAGGATGGATGGGATCGACCGCGGTTGTGTTCCATACATTGTGGCTCAGTCCAGACAATGGAGACATAGTGAGAACCAGGGTTATCATCGTTAACGAAAACGATCACTGAAAAAAACTCTTTCATTAACTGAAACTAACTAAAACGATCATTAAATTAAAAAAACTATAACTAACTAAAACGAAAATGTGTCCTAACAAAACTAACTGAAATTAGAAATGAACAACCCTTCGTTTTCGTCTTTGTTCGAACCTCGCAGAAAACGAAAATGAAAACTAAAACTAACTGAAACTAAACTAAAACAAAACATTTTGGACAAAACTAAAACTAACAAAGACTAAATTAGTTGCTTTTACGAAAAACTAACACTAACTAAAACTAATGTGCTAAAAGGCAAAACTAACTAAAACGAAACTACACTGAAAAATCCAAAACTATTATAACCCTGGTGAGAACAGGCTCCATGTAATCCCTTCTTCTGTTGTCATCCGCTGGGATCATATTTTCAGATTAGATTGTTCTTAATTGACAAAACAGCTTTAACCATTTTTGCTCATTTGTGGTTCGTCTAAATAACTGCGACGTTTAAAAACTCATCAGGAAATGTGTGAAATACAAGACACAACAGAGAGGACGACACCACAGACACCAGTGATGATTCACTGTGGTTACAGTTGGATGTATTTATCCCCATTTACAGTTTCTTCCATAAATGTCATCTAAAATGAACCGTTTTAATGCTGAAATGCTGCGCTGGTAGCACTTCTCTGCCAACATAGGTGCATTTCCAGGATTGTTTTTTTCTTCTTTTCGTAAAAGCAACATCCATCAAAACATTAGTCTATTTCCAAGGAGCCCCATCTTGGCGGATGCTGCGGGGATTTGTCAGCTGGAGAAAATGAACATTATCTGGTTTGTTGGGCAGGATTTTACAGGCGTGAAACAGGATTGGCTGTTTGACAGGCGGCTCTTATTCAATGTGAAATGGTTGTTTCACACTTCAGTTTGTGTGCACAGGCCCAGCGTGGTAACAACCACAGCTTCAGTGGCGCTGTCGGGCGATTCCTCCGTCTTTCTCTGTTCTCCGCTCTCTACCAAACTTTTAACTACCTCGTGAATGTAGCTGCATGTTTGCTGACACCGAGGCTCGAACAGTAAATCATTCTGTCCAACACTGAGCCAAGAAACTCGTGAGTCCAAATGTTGAACTCTGCCTTGGAGGGAAAACCTCGCGAAAAAACCCTGTGAAGTGGAGCAGAAATCAGAGTTTTCACCACAACTACAACCAGTTCATTGTCTTTGAAACCCGAGGTTCGGGGGATTTTCCTCAAATGTGGTACAAATGTTCATTTGGCGGTCAGGGTTGAAGTGATTAGTATCAGAGTGGTTTAAGTAGATTAACCCAGTGGTGCACAAAGTGGGGGGCGGGGGCCCCTGGAGTTCTGAGACTTTGACAGAAAGGGCAGAAATGGAATGATTGACGTGGTAAGTTTATGATGGGTTTCCAGAAATACCCCCGCCTAAAAAAAAAAAATTTAGACAATAAATGACAATGTGATTGAAAGACACAAATATCAATATCACCGCAGTTTAGAGGAACATTACAGCTGGGAGGAACAACAACAGTGAGAAAATCACATTTCTCATCACTGTATGAGTGGTCACACAACCCTGGTTTTGACTGAAACAAATAGAATATAGGCTGAAAAAGTGTGTCTTCGTCCCTGGAAAATAGTCCTGGGCCCCTTTAAGATTCTAAAACCAAATCTGTGTCCACGCCTTTCCAGGCTCAGGCCCCCACGTAGCATCCTGGTGGAGATTCTCTTTTCAAAACCCACACACTGCGCTATAAAATGTAGGGTTAAGAGAGTCAGCTAAGGTGAATGGACAGGTTTACAGGACAGTTGTGAGACCAGCCATGATGGATGGATTAGAGTGTGTATAAGAGACAGCTGTATGAGTGGTCACACAGCCCTGGTTTTGACTGAAACAAATAGAATATAGGCTGAAAAAGTGTGTCTTCGTCCCTGGAAAATAGTCCTGGGCCCCTTTAAGATTCTAAAACCAAATCTGTGTCCACGCCTTTCCAGGCTCAGGCCCCTAAGTAGCATCAACATCCTGGTGGAGATTCTCTTTTCAAAACCCACACACTGCGCTACAAAATGTAGGGTTAAGAGAGTTAGCTAAGGTGAATGGACAGGTTTACAGGACAGTGGAGAGACCAGCCATGATGGATGGATTAGAGACACTAGGAATAGGTAGAAGACAGGAGACAGAGCTGGAGGTGGAGGAGTTAAAGATGCTGAGATTGGATCAGGAATGAGGTGATTAGAGGGACAACACAGACAGGAAGGTTTGGAGGAAAAGCTAGAGAAGACAGATTGAGATGGTTTGGACATGTTCAGAGGAGAGACAGTGTATACATTGGTAGAGGAATGATCCTAGAGTTGGAGCTACCAGGTAGGAGACAAAGAGGAGATTGATGGATGCAGTGAGGGAGGACATGGAGGTAGTTGGAGTCAGAGTAGAAGATACAGGGGACAGGGGGAGATGGACAATGATGATTCGTTGTAGAAACACCTGAAAAAGGGACAAGATGTCCCAGAAGATGTCACAGAAGAAGACTGTGCTATAAAATATAAAAATCAACTTTTGAACATTTTTGTGCTTTGGTCACCATTCAACTAATCAGTTACAATTACAGTTGTTTAACAAAAGTAAAGTCATCAACAAGCATCCGCTGAAGTTCAGAGCGGTTTCGTAACATAATGACATCAGGCCAATGTTGCAGCTGTCTCTCCAGATGCGTTCAGGTACCATCAGAAACTGTAGCAGTGTGTGCATTTATTTCACATTGCAGCTAGAAAGCGCTGAGGTGCTCTGAGCAAAGCAACATCCCATACCGTTGGTCTCACCACACACATGAAGGCTGACAGTTTGGTGCAGTGTGATTTGGGTGGCAGTCGTGGAGACTGCTGAGCCCTGAGCCCTGGTAACAGATGAGAGGATGAAGATAAATGAATGAAAGTGTTTATTTCAGTTATAAAAAGTTTCCCTTTTTTTATTTGTTCTCCTTTCTTACTTTCCCCGCGACTCCTTCTAGCGCCCTCTACTCTAAAAACTACTGTATTACAGTGCTAATAAGCAGATGGACGGTCATGTTCAGCCTCAGTTTGAACTGATTATGTGAATATGTGCAGCACGTTCTCCCAGAGTTCACTGTAGAACGTCAGGCTTCAGGAGTCTTTGAAGACAGTGACAGCAGGCGTCAGCGCCGCATTAAATTCTAGCACAATAAGAGAGAAGAGAAAAGGAGAGGAGCAGATATTAAGAGATCATGAGTGACATCCCGCCTCTCACACAGGATCTTTAAAAGCCCCATTAAAAATCTGCGGCCTGAAACTGTGCACGGCAGATCTGTTCAAATTGTTCTGCGGCAGAAGATCTTCTCCAGTTCACGGCAGCTAATGTTTCAGTCTGTTTTAAAACCACCAAACTCTAATAAAAAAAAGTGCCAAAAAAGCCAGGATGATGAAACCAGAGGAGGAACTGCTTTAAATAGAACCAGTTATTTTGGAGTGTTCCTGGTGCTCCGTGACTATAGAAACACACACACATGGTACCCTGACTGGGCTGGTGTTTGTTTTCAAGAACTGAGATGACTTCATCAGTATCTAAGTTTATATCTGACTTTATACATTTTTTCTTTTTAAATCTTCTGCTTATGAAGGTCTGAGGGTCAGCAGTCTCCACGACTCCAGACAGTCGCCACTCAAATCACACTGCACCATTCTGTGTACTTCCTGTAGGTGGGGTGAGACCGCTGGAAGTTGTCACTTGCTGAATGACCGTCCAGATGCCGTCCCCACGGATTTTACAATGTATTTTTTACATTGATCTATTTAAATCTTTTTTGTGATACACAAACCGTTTTCTTCTAATACTTTCAATAGTTTTTTAATTAAAAAAGTTTTCGCAAACAGTAAAAAAAATCTGGACTGCTAAAGAAAAATTTATAATCTTATAAATGCCTGATATCGTCTCTTGCCAATTCGGTGTATAATTTCCAAAAATGTTATTTTCTGATGCTGTAGAGTGTAGACAAACAGCATGAGCCTTTAGATAGAGACAGTAGGGAGACAGCTGGGTGTGTCCTCTGGGCAGAGAAAGGAGGATGAAAGGACAGACCAGCCGTGATGGATGGATTAGAGACACTAGGAATAGGTAGAAGACAGGAGACAGAGCTGGAGGAGAAGGAGTTAAAGATGCTGAGGTTTTCTTTAGGAGAGGATGGACAGGACCAGAAATGAGGTGATTAGAGGGACAACAGAGACAGGAAGGTTTGGAGAAAAAGCTAGAGAAGACAGATTGAGATGGTTTGGACATGTTCAGAGGAGGGACAGTGGATACATTGGTAGAAGAATGATCCTAGAGATGGAGCTACCAGGTAGGAGACAAAGAGGAGACTGATGGGTTCGGTGAAGGAGGAAATGGTTGCAGTTAGAGGTGTGGATACAGAGGACAAGGTGAGATGGAAATTGTTGCTGTGGCAACCCCTGAGATAGGGCTAAGACAAAAGAAGATGTAGCTCAGTGTGCAGGAGAACAAAGAATAATGTGAAAAGCCAAGAAGTATAATGAGGCCATGACACATGGACGTCCCTTTGGGGCAACGGGAGTGAGGAAAAACTTTGTTGTAGGAAGAAACCTCAGGCAGATCCAACGGCCACCAGGGGAGCCCTCTCTCAGGGCTAGTAGTTATAAGTAGGCAAGGGTGTAAAGGTGGGTCTTTTCTTGAGCACGTCAACGTTGGGGCCTCTCTGATTTCCTGTGGTCGGGCATTCCATCTTTTGGGTGCGTAGTGCGTGAAGGCAGCTTCCCCGATCCTCTTGAGTGGAGGGTCCGGGACCGCCGGCAGGTGGGGTGCAGCAGATCTGAGGAGTCGGGCAGGGGTATAAAAAGACATTGTGTCAGAGATATAGGAATAATAATAATATTGACCAAATATTAAATTACTTTTCGTATCAGTTTCTTGTTGAGGGACGCCTGCGTCACAGAGTCAGGGATGATGAACATTTTCCCCCTGTTTTTATTGAGTGTTGATTTATTGAGGTTGGAGATGTGAATAGATGTGACGGAGGTGTCATCTGAACCTAGATCTGTGAATTAAAAGGAAATCAACACATTTTGTGGCACAAACTTGAACCAACTTGAACTCTAACAGCTATAGTGAGTCACATTCTTTGAATGTCTCGTTCAAATCCTGGGAGCTCCGTCCTGACATGTCAGTGTTTGTGGAGATGGTCATGTTATTACACTTATTTGTGATGTTTAATCTCAAGTCATTGTGTTCAATTCAATGTCAGATCAGAATTTTAGGAAGAACTCTTCTCATTTGTGGCACTTGAAGAACTACCGCTATTTCTGGCAGGAGGAGCTTCATTGTGTTTTTGTGGATTTAGAAAAGGCCCATGACCGGGTTCCAAAGGAGGAACTGTGGTTTTGTATGAGGAAGTCAGGAGTGGCAGAGAAGTATGTTAGACTGGTGCAGGATATGTATGAGAACAGCACAACAGTGGTGAGGTTTACTGTTGGAAGGACAAAGGACTTTAAGGTGGAGGTGGGGCTTCATCAAGGATCTGCCCTGAGCCCCTTTTTGTTTGCTCTGGTGATGGACAGATTGACAGATGAGGTCGGACGGGAGTCTCAGGAGTCTCCATGGACAATGATGTTTGCAGATGACATTGTGATCTGCAGTGAGAGCAGGCAACAGCTAGAAGAGAACCTAGAAAGGTGGAGGTTTGGACTGGAGAGAAATGGAATGAATGTCAGTCGTAGCAAGACCGAGTACATGTGTGTGAATGAAAAGGGGAACAGTGGAGTGGTGAGGTTACAAGGAGCAGAGGTGGAGAAGGTGGAGGAGTTCAGATACTGAGG
>JAFBJS010005314.1:37098-51519 GCA_016785265.1 Paraplagusia blochii
TCTACCAATGTATCCACTGTCCCTCCTCTGAACATGTCCAAACCATCTCAATCTGTCTTCTCTAACGTTTTCTCCAGACCTTCCTGTCTGTGTTGTCCCTCTAATCACCTCATTCCCGATCCTGTCCATCCTGTCTCTCCTAAAGATAGTGAAAGTGTGAGATGTCGATGAAGATTGATGAAGGTAGTGATGCATGGAGATCTTTTACAGTCAAGTCAACTGTGGAGCATGTTTAAAATAAGCATATACTGAACAGAAGGTCAATGATCTGGGGCTAAGGGATCATGTTCAGATGGAGGCAGATGGTCCATCATGGAGAACCATCATGGAGAAGAAGAAGAGGTTGAAGTGGGACTGTTAAGTGGGACCTTAAAATAAAAATGAATTTCTGTTCTTTTGCCTTAAAGAACCTCCTCCTCCTCTGGCTCCTCCTCTTTAGCTCCTGTCCAAATACTTTTACTCTCTTCAACTGTAATTGTATATTTCTGTAATGGACCATAGACTTAATGGTGCGACTCTTGAATAGATGACTCCATCAATCTGTAAAAAAAACCTTTCATTCACCTCACTCCACCTCCTCCTCTCTCCTCCTCCTGTCAATGGGGGGCCTCCTCAGGGTGCCGGAGCAGGAAGCCGTGTCCAGTGTTCTGAAACAAGGAAGTTTGTGTCTGGAGACGCGTGGGACCGAGGGTCTGGGCCTGGCCGAGTGCAGGGGCAGTGGAGCCAGCAGACCACAGTCACAGGTCAGAGACATTAACACAGACATGAATCCATCTCCTCAAGTTCTGGAGCCTGACAACAGGCCGCTGCACTCTGGTTTCCCTGGATATATTCCTCTACTGTCAGGGTTGATCTGGTTTGAGCCGGTCCACAGGTCTGTGTGTGCAGCAGCTTGGATTAAAACACAAGATGCATGTGCAGCTCAGAGGAGAACATCACATGTGTTTCAAACCAGTGCATGTAAGAAAAAGTTGGATGGCTCCTCCTTCCAGGGAGATCTCTGACATCAGACTTTACTGAGTCAGAGTAAATCAGCGGAATACAGATGTTCCAAAGGTCTGAGTGACAGGCTGGAATTCTGCTGCAGCTCAAAGCTGGAGTTGATCAGTCTCTCCTCCTGAAGTCAAGTTGTGGTGTTTCAAATTCATTTTCATCTTTTGATGAGTCAAATCAATGAAAATGGCTGTTACTTTAATTAATCGCTGTTCAATTTCAGTGAAATAACCAAGCTTTTTACAAAGTTCCTCTTCTTTTTACTCATTTACTCATTAGGGCAGTAGCCTATAGGGGTTAGGGATGCGGACTTGGGTCCGCAAGGCCCCCGGTTCGATTCCCCCTACCGCCAAGTTACTGCTGAGAATCCCTGAGCATGGTATTGTCCCTACGCACTGCTCCTCAGGTGCTCATTAGTAGGGCTGGGCATTGATTCAAATTTTCTAAATCGATTCAATTCAATTCACGATTCGCTTCAGTTTTCGATTGAGTTTTTGTCATATCGAGTGTGTTAACTCGCACATAAATACGTAATCACCTGTGGTGCATGAGCACACGTAAAGTTGTTGGGAAAAGAAGGAAAAAAAGATGGATTTTTGGATTAATGAATCGATATCGTCCTATTAACAAAAAAATCGATTACAATCGATTTTTTGAACCCAACCCTACTCATTAGCTACCCACTGCTCACTTTGATGATGGGTTAAATGCAGAGGCCAAATGTAGTTGTGTGCTGTGGTGTGAATCACAATGACAAAAAAAGGAGTTTATCCTATTTCCTGGAATTCATCTATTGTATTTTCACGACCATAAGGCGCACTGTACTAAAAAGCGCAGTCTCACTTTTGTGTGCCATTACTATATTTAACACACATACAGTAAGGCCTACCTGATCATAGAGCGTGGGTTTTATATACAATCCACGCCCATACTTCACCCTTTAACGTTCTCATGGTGTCCCACGTCCGCCTTACAACAACGCACACACAAGCAAACAAGTTTGCTATTTAAAAAAAGAGCGGTAGCAAAACAACGCCCACACTTCTCCCTTTAAGGTTCTCATGGTGTTCTCTACTACACACACAAGCATACAAGTGGGCTATTTAAAAATAGAGCAGGAGCAAAACAACGCCCACACTTCCCCCTTTAAGGTTCTCACGGTGTCCTCTACTATGTCCACCTTGCAACAACAACACACACAGGGCGCGCCGCACATTTTGAAGAGAATCTTAAATCTAATCTGCTGACTTTTTGATCTGATCCAAAAATTAGTCATTCCCTGACCGGGAATCGAACCCGGGCCGCGGCGGTGAGAGCGCCGAATCCTAACCACTAGACCACCAGGGAGCTGTCTGTAGGGGCTACGACAGCTGTCATGTGTTAATCTGAGAATTCTGAGCGTTTACAAGTGTGGACTGATACATGTGAAGACACTTAAGGCAGACACTTGTCCACTGAGCGACTGAGTGTTAGCCTTACACAGAGAAGGCAGCAGAAATTAAAAAAGTGTCTCAGATCATAATAATAACCTGATGATCTACCTTGTGTTCTGCAGAGGTGGGAACTGATCGAACCCCAGATCAGACAACAGGAACTCTGTTTGGCCATTTCTGCCTTTGCTTCTGGGTCTAAAGTCAGGATGGAGCGCTGCAACACAAAAGAACCACGACAGGTAGGAAGAAAAACACAGAACATCTTCATAAGTTTCATAAGAAGGAACAAAATACACGTTTTAATAAGTTTTATTACATTTTCTGCACTGTGGACCTTTATTATCGCCTTCTTTAATGATATTTATTCAGGTTCTTTATTATCCTGAATTATTGAACTAATTGTGTGCAGGCCTCTGGTTTATGAAGCGATCTTAAAACCATTTTTTCGGCCTGCTTTTACAATGACCTATAAAAAAATAAAATATTAACATATTTTTCCACAGCAACTTCCATAATAATAAATAAAACAAAGTTCTACATCTACGCAGTTATTCTGCTCGTAGATCATTTTTAAAGGATTATCAGCACAGATCCGTCTTCTTCTTTCTCTCCTTTCAGTTTGTCCCTTTTTCAGCGTTTTCCATTGTGAATCATCCTTTTCCATCACCCTCTGTCCTCTGTATCTTCTACTCTGACTCCAACTACCTCCATGTCCTCCCTGGCTGCATCCATCAATCTCCTCTTTGTCTCCTACCTGGTAGATCCATCTCTAGGATCATTCTTCTACCAATGTGTCCACTGTCCCTCCTCTGAACATGTCCAAACCATCTCAACTCTAGCTTTTATTATATCGATACAGACGCAGCAACATCAGTCATACTCCTACGGCATGCGTACTTGTGACTTTGTGAACTTTGTTGCAACTATTAAGGTCTTTTACAGCTTGTTAAAGGTTTTCCTGCCAGAAACCAACTCCAATATCTGAGCCTGCTCTGGAGCGATGACGTGAACAAGCAGATGGAAGATTCCAGGCGTTTCTCTAACAGCATCAGTCACGTCAGCAGCTCTTCTCACTTTTGTCGTATTTATTCTTCAGTTGGAATTGAGCAGATTAATCATTTCTCAACGCTGAAAGATTTAGAGATCAGACGGCTTCTTTACGCAGAGCCAGCAGCTGCTCAGCTGCACACGAAGAGGAGGATGTTGCACAGAGACACAGTCGTTTTTATAGACGCAGCTCCTGTCAGGGGAAGAGGTTTTATAGATGTTGTAGAAGGTTCTGGTTTCTTCCTCCTCTTCGTCCTCCTTTTACTCTCTGTTGGGTGAATGCTGAACAGACCCGGCGTTCCTGGATCAGAGTTGGCACGGTGGTTGGTTGACGACATCGAGAACGGAGTTATTAACTGGAAACATGTGTGAGCGGACGCTGCTGCCAGGTCCACTGCTGTCCTGTAGCTGTAACTGTACTTCAGCTCTGCTGTGGGAGACGTTGGACGTGTATGTCATCAAGTTCAGTCTCTAAAAATGGAAAAAAAGAGTCAGTTCTTATGTTTTGCATTTTGTCCCAGAATAATTGACTCTTTACCCACTAATGTGATTCGATGTTGGACTTGACGGGAAACAGATTCTGGGGGGATCTTCAGTGGAGACAAGACTCCACTGACGCCATTATTTATCATCAGAAACTGATCTGGAACTTTTTTACATTTATTGTGTTTTTTATATTAAGTTTTTTTATTTGCTTCATCCTATAATAATGTTAAGGGTGTGTAATGGTGAGCTCGCCATTGCCGCTTCCAGACGTTTCCATTTTTGTTGGACGTGAACTTGGTTCTTGGACGCAGTTTAGTGACGTCACAAACGGACCTTAGTGGGGACAATGCCATGTGATTGGCTGCAAACGAGTGAAACATCTGATTGGCTGGTGATGGAGCGACGTAGAAAAATTACACTCACAAATCTTGTCGGCATAAGACGAGTCTCAAAAATACAAATTAGCGTGCACGTAATTTCAGAAATTGAAAGCACGATTTGCATACGCGTACCACAATTCACAATCGTATTAAGAAGATTTCACAAACGTTTTTTGATGAATACGCGCATGGATCCGTGTTTACGCGCGTGTTCTTTTTGAGACTATTCTGGCTCCATATGGAGTAATGTGATTGGGTGATGGTCGTGGAAACTCCTGCCCCTGAGAACTGGCAACAGATAAGAGGACGAAGATGAATGAGTGAACTTATATAAAGTGAAATTTACTCTCACTAGATTTTTGTTTCAAGCCAACTTGTCTTTCCCTTGGAGGACTGTTGGTGGCCTAGTGGTTAAGGAAGTGGACTTGGGTCCACAAGGTCCCCTGTTTGACTCCCCCTACAGCCAGGTTAAAAGATCCCCACTGTTCGTTTTGGTGTTAAATACAGAGGTCACATTTAGTTGTGTGCAGTGGTGTGGATCACAATGTCACAATGACAAGGAGTTTGATTTCCTTCCTCCCTAAGTGGTGCGGTGGCCCAGTGGTTAAGGAACTGGACTTGGGTCTGGATAGTGTTGGATTCAACAGGTTGTAACATGACTTAGTAACAAACATTGTGAGCTTCTTGCCATGACATGCACCACCATCAGCAAGTTTATCTACTATTGTGTTAAATGAATAGTGGTGGTTGAGAAACTGTACTTGGGGTTCTGGGTTTGAATCCACCAGCTGGCAGGTTACCACTGGTGTTAAAACACCATGAATCCATAGTTTTTTTATTCCCTATTCTCTATCTGGTCAGAAACACACAAAGAAACTGCTTTATATCAATGTACAGGCCTCACTTAACACATTCTTTTCCACCACATCCTCACTCCAGAGCGAGTGAGACTTTATTGCTCCCTGTTTTAATAAACTGGCCTTTAACTTCACCCCAGTACATTAGAGTCACTGATTTATGGAGTTTATGAAGAACACATGCTTTTAATGCTCATTATTTGGGTATAAACTTTATTCTCAGTCTGACTCACAGCCACCTTGGAGAAGGAACAAGTAAAAAATAGTAACAGTATGATGTTTTCGGCATCATGTAAGGAGTTGACAGAAAAAAGAAAAAAGAATTTCACCTAAAAAAAAAATTCCTTGCCTCATGTTCTAGTTTTGGAAGACGATATCGGTGCAACTTTCACTCATTCTGAAGGGCCAACTATTACCTAATAAGGAAGCACTTACTTTTTCAGTTCAGTCAGTTCTCCAGTTTTATACTTTAATTACATATTACTATAACTAATTACTAGGGATGTCTAATCATTTCAGTATTATCAACCCGATATTAGAGTGTTTTGTGATATCTGTTATCATTTTTTTGCTCTGGCAATGCCGGACTTTTAACAAAAGTCACCAGATGGCAGCATTTTAACCTATTTTACAAATCAATATAGATAATTAATGGATTGTATTCAGAATTAAGGTACCTGCAACTCTTACAGTGCTTTATATTGAATAAATAAATGAAGTTAAATTGGTATATAAAAATAATTGGTATTATTAGATGTTCACTAGCTTTTCAGTGGTCCCCAACCACTGGGCCGGGGACCGTTACCGGTTCGTGGGTGAATTGGTCCTGGGCCACAGAGAACTAATGTTTCTTTTTGTCTCCATCTGTCTATTACTTCCACTTGATCCATACCCATATCAACAAAAGAACTGCAGGACTATTTCAGGCTGTCTCTTATACACATCTGGAAGATATTATAGGTAGGAAAACATTTCAGAACACCAGAAATAACATTTTAATAAGGGGTATTTATCTGTCACATTTTAACGACCAGTCCGTGAAAATAGTACGAGACATTTAACCTGTCTGTGGCGCTAAAAAGGTTGTGGAATACCGACCCACCGAATAATTGAGAAACCGTTTTCATCATATTGCACTTTTTGCGTTGCTGCTCTGTGTAGGAATCTGGAATACTATTAAAGAAATGTATCATTCAATAAATCCATATAATTTAGTAATTCTTACAAAAATTGCATGATTTTGGTTTAAGGACATTAAATAATCCCATTATCCACATATGCGCTTGTTTCTGAATAAAATAGCAATACCGTGCAAAAGAAAGGTTATTTTTTTCCGTAGTATTAAAGTGAGAGAATGGCAGTTTTTTTTCTTCTCACCCATACAGAGCTGACAGATGGAGACCAAACACAGGGGGCTTTAAGAACAAATAGTTCCTTCTGTTGTGTGATGGCAGTCTGCCGTACACTGCATCACACTGCACTGTGATTTCAGTTTCCACTCTGAGCAGCAGCAGCAGCAGTGGATCAATCATTCATGAGAACACTGTAATCCAGGTCTGACTCGCTCCATTACTCACGACCAACATCAACCATGTGTTTATGTGCAGAGAAGGTGACAGACCACGTCAGGCGCCCAGACTTTCTCCTGGTTTTTAACAGAAAACTCTCCATCAGGTTGATACATTGAACTAATTGATTAGAGAATAATGACCGTCTGGATTTCCTTTCCTCCATTTACACTGATATTTCCATTCCCACTTTGTAAAGAGTTTTTTGGATGCACAGCTAGTGGAATTGTGGAATTGTTTTTAATTTTGTATTAAATATTTCCTATTTTCTCATGATTAAAACTCATAAAACACACATTATCATTATCACTGGCTGATTTTAAAACACATTTGCTTATCATCATTATCATTACGCCACCTACTGGTTATTAAAGTTATAATCACCACTGAATATATATTTTAAGTTAAGGGCCACTGCCCCAGTGTCATTTCACCAAGGGTCAGCGATCAATGTCCAAACTAAAGGGAAAAAAATCTGGTATTTTAAGAAGCAATAGTTTTCCAGAATCTGTGTTTTGTTTTAAACTATAGATCTATCTGTCTAACAAATCTATAAAATATAAAACCATATATTTACTGGTGAAATACGTAATGTTATACTGTAGTACAGTGCAGTGCATGAGTCTGTGAAAATGCAAATAACGTGATTGTCTTTCTTCCCATATGACCATTTGTTTGTTCTGTAAATGGAATTACATTGTTACAGTGTTAAATAATAAATTATATACAGTATATGTATATGATATATAGATATACAGTATATATATATATACATATATATAGTTGTAACCTGTGGTCTGGGTCCCCCCTCTGGACTCTCAGCTTCTGCATTGATTTGCAGAATCTGTACAGCGTAACATGTCTTGGTCAAAAAAGTTATTTACTTATCTCTTGATCATTTTTTTTGTCTGTAGAATCTGCAAGTGTCTGTTTTCAGCCTTGACAACCACCGTGTAGGTCTTGTGAGAAATATCTGCTATTATAATTATATGTATTTATATATACATACATATAGATGGTTTATATCCTTGTCCTCCCTCACTGCATCCATCAATCTCCTCTTTGTCTCCTACATGGTAGCTCCATCTCTAGGATCATTTTTCTACCAATGTATCCACTGTCCCTCCTATGAACATGTCCAAACCTAAATCTGTCTTCTCTAGCTTTTCCTCCAAACCTCCCTGTCTGTGTTGTCCCTCTTTTGACCTCATTCCTGTCCTTCCTTGTCTCTCCTAAAGAGAATCTCAGCATCTTTGACTCCTCCACCTCCAGTTCTGACTCCTGTCTACTGCCTATTTCTAGTGTCTTTAAAATCCAGTGCCAAAAAAATGTTGTTATTACAAAGACAATCTACAGGTTTAAAATCTCTCTGTCTCTGTTTCTGCAGAGGTGGAAGCCCAGAGGTTCCTCCCTACAGCACATGGTCAGCGGTCTCTGTCTGGACAGTCAGTCCCAAGCAGGATCCCCGATTATATCTCAATGTCGCCCCCACGTGGCCGGCCAGTCCTGGGAGCCGCAGATCATCACCTGAGCCAACCCCACACAAGACAGAGTAAAAGGGAGGGAGGAAGGGAATGGAGGGGCGAGGAGGTGTAAGGAGGAGCTGATCTTGGACCCGGACTTCAGAAGAACCCACGATGACATCACATCATTACAACACTGTCGTCTTCACTGAAGGATGACGGCAGTGAAAACTGAACTTTTTACAGCCTTCACTGTGACTCAGACACATCACTGGCTCAATGTCAGAGTTCCCTAAACAAAAGTGAGGTATTTTAATGTACAGTGTTGATCCTGCCGGGGGCGCTGCAGATCTTCTACGTAACCCTTAGCTTTTCACTGGTAACCGTCGCACATCCTGATTCATTTTGATTCCTATATCTTCATCCGGCTTCACATTTCACAAAGGTGTGGAAACAGCTCAGCGGGCGGAGAGCCTGTCGTATTGATTATGTAGCAGATGCACCTGAGCTGCTCTGAGTCAGAGCCACCGCTCGTCTCGTGGCCTCTAGTTCCGGGTGGAGGTGTGTGTGTGTGTGTGAGAGGAGTGTGTGTTTGGCCCAGGGCAGCTCTCTGTACAGTCAACACAAAGACACCATGCAAAGCTGTGTCAGGAAGATTATTTATTGTTTTTGCATGGTCAGACCCAAAGAATGTTGTTTTTCTCGTCTGTTTCTCTCTATAAAGTTTAATGTAAATATTTAAAGACGACTAATGGCTTGTTTTATGTGTAAAGTAATCTATGTTGTTTGGAAAATAAAATGTGGTGACAGAGAATCGTGTGTAGTAACAGCTGTAGTTTGGTCTTTATCTCGTTCTTTGTGCTTGTTATTTTTTTATTGCTAAACATTATGAATTTGGAGATACAGAAAAAAATAAATGTGAAATAGAGCCAGATGATGTGAGTATTAAACTTCAAGAGTAAAATCTGAGGAAAAAAAAAATATTTTTTTAAAAGGGAATCAAACAAATATATTTGCCAAATAAGGTCATAATTGTGCACAGTTTTACGGCTTCAATTTGTCTTATTTTCTTATTTATTACCTCAACATCTGCTCTGGGCTTTTCCATGGACAGATCTAAACCCTTAAATAAAAACTTTGTTCTTAACTCCTCTCACTGTCTGGCATTAGACTGAAGTTATTTTTCTATGTTTGTCCAAGGCGGTTATTTTCCAATTGCCCTTCCACATTAGTGTAGATGTAGAGTTAGAACTTTAATTTACATCTTTCTTTTCACACCATGACTTGAATACTTAGCTTAAATCCAACCTATTCAATAGCCAAAATATTTAGGCCATATAAAAATGATGGAGTAACTTTGGAAGCAGTTATTGTGTTTAAGATTTTTTTTTTTGGGGAGCAGTTGTTGTGTTTAAGATTTTTTTTTTTTTTTGCTTATTCTTGAATTAAATAAATAGAATGATGAAATGTAAGATACCCTGGAAATCAACCAAAATGCTCTATACTTTATAGTTCCCCACATAATTAACTTTACTATTAAGAACGTATTCATCCTTGTTGAATAAATTTCAAAGGCATACACACAGCGGTGGCTTAGTGGTTAAGGAAGCAGACTTGGTCCAAAAGGGTTCAGGTTCAAGTCCACAAACTGCCAAGCTAGCCCCTTAAGCATGGCACCATCCCCACTCACTGCTCCCCCTGCTGATTACTTAGCAGGGGGTCACATTTTGTCAGGTGTATAGAACATAGCTTTGCAGGACAAAGTGAACAATTCACCTTCACTTCATCATATTAACTGTCACCAAGTGAAAGGGGCAGACGTTTCCACAACTGCCACCCAAATCACACTGCACCATGCTGTGAACCCTCCTGAAGTTGCTTGACGCCCCGGCAAAAAATAAATAAATAAAACAGCATTTTTCATACTTGCACTGATAGGTTGGCACCCCAGCGATATCTTACTTAAAACCCCTGGAGACCCTCACATCGACCTGGACTGGAAGTAATGAGGCTCAGGTTGGTGTTTTGCCTGGAAACCTGGCAGCTGGTGGATTGGAACCTGAAGCCTTGTGGACCAAGTCTGCTTGCTGGACCACTAACCCACCACTGCTGACAACTATTTCCCACTAAATCTTATTTAATACTGAACCGGGTAAGAGGATGAAAATGAATGAATGAGACTTTTTTTTCTTTTCCTTATCCTGCGTTAAATTTGTGTCCGCAGGAGGGCGCACTGACCTAACATATGTGTGACAGAGGACGGCGGCACTTTTTAGGCCCCTGACCTTGACAGGTTGATAGATTAGAGTTAATGAACACAGCAGTCGTAAAAGGACAATGGGCTGGTGACTGTTAGCATTAAAAGGCCATGAGCCAGTGTTTGTACACGTGACAGACTTATGGCTGCTGCAAAGAAAAACACTGGCATGACAACCAGCATCAGCACAACAGGCTGGACGGCTTTCTTACAACAAGTAGCTTTTTTTTTTCTCCTTCCCTCCTTTGTTGCCTTGATAACTCTCCACTATGTCCTTCGGCTGCAGATTAGTTTGGTTGAGAAATATGTGAGGAATGTGACTTAATGCTGATAAACTTCTGACTTCCCATGGCCCCACAGTTTCATCATTGACATGTTGCAGAATTGAGATTTTTACGAGATATAGTCTGTGTTTTTTTTGTGCTAAGAAAATTCTCAAAAAGGTATGGACCAAACCATGTATGACATCAGAATAATGTAATTATTGCAAATGCATTGAATGATCAGAATGATCCTGACACACTAAAATGAGTCATGAGAAAATTTCATTATTGGACAAACTCACTCCCCGTGTGGAAAATAAACATGTTGTATAGACAGAAAGTCTAAAATAAGTTCACTCTGTGGCGGAGGGTATTTGCATTTCAGTCAGGTGTAAAACTAATGTGAGGTTAAGTCATTTGATTGTTACCACAACAAAGATATTGTAAGAATAAACCTTGTTTTTTTTCATTGTTTCTATCGTTCCTTTATTTATCAAAAGCCTGCAGATTACAAGTCTTTCTCAAAACAAAACAAAAAGAAAGATATAGGTTAGATAAAGAAAGAGTAAAATATATATATATATATGTACGTATATATATATATATATATATATATAACAAGGTTGGTTTTCTCTTACATAAAACAAAATGGTACTCAACTCTAGTACACATTTGATATGATCTTGTGGGCCAAATATAATTACAATGTGGGCCAAATTTGTCCCACAGGCCTCAGTTTGACATTTGACATATCAATCAAATTTTATTTATATAGCCCACATTTCCAAATGACATTTGTCACATAGGGCTTCACAGGGTTGGTAACATCCTCTGTCCTTAGACACTCAGCCTGGGTAAGGAAAAACTACCGAGGGAAAATATACATAAAACATATATAATATTAAATGACACACTTCATAATAATAAAATGCAATCTATCTATCTATCTATCTATCTATCTATCTATCTATCTATCTATCTATCTATCTATCCATGTTTTTACATTTAAATTAAACACATTTAATTAATGTAAGGTGTGTTAATGGACACATGTGGAAAATACATGAACAATTCTATAAAAAGACAATAGTTTTTCAACTCAACAATCATTGTTTTCTTTGTAATAAAAATTTTAATGATTAAAAATCCCCAAATATTGGCGTATAATGACACATCCTTGCTGGATCAGCCCCTCCCTCCAGAGGGCCGCGGCACGCTCCGTCAGGACGAAACGAGATCTATCGATCAACACCACGCTGCAGAATCTAGCCAATCAGAATTCGTGTAGGCGGTCCGTTGCTAAGGAGGAGGTTTGGTTGATCGTGAGCGTAGCAGCCATTCACATTCAGCAGCACAAGCTGAGGCGTTTGGTCCGAAGGGAAGATACACTCACTGCCTGTCCTTTTCTGTGGAATTCCAATTTGTAATATTGTTTTTTAAAGCCCGTCACGGTTGTTGAGACGGAGGTGACGGCGTCAACGGGGCGTCTTGTGGCTCTCAGCGGTGGTTACAGGTGAGTGCGGCTCAAATGTGACGGTTATTTGTAAAATTAGCAGTGGTGGTGGTGGTGGTGGCTGTTTGTTAGCTGCGCTGTTAGCAGCGCTGTTAGCGTGTGTGTGTTTTTCTGATGGAGCTGCAGCCACGGATATCACACACACACACACACGGTTTAGTTCGCTTTCGAACAGCAGTCAGCGGTTCATTGTGCGGCATTGGAATTATGCGTGTGTTTCTCCTTTTTTTTCTTTTCTTGGTTGAGGCTGGAAAACCCTGAGAAAGTCTACGTTCTAACTAAGCTAAGCTAGCATCATATTAATGAGCCAGTGTTAAACTACATTTAAGAAACAATGGTGAACAAAAATGACTATGTTAGTATATATATACATATAAAAAATATCTTGCCATTAATATCGTAGTTGTTAAAAATATTATCATTATACAACCGGAGTGGGAATATGGAAAAAATATATTTTTAATTTTAATGACACTTGCAAAAGCCTTACTTTTAATATAACGGCGAAAAAACATACAAAATAATAGCTAAGATAAGATTATTGTATGAGAAGGAATATTTAATCTGTTCAAAATTAGTTACTACCAAAAACCTACCATGTCCAGTTTCCCCGAAGTAACTAATTTTGGATTGAATGACCTGGATGATTCAATGTACTTGTTCACAGATCATGAACTGATGAAAAGAATTCCTGGTGTAGAGTTTCCCTGTCATAAAAATTAAATATGCAGCTAGACTTCTTTTACCCTGTTTAAATGATGACTGATAGGCAGGTGTTTTGATCATAAATTTAGGCCTTACTACATACAGTGCAATGTTATTTGTTAGAAACAGAAATAATTGTGAAACGTGATATTGTTTGTGACCCAGATTCTCCCCAGACTTTTTGATTGTGGAATTTAGTCCTTTGGAAATCACAGAGTACGAGATTTCCATATTGGTCCGTCACCCTGATCAGATAAACATCGGAGCTCAGATTACTCTGCCCATGTATACTTGAATACTTGAATCATCATATGATATGTTGTATGGCAGCCACGTCAGCTTTATGTTTTTTGGACAGCATCCGCATTTGGATGTTGTTATGTAGATTATAGACACAATAATACTAATACAAATGAAAATACAACCAGATGTATAACTTATCTTATTTTTCACTAATTGATTTTTCACAGATATCATCTTTATGACCACTGTGGTAGAAATGGACCTGTCAAAGATATAACTGTTCCAAAGCTTCCCACAATCCAAGAAGATTTGATTTATCTTATTTTTCAGCTGCGACCTTAAAAGATAAAATATTGAGTTTTCTTTTCAAGTATGATATCCAGATGTTTGATTCTTCTTAACCAACCACCGCTTAAAAAGCAATGATGTTGTGGTTCACACAATTAATACAAATGTACACATTTATCACCAAAACGATCGGTTTCTGTTCCCGTCGTCCATAGAGAAATGACTGAACGGGGAGTGGTTTCTCCCTCCATAGTTTTGAGGTAACTCATGCTGCAGTTCATCCCACAGTGGTAGGACTGGCCATCTGCCATCCAACCCACTGTGCAAGTCTGTCAGCTGTTTGAGTAAAGGGGGGTGGGTTGGGAAGTGACTAAGGCTCTGCCCAAAGCATTGTGATTCATTCCTTGGTAGAAATTGAATGTTTCACACCATAGTTGTCTTTGTGCTGGAAGGGGAACCACTATGACTTTATGTTATGTTTATGTTGCTGCATGTGAACGTTGACTTGTGACGCAACACTAGTGAGATAAACTTTCTATGCTCTAAGAGTGTAACCAAAGGACTTTACTTTTGTCCACTGATAGTGGTAAGATATGTTACCAAAGACTTTGCATTGTGGGGTAAAAGTGACTGTTTACCTCTAAAATATACATTGCACAAAATATCCAAATAGACCAGATAAATACGCATTTATTTATCTGCATTACCAAAATATGTAAAAAATGATTCTTCTAGATGCATTTCTCCTATCTTTTAATGCAGTGGTCAACAACTGTAAACTGGTGCCGGGCCGTTCCTTTTGGCCCATTAGGCTTTTAACAAAAGAACTTAACAATAGAATGGCTAGGATTCCATCATCAATAATGCAACTATATTTGATTAGGAAATATTTTCTCAGTGAAGACAACAACAATAAACTCAAAAT
>JAFBJS010005314.1:59706-94292 GCA_016785265.1 Paraplagusia blochii
ATCCTGTCCATCCTTGTCTCTCCCAAAGAGAATCTCAGCATCTTTAACTCCTCCACCTCCAGCTCTGTCTCCTGTATTCTACATACTCCGTGTGTCTCTAATCCATCCATCATGACTGGTCTCGCCTCTGTCCTGTAAACCTTTCCCTTCACCTTAGCTGACTCTCGTCTATCTCAGATCACTCCTGACTCTTTTCTCCAGTTGCTCCATCCAAAATTAAATACACAAATAATGGTAGAAAAGAAATTCAATAGAAATGTTACTCCACCTGCTAATAAAGTAATAAACTGTACTGTAATAAAGCAGTAGCTGTTGCTGTTTTAGCTAAACCTTAGTTTATAACACACTCAAAGTCATATGGTTAGCGTACAATAGTTCTAAGCTTATCTTGAAACTGAGGCAATTACAGATTAATCTGGCAGGACGCCACAGCCTGCGCAATTAACTGGTGACAGTGCTATTACCACAGACAAAGTCAGCATAACACCCATCTGTCTGGCTGTTTGTTGAGCATCAGAGACTGCTGCTGGTGCAGAACATCTGAACCTTAACTGTGCGATCTTTGACTTGTTATCAGAGACAACGGCCGTGCCAGAAACCTGCCACAGATTGCCTTTAAGCTCACACATCACTCTGAGGCTGATAGCGTTATCTGTGGTATAAATTCTCCTTCTGATTCAGCAGCTCTGAAGGAAGTGCACTCCGGTGTCGGCCTGTTTTCCTGTCCCTGCCCTGCATGCTAATCGGCTCACGCTGCGACAGCCAGGCCTCTTTAACTTGACAGGAACAGTGAGCTTGTCTGTCTGTTTGTGTCGGACGTGACTTTAGACAAGCTTTTCTTTTTGCACAGAAGCAGGCCGTGAGTCTTTGGTTAAATTCTCCGAATGACCCAACTATAACATGAATGTTAGCATGGAACACTTAGTGGTTGATTTCAAAGAAAATTTCAAAGAAAAGATAAGAGTTTGTGCCACATGGTGACAAATGTGGTTAAATCATAAGTGTCAATCTCAGGCCCGCGGGCAAAATTTGGCCCGTAGTATGATTATTTTTGGCCCGCAAGAAATATTGTATGTACTAGAGGTGACCCACCAGTATAGAAGCCTTATATACTGACAGGATTTGTTGTATTAGTGATGCATTTAGATTTTTTTTGTTGTAGGTCTGTAACAAAACATTAAAAGGATCTGAAAAGGCTACAGATAAAGGCAAATACCACTGATGTGTGTTTTATTTCTCATTTAATTTCTGGCAGGAATTATCCTGGTGCTCTCCTTCAACCCAAGGCTTACACATCCTTAGGTTAATCAGACAAAATTCAAAATTGACCTTTGGTGTGATTGCAAGTGTGAATGTTGGTTTGTCTCTGTATGTGGCGGCTGGGATTCACTCCAGTTCGTGAAACTGCATGAAGAGTTTCACAAAGAATGAACTAGTGGAGATTGAAGAATTTTTTTAAGGTTATACAGTGTTGTTTTCACACTTACATTTTTGTTTGTTTTTTTTTTTTTTTTTTTTCTGGCCTCACATGGTAAGAATAATGATTGAGCCATAATCAACTATGGGTTTGAGTCTGTGGGAGCTCTGCTGGGCATCTTGGCTCCTCAATTTGATTATAACTGCAAGGGGATATAACACGAAATCTTAGATCAGCAATCTTTCCCTGACACAGGATAAATGTGCTAATGCATGTGTTTTTGATGGAAATTAATGTATGGATTTTTAGATCCCTCAAGACAGGCCTCAGTATTAGAGGAAGTCAGTGCATTTACTTTGATTTCTCCATCCATCCCTGTTTTCTTTTCATGTATGATGTACCTTCCTGCAGTGCACCAAATGCAATAATCAAAGTATTTTGACTCAGAGGCCGTGAGAAGCTGTTGTGGGTGTTTTTGTGTAATGTGTGCAGTTCGTGAAACTGCATGAAGAGTTTCACGAAGAATGAACTAGTGGAGATTGAAGAATTTTTTAAGGTTATACAGTGTTGTTTTCACACTTACATTTTTGCTTGTTTTTTTTTTTTTTTTTTTACTGGCCTCACATGGTAAGAATAATGATTGAGCCATAATCAACTATGGGTTTGAGTCTGTGGGAGCTCTGCTGGGCATCTTGGCTCCTCAATTTGATTATAACTGCAAGGGGATATAACACGAAATCTTAGATCAGCAATCTTTCCCTGACACAGGATAAATGTGCTAATGCATGTGTTTTTGATGGAAATTAATGTATGGATTTTTAGATCCCTCAAGACAGGCCTCAGTATTAGAGGAAGTCAGTGCATTTACTTTGATTTCTCCATCCATCCCTGTTTTCTTTTCATGTATGATGCACCTTCCTGCAGTGCACCAAATGCAATAATCAAAGTATTTTGACTCAGAGGCCGTGAGAAGCTGTTGTGGGTGTTTTTGTGTAATGTGTGTTTGTGAGACTGTTGTGATTTAACCTTGTGGGAGTAAGGCAGGTATTATTGGATGTCTTCATGTACCTCTGCTGCTGCTGTACTGAATGTTTAATGCAAGTGTCAAACAGGAAAGCTAAACATTTTTCCTTGAATTGCTCTCACACACAGAGCTTCTCTCAAAGTGTCTCTGTGAGGACGTGAGAGTTGATTAATCTACCACGGTTTGCTTAAATATAATCTTATGAAATAACGATTTCAATAGAGAAAGCAGAAGTGAGCGTTTTCTGAACACCCAGTCGTTGTACAAGTTCATCATTACTTCCCTCTAGGTCCTTTTCTACCGATGTACTAAATGAGTAGGTACCTTTTCAGCAACAGTCTGCTGTGAAGAGCCTCTTGTACTGATGAAGTAAGCACGCTCAGAACACACACATCAGCCTCATCCTGGCGGACTAATACCCACAGTCATCACCCTTACTTCACAGCAGAGCCCCCGGGTTTTTGCTGTGCTTCATGTGTAATTGAATCTCCTGGCCGTGATGTTTAAACATCTCCTCTGGCAAGAGTTTGTGTAAAAACAGCCTCAAATCATTTTCTGGGAAAAAAAATAAACGGTATAAATCCTAAGCCCTGCCATCAAAATCAGCCTTTTGGCCTTGTGATGGAGACCAGGCCATGCTCTGCCAATTGAATCAGGCTGTGATTCACAGCCTGGGCACGCCCAAAGGGAGATGATGTAGTGACAAAGATTTGCCAGTCTGGTACCACACCAGTAGGCCGGCTGCTCATATGGGATCTCAGCTGGTGCTAACACACAGTACATGTGTGACTCTCAGTATCAGAAAACTACCAAATACTGGCTGGTGCACACAGTGACTGACTTTGTAATATTGTTATCACATCATGATGAGCAGCAGGTAGGGCTCATAACAGGTTATGCCTGTCTGTCAAACCAATAGCACAATCATATGAGAATAATTTAAAATAATTTGATAGTTATATTGAATCATTATCATCTTTTTTTTTTTTTATTTCTCTTAAATAAATTTGATATGGAGGACGTAAAATCTTCAGTATTACATAACAATTTTCTTTTAGAATGGACATTGAATGTAATAATAAGCTAGTATAGGTTAAAAAAGTGGACTGGTTAAATGTCTGGTACTTTTTCCACTGATCGTTCATTAAGTTGTGGCAGATAAATACCCCGTAATAAAAAGAAATTTCCGGTGTTCTGAAATATTTTCCTACCTATAAAATCTTCCTACCCGAATTAACTGTGCACACAACAAGGATTTCTCAAGTGCACACAGCCTATAATTATCTGCTACCAGACCGGTCGAAGGTTAGAATCTTGTATCAATGACTCGTCAATGAAAACAACCAGCTTAAATCTATCTGTGTCAGTTAATTGTTGTTGTCTTCACTGGGAAAATATTTCTTAATTAAATATAGTTGCATTATTGATGATGGAATTCCAGTACTTCTACATATTAAGTTCTTTTGTTGATATGGGTGTGGATCAAGTGTAAGTGATAGCCAGATGGGGCCAAAAGGAAACATTATTTATCTGTGCCTCGGCACCAATTCACCCATGGGCTGCTACTGGTCCCCGGCCCAGTGGTTGGGGACCACTGGGTTAAATAATCTAATATTTAACCTGATATTTAATCTGATTTGATGGCAGGGCTCACAGTCCTAGTGCAGATATCTCGGTCTTATTTTTCCCCCCTCCTTCTCTCAACCCTTACACCAGTTAGTTATGTGTCCTCAGGAAATAGGGGTCACCATGTCTTGCTGGGGGCAGGGAACAGATTGAAGGACTCAAATGATTCAGTGAGAGACATAGCGCAACGGGCCGAGGATACAGTAGCAAACCAGTGTGATCCGTTTCCTTCCTTCTAGCACGACCCATGTGTAGTGGTTCCTGTCTGTTCCATCCAGGACCGGCGGCACACCCTATGAAACATTTGACCCAAAATAGATGTTTTTCAGGAATTTGTTTCGTGCATTTTGTTGACATACACGCTTCTGTGCTCTCTTTAGCTCTATTGTCTCTTACCACTGTGTGACATTCAGGTTTATAAGCTTAATCAATGAATGGCTTGAATGTTATAGTTTTTTTTTATGCTTTTTTTCATCCAGTATTTGATGATTTATCCGTATAGAGTAGGAGTTTTGTTGATCTGTGCAGTGACTTTCATAAATGTTTGACCCTTGGAAATGGTATTTTTATACATACAGGTAGACTTCCTTGCCATGTTTTTTAAGGGTACATTTAAGGTTCTGTTTTCAAAGGTCCACTGCTTTATTTTGTGTCTGTACAGTTGTAGTGCTCAGTCATTTAAAGCAGTGTTCCCCAACCTTTTTTGCACCACAGACCGGTTACATGTCTCATACTATTTTCACGGACTGGTCGCTAAATTGTGGCATATACATACCCCTGGATAAAAGGTTCTGTAATATTTTACTGCCTATAAAATCTTCCTACCCGAATTAACAGTGCATGGGCACAATGAGTATTGCTCGAGTGCACACAGCCTATAACTTTCTGCTACCAGGCCGGTATAAAATGTTAGAATCTTGTATCAATGAATCTGCGTCATTTTTAGTTTATTGTTGTTGTCTTCACTGAGAAAATATTTCCTAATCAAATATAGTTGCATTATTGATGATGGAATCCTAGCCATTCTATTGTGCCAGTCTTTTGTTGATATGGGTATGGATCAAGTGGGAGTAATAGATAGATGGGGCCAAAAGGAAACATTATTTCTCTGTGGCCCGGCACCTGGCCCAGTGGTTGGGGACCACTGATAAAAAGTAACTTTGAGTAGTTGATATGGTAAAACTAGCTAAGCTGACGAAAGGTCCAGTTTGTACATACATACAAAGTACAGTTTTTATAGCAGACATGTTTATTTGCAAAAGGAAAAAATAATTTCTTAATCCTCTGCTGTTAGAAGGATGTTTTCATAGTCAGTTTTGCCTATGACGATCAGATAAGTGTTAAGTTTTAGAGAAAAATATGCATCCAGCACCACAGATGAGCATTCATGTCCAGTACACAGTTTGGAGCGTGACTTTACACCTTGTTCTTCATGGTGCAACATCAAAAGTCTATAACTGCCTTGTGATCAAATCAATTGCAGACATGAGTAATATAACAGACCTGTGGTGAAAATTGTGGTTGCTCTGATAAAGGATTTATTACAGTTTCTGCCCAGTCGACAAGAGTGAAGCTATTGAAGACATTGTTTAGATGTTCCTAATCTTATTTTCATTACTGCAATGTTGCCAAGTGTTACGTCGGCTGTCAAAGAGAGCAGATTGTCAAACTACAGTCTACAAACATGTCTTTACGACATTCCTCTATTTTTTTGTTATTGTCAAACATTCCCTTTTTTAGTCTAGGCTTTGCTCGGGAACTTTCCTCTACCTGTTTTACCCCTTTTTTCTTAACAGGCATGCCAAGGCACAAACGATGGCCCATAAAATTGGATTACCACAGTAACAGCATATTTCAAATTCCCCTTTCCTCTGTCCATTTGGGAGCAGAACACAGGCACTGTTACCTCCAGCTCCCTGATAACGGGGCACAGCAGACATGCTGCCCGGCCATTTTTGCACCACAGATGGCAGGTCTCATTGATTGAGGTTATCCAATCTCACTGGCATACTCTAGACTATAAACTCATGTGACATGAAATTCCGTGAAGAGAGCAGTGGAAAACGGGGTGAAAGTATCAACTGGCAGAGTAGGGAGGAAAAAGAGGCCCTCACTGTCTAAAGTTGCTCACCCGCTCCCCCGACCTCTTCTCTCACTTTATCTCCTATTTTAAACTCACTTGCTTCACTCATCCCTGGGATTCTCATGCAGGGATTAATCAGTTTTCCATTCCTGCGGAGATTATTTAAGTGTTGCTACATTTACAGTCTGCTGCAGAAGCTGCTCTTTTACATTTCAACATTTTTTTTTTCTCCTCAGGCCAAGACTCAGTCCTGCCCAGACCAGTTATATCGATTGCTTTGGGGCATTTTAATGTTGAAATGTGAAAAAAAAGAACTGTTTTAAAAGCTTATCTCAGCAGAAATACAACCCAATGATTTCCATCACCATCCCAATTGTTTTAAAGATGGATGAAGTATATTAAGGCAGTGTTTGGGGGAATTATTTTTTTGGAAAGGAGATTTGTCTCACTTTGTTAGGTGCTTTGTCGATCCTTGATATGCCATACACTTCAGCTGTTGACTCAATAAAATATATTTTAATCATGTTTTTTTTAATGGACATAGTGATATTTTGTGCACTGGGAGATCACCTTGTCTTCCCTGTTGCTCATTCTCATCTCATATTTCATATGTTTGTGGAGAAAAACATTCATTTTTCAACAGAAAATCTGTTGGAACAATAGGACCAACCGGTGTACAAACTTGCCTAGGGACCCTGGAGTTTCACAGCAATGACGGAGAGATTGTCTCTGGGCCAAATTAAATGATATATTTATCAAGAAATTCAATTTGATGAACTTGTTCACATTTTGACTCATTTTGCAAAACTGTTGTTGAACACTTTAAACTGCAGCCATCAAATTTACCAATTCTAGACCAGTTGCTGCTAATTTCTGGCCAGGAGCTAGAATGGAATTATAATTCTTTGTTGTTGCTGGTTTTTCATTTCCCAGCCCCCTTTGAAGATGTCTGACACTACAGAATTTGTTATTTCTTCCCTCCTCCCTTTGTACATTGACACACAAAACAAAATTTGTTGTGACTTTGCCAGTTTCTGAGTGTGTGAACACAGCAGGTGTAAATAGCTCTTGTATAATTGCCCTCGTTAGGGCTGGTAGGTGCACAGTCGGAGATCTTCATAGTGCCAGACTGCGGGAGATGTGACCGCGATCTAACGTTCTACATTACTATACTCGCAAAAATTTCTCACCTGCCTTTTTCTCGTTCCACAATCTCTACTAAAAAAATTCCTTGTCCTTGGCATTGTCACATGCGACAAATACAAAAATGTGCTTTATATTGTGTGAACACTTGAACCAAAAAGCACAACTTTGACCTCTAAATCAGTAGTAGCCTCGTGTACAGTGGACATATGTGCATTTGGCCGCCATTCAGCGGCACCAACACATACTATATACATATGGATGGTTTTAATTTTACCCACTAGTCCGTCTTTACCGATTGAAGTACACACGTCTGCATAAAGCCCCCAGTATAAAGTGTTCCTTACGAATTGGTGTTTTGTATGGGCCATGGAGAGAACCACATTCAAAAGATTTGATGGTGCTGTTTGTAAGACTAGACACATGATTATAATTAGTTTGGCCAAGACCGATTCTAAAATATTTTCAACATGCCATTTGGAAAGTTGTCTCAACATCTGTTGTATGTATAACACGGAGCATCTGCAAAGCAGAACACTGATCTCACGACACAGGTCTGCACAGACTAAAGAAAGCATGTTTCAATAAACACGCACTGTCTGACAGTTGGTATTGGTGCCATTTAGGAGTATGTTGTTGATTTTATATCACAGTAACAAGACCTAACTCTTTTTTTTTTTATCCCTCTGGATGTGGACTTGAGTTACAAGTTGAGTGGCTGAAAGCAGCTTTTAAAAAATGTCTTATAACTTCATCCAAAAAGGGTTTAGTTCTCAGCAACTGGATTTCTTCTTTGAGTTGAAAGACGTTTCATTCTTCAACTGAGGAAGTTCATCGGTTTTTCAGCTCCTCAGTTGAGGAATGAAACGTCTTTCAACTCCAAGAAGTCCGGTTGCCCACAACTAAACCCTTTTTGGATATTAGGACTTAAGTGACTGAGATTTTTCACAGATGTCCCTACCTTTAATACAAAGTGTGTGAGCCATCTATTTGAAGTGTTCCACAATGATAGCTTATAATATTTTAGTTTACATGATAGTAAACATAGTTTACATAACAGTTTACCTTACATTACAATAGCACATGTAATATTACAAAACAAACCAATAATTTGTCTGTACGTGCTGCATCTGGCCCCCGGGCCTTAGTTTGCCAATGTCTGGATTAGTTCATGCTCAATGCCCAGATTATGTATAGAGCCTTTTAGCAATTTCTTTTGTCTGAAAATGCAATATGTACAAAAAGTGCATATTGCTGCATTAACAATAGCTAATATTCCTTGTGTGAACCTTTTAAACCTAATTGCTGTGTTATAGCTAGCTCTCAGGAGGCTGCTAATATGGCAATAATTCAGCTCCCAGTTAAAAAACACTCTCCTGATTCCCATTAGGTATCATATTAATCACAGTTAACCTTATTGTTAAATATTACAAATGGCGAGCTTGGCGCTGTCTTGGTTAACTAGTATTTTGGGTTATTTCCAAACTTAGAACGTGCTACCTTCAGCTTGTGAGAGTGAGCTTCCACCTCTAATCTAATACACCCAACACATTTGTAAATGTAATCTGCAAACCAGTAAAATTGAACCCCAACCAACCGGTTCCAGATCACGCACAATTAAAATCAATTCCAATCACAGATCTGTTGATGGTTGCATCACTGCTAGTTTGGTATGTTTGCAATTACCTTGCAGACTAGTTTATCCAATGCACGACCTTGTTGGGAAATGGAAATGGTACAACTAGGAGGAGTAGCTCTCTGGCCACTTCAAGAGCTGCTGATTTTCACACACCATTGACAATCTAGATCAGACCTGGGCAACCTAAGGCCCCGGGGGCCGGATGTGGCCCATTTGGGGTTTTAATCCGGCCTGCCAAACTCGTCCAAATTATACAGTTAATTTATATTATCATTATACTTCTGCCTTTCCCAGCAAAACCAGCATTTACCCAATAGGTATTTTAGAAGCTGAGAGCATTTTTGCTTTTATTCTTTATACTTTACTCATCATTTATCATAGTTCACACAAGTACTCAATCTTTCTGATCCTGATTTGAGGCGTGACTCAAATCTTGGAACCACCTGCGGCCCGTGAGTCAAAATAATTGCCCAGGCCTGATCTAGATATAAAACCTGAACTCAACACTGCCCTCCTAGTGGATGAATTGCTTAATAATCATGACAGGCAAAAGGCTTTCTTTGAGGTATGCATAGAATGATGTTAAAAGGACATAACTACACCTTCAGGGTGACCAGACCAGTCAGTGAAGCCACTTCCTGTTTAAACGAAGGAACGAGAGCCAGGACTAGCTATTAAAACACATTCCCACTGAACATTTGCTCCATTGTGTCTCTCACACACACACACACACACACACACACACAGTAATATATACAGTATACATGTTCCTCCACCTCTGCCACCTTTATTTCTAATCTTTTTACAAAGTGCAGTAGGCAAGAGAGAAGAGATAGTGTGTGGGTTGTGTGCTGGCACAGTCTTAACTGCAAAGTGTTTTAGATTGCGTGTTTAGTAAGGTGCTGTCAGATAAGGCTGGGGACAGTAATAGTAGGCCATTTACACTTCCTTTGAGACTAGAAAACTACAATGTGATAAGCAATGCATAACTGAATAAACATTTTTAGATGTTTTTATTTTTTTTTTTTATCACGCGTTCTGTCTCTTTTGGCTTTCTCAAATTCCAGACTATTTACAGTTTGGGTTAATTAAATTAAAAAAGCTTGATAACAATACTTTACACATGCACTATATATCTGCTAGACCAGTGTTCCCCAACCTTTTTCCCGCCACAGTTAAATGTCTTGTGCTATTTTCATGGACGGGTCGTTAAGTTGTGGCAAATAAATACCCCTTATTAAAAATACATTTTCTTACCTATAAAATCTTCCTACTTGAATTAACGCTGCGTACAAGAAGGATTTCCCAAGTGCATTCAGCCTATAATTTGCTGCTGCCAGACCGGTACGAAAGGTTAGAATCTCAAAGAATCATATCAATGACTATTATTGTTCCTAATCAAATATAGTTGCATTATTGATGATAGAATTTTAGCCATTCTATTGTTCAGTTCTTTTGTTGATATGGGTATGGATCAAGTGGAGGTAATAGACAGATGGGGCCAAAAGGAAACATTATTTCCCTGCAGCCCGGCACCAATTCACCCACGGACCGGTACCGGTCCCCGCCCTTAGGGTTAGGGGCCACTGTGCTGGACAATTATTTAAAAAATTGTAAAAAATAAAACTCAATAAAACAAAAATCTTTTGAAAATTGCATTACTGAACAGTTTCTGAGATGCTTTGTCAGGCACCTGTCCCCCACAATGAGGTTAACAATATGATGTGGGCTTAGAAATGAGAATGTTATAGCAAAGGTTTAACTGATGGGAGAAGACGGTTGGATGGACACCATTGGGACATGCTGCAACAGAATAGAGACATTCTTGGGGATTTAGGAGATAAATCTGGAGATTGAGAAGTTGAATGGATTTAAAGTGGAATGGTTACCAAAGTATAAGATTAGGTAAAGCATACAGTTAGTTAAAGGCAGATGCTGTTGCAACCCCTGGATGAATCAGCCAAAGAAAGAAACTAAAAACTCTTGTTGTTCCTCAGATAAATCCAAACCAAGTCTCCAAAGACTCTTTCTCAATTCTGATTTGGTTTTATTTCTGGGCAACTACTTGTTGTTTTTCCGAAACAGTCCCTGTCAACAGTGATTAGGAGTGGAGATCTTCTTTAGTGATTCAACAGTTTTCCACTATAGTTCTGCACTAAAATGAAAAAAAGTAAACCACAAGCCCTGCCGCTCTGTTTGAATGTGTGTTCAACATCGTCACTGGGCGGTGTCTCGTATGTGACAATGTGGAGACTGACTTCATTATTCAAATATTTACTCCAAATGTATACACAGCACATTTCACACAAACACTGTAATATTTTGAAGAGTGGAGAGGAGCAGACAAATCTGTTTTCCTGCAGCTCCTCCTCTTCTCTCCGGCTGCAGGCTGGGTGCATGCAGCCTGTCGCTGGCACTGCAGTGAGCCCAAACATGATATGACCTAAATAAACCAGCGTGTTAGCAGAGACCGGGAGTGAAGGCTGAAGCAGTATTTTTCCCCTCCTCACTCGCTTGACTTGTTTTCAAACACTTGACTTGACTGCAGTCTGTAAGGTTCTGAGCCTATGTGCGCAGTTAAATGCGTGTGAGTGCAGCTTTATTGCTGCACTGGTTTATTTTGTACGTCATCATAACTCACATTATTGCTGTTTTAGGGCTTACTCAGCATTATCTGCTGGCTGTGTCGCAGATTATCTACATTTTTTTATATGTTATTATCCAGGAAAAGTCAGCAATCTGCTGTTTCCATGCCTTAAGTTTTGCACTTTGCCGAAAGGAAGGGTAAAGGGACTGTCTGTCTGTTTTACTGTACAATTATTTTGTGTTTTGTCTTACTGTTTAACCTTACATGGGACGTTTAATGTTATTTGTGTACATGGTTCCGTGATGTTTAAATTAAATGTTTGTACAAACATTCAGAACCTTTGGCTTCTGCTATTACTATAAATGTAGTTAGCCATAACATGCACCATCAAGTTCAACTAGAGCAGTGATTCTCACCTTGTGGGTCCTGACCAAAGGTGGTTGGGTTATTTTAGTTATTTTAGGAAATCTCTTATTTTGAAAGGCATGACCACAGGAAAATGTCATAAAACTAAGGGATGGTTTTGCATCTTAGGTTTTAAACATGGGTTTTGCATGTTATTTATCTTAGTTCAACAAACGCTCAATTTGTCTGATCTTGACTCGGCCCCTGTGTCCAATTCTAGGACACCCGTTGAGACCCACCCTTGATCTAGAGCTTTTTTAAATAAGTGTCAGTGGCGACCTTGTGGTTAAGCAACCTGACTTAGGTGTGGAAGGTTCCATGGATCCACCAGCTGCCAGGTTACCATTGGGGTGTTTGAGCATAGCACCATCCCTGCCCACTGCTCCCCAGGCACTCAAAGCTGCCCACGTTTCATCGTGTGCAGTGGTGTGGATCACAACGTCACAATGACAAGGACTTTGCTTTCCCCCTTCCCCTTTCCCTTGTACATGATATCACTCTTGTAGTTGTATACTAGTAATGAAAATGGCAGATATACGTAAAGGTGGTAGAGCTACACATATCTTTATTATTTCATATTTCCAATTATTTGGAAGGTGTAACTTTGATACTTTTTCTTCTTTACTGCTCGACCGTGAGTAAATTTTCAGCAATTTCCATCTCCCCCTGTCCTCTGTATCCTCAACTCTAACTCCAACTACCTCCTTGTCCTCCATAAACCTCCTGTTTGTCTCCTGCCTGGTAGCTCCGTCTCGATGATTATTCTTCTACCAATATAACCACTGTCCCTCCTCTGAACATGTCCGAACCATCTCAATCTAGTGTAACTCCGATACTAATTTTACTAACTCGACAGCATATACAAAGACTTTGGGTCTCTGCGTTCCAATATTTTATTCTTGAAGTAAATAAGAAGCTTGTCAAACAGACTGCATGTGGTCCCAGGTTCACTCTTCCGTCCAACAACTTGCAAAATACAGAGCCTGGTGAATGGAATGTTGTACTAAATGAACATGGGTTCCTGTGCATGAAACATTTTTTATTTGCAGTTTACATTTTTTGAAGGCTTTGATAAACTTGACTTACAGAAACATTAAGGTGGTTTATATTTCTGACAGAAATATTCTTCTTTTCCATCTACCACTAACAGGCGACACTGTCCAACTAGGTGAGGTTCCCTGGATGGTAGCTTCAAGTGTTGGATTAGGTTTGTTGTTTCAGACAACCTTGCGGTTGCTCCAAGCAATTCACGTTGCCTTTACTGAACACGCATTGTAAAAACCAGGCTTAGAGCTTTCTTGGCTAATGACCCATTAGATCCATCTTGTACGGGTGAGCGTTTTTCACTGTTCTGACACAGAACCCATACACCAATTGATGAGCTGCAAGATCAGCATGACACAAGCAGACTGATCAGTTAGTTAGGACCACATCCTTTGTCACAGAGAGGATGGATTGTAACAACTGATTATTAGATGTATTTCCAGATCTGGTTGTAATGATATGAAGAGGCTCCTATAGACAGTGATGGTTTTGGCTTCACCCCTGTACAGCGTGTTGTTATGGGTGTTTTTGTCGTCAGGCCAGGACTCAATACTCCATTGTGTGAGGCCTAATGTGACAGTGCCTGACACAGACAGATAAGACGGACTCTTCAAACACAATTCCCACTATCAGACATTACAGGGTCGTGGATAATGGGTTGCAAGGATTGAATATTTTGTTTGTAGGTAGGTTAGGTTTATATGTTTTTTAGTACTGTTGCCTGCATGATTCTGGAGATGGAGGGGTTAAAGATGCTGAGATTCTGTTTATGGGTAATTAGGATAGACAGGATCAGGAACAAGGTAATCAGGGGGACAACACAGACAGGAAAGTTGTGAGAAAAAGCTAGAGAAATAGAGAAAAACAGATTGAGATGGTTTGGACAGGGTCAGAGGAGGGACAGTGGATACATTGGTAGAAGAATGATCCTAGAGATGGAGCTACCAGGTAGGAGACAAAGAGAGGAGATTGATGGATGCAATGAGGGAGGACATGGAGTCAAAGTAGAAGATACAGAGGACAGGGGGAGATGGAAATTGTTGACTCGCGGTGGCAAGGACGAGCCAAAAGAAGTACTTGCGTGGAATTATAATTTCTGAATGTGAAATGATGTAGATACATTTGATTTAAAACTGTCATCAATCCTAAGATACTATCAGCTAAGAACCCAGTGTGTACAACCTGTACATAGAGACTTTGCTGCTCTTGCAAAAGAACCAGGCTTTCCATTAATGTGGCACTTATAGATATATGATGCCAGTTGCCCATGATGAATACATGGTCTGTGTTCTTCTTAGAATTAGCATCTTTTAATTGGGCCTTTCCCTTGGTTCTGTGCCTCCTTCTACGCCAAACCTACACTTTCCATATTAATGATGTACATTTATCCTGATTTCCAGCACACTGCAGCAACATATTACATTTACATTCCATTTCCTTCCTTACAATTTATTAAGTTCCGTTTTTCATTCGGTTTTACACCAACCAGCACAATATGTCATTTCTCGCAGAGGATTGTGCACATGATTTCCAGTCTGATCCTGAGGTCCTAACTTTAAACCATTTCGAAGCTTTTTTTCCCCCTTAAGAGAATAGTGTCTGCCAAGTGCTTAAGAGTTTGAACAGTGTGATTAGCTGTTAGACAATTATTCTGAAGTAAACAAAGCTTAAAATCTTACAGAGTAGACGGAGCTAAGTTGTAAGGTCAATAAAGGAAAGATAACAAAATGGGCAAAATGGTTTAAATGTGGACCCGCCCGACACAGAGACAGGAGACTGACAGCAAACTCAGGCTGATGGATGTGTTTTTGGCAACACTTAATCTTTACATCAATAACTGTTGTCTAGAGAAAGCTGCCTATAATATAATATAATGTAATATAATATAAAAATAATATAATATAATACGGTTTTATTTAAAATTATAAGGTCTGTTGGTCTTATTAAACATCTGTAGCAATGGTTTTAGGGCTTAGAATTGTTCAGTTCTAGGAACCACCTCGACTGTCACCAGAAGGCTGTGGGTTAAGACCACTTGTCCACAAATCCCACAAATGATTGTCCTCCTGTTGTTATTGTTAGTCGTGTCACAGACCTGGAGATAAAAATATTGCATGTCTATTAACGATTAAAAGATAGTGTTCAAGAACACATAGCTTTGTTTTGATACTAGTTCCAGAATGCTTCTTTTGATACCACAGATAAATCATATTTGTGTCACTGGACTTAAGATTTTTGATGGGGATTAAAGTCAAACTTATAATATCCTCCTAAATATCCTGTGTGTGGTTCAGATACGTGGTGTTCAAATATATGTGAATCACCAGCGCTAACAGTTAATAAATCAAAACATCAGTAAGGGCGGATAGTTCACAAAACAGTTGCTGCAGCTTCTTGTGTTCCCCTTGTATCAGTCAGACTCTGCAGCAGATATCTGCTCCATCATGTTTCTAAGCGACGGCGGCTCACAGTAACATGGTGTTGATCTAACCATTTAACCATTGATTGCACTATTTCAGCTCCATATGAACAGAACGTTGACTGATGTGATGGTTGACACCACATACTGGTGCTGTCCCTGGATGCTGCAATCACCAGAATTATGGTCAGATTGACCATTTCATCAACACCTTGATACTGAGACTCGGTATTTCTGTGTAGATTCTTGGTCATCCAGGTCATTCAGTCAGAAAATAGTTACTTTGAGGGCAACTGGACATAGGTTTATTGAAGGCTTTTCCTTCAAAAGGCTTCCTAGGTTCCAGTTGCCCTCATTGACTCTGCACTAAAAATCAGTACTTCCCTAGCATTGTAGTTGTTGGTGCTTTAAAATAACCCAATCTTGGTACCAATCCCAACAAAAGTCTTGACAAAAAAGGATCTTTGATTGGATAATGTCAGTGGTTTATTAATAGTTGGTGGTTTTTGATAAGACAAGGCTTTCACCTCTATTAGTCCTACATTTGGGTGTTTTGGATGTTTATTTTTTATACAATTAGCAGACTTTTTTTTCCAAAGCGACTTTCTGATGAGGGATTTGCTGCTATGTGTTTCAGAGGCAGACATGCTAACTGCTACACTAAGGAACCACCACTGCTATTTACTTTTAAGATTTTTTGCATCATGAAACCAGGATATAGAGGAATTTTCTACATATACATATAACATGTACACACTTGTTAAATACCTGTATATTCATCCGGAAGTTTTTAAAACTTTTTTCTAGTTATTCCCCTTTTCTTTGGTCTTTGTGGGTTAATAAAAACTCTTTATCTCTGTTCACAGGTAGCTCAGCAATGAATAAGCTACGGCAGAGTTTCCGCCGGAAGAAAGACATTTACGTGCCAGAGTCCAGTCGGCCGCACCAGTGGCAGACAGATGAGGAGGCGGTCCGCAGCGGCAAATGCAGCTTTGCAGTCAAGGTGAATCTCCTTACAAATTTACCCACCTGCAGCTTTGTTCAGCGCTCCTCACTGAGGTGCACTCATTCTTCAGAGAAGCCCACTTAGTTCCCCAAAGACGTTTCTTGTAATCTGTGGCTAGGCGACATTTTCATCTGTCGTAGGGTTTGAAACCTGTGGGAAATGTGCATTTAAATAATTGGGGCCCAGCAGGTTAAAATATACAAAATACTTTGATGTTCATTTGTAGCAGACAAATCAATTGACTTCTATGGAACACAGCTCAGTAGGATATTGACTCCAGTGTCTTTGTACCTGCAGTCTTATGAACTCCACCTGCAGTGCTGCGGTTGATGAAACGGAGAGCTCTCTGTATTGTGGCAACATGAAGCTCCTCTTTAGTAAGCAAAGGCACAATGGTAATCTTCCTCTTGACATAAGCCCATGGCTCAGTGTCCACCTCACCCAGGTTAGAAGGGATATGAAAAGCTCAGAGTTTAGGAAGAGAGAGTGTGTTGAGTGCAATAAATAGCATCAACGTAGTAGAGGAATTAAAGTTACGTGTTGGTAAGCACTGTTTTTAACTAGATTTGTAAATGGCTTTGGCAGAGGAGCTACGACAAAGACCTTTTCTCAAGAAATTCATATTTACATTTTGTTCATAAAATCTGAACACTCATGGTATTCAATTCAAAATACTTTATTGATCCTGAGGGCAACATGGGCAAATATTTTGACCCGCTGTCCACACTCGGTCCTTTTTCAGAGCAAACCATGAGCAGTTGGGTGAAGTATTTGTGTGAACTAAGATGAGTGGCTTGTAAGTCCTGCAATGAAGACTTAAGGTCAGAATAGGGTATATAATGGTAATAAATAATTAAATAATTTTGGCAGAATGGATTAAAGTGCCAAACGAGCCACATTTGGTCCATAGTTTGCCCAGGTGTGCCCAAGAGTTGATTTATAAATTATCATAATATTTATTATCATTATTGATCACAATAAATAGTTGTGATGACATTTATTTGCTTTCATGCTCTACTATGGAGATATAAGCTTTTAGTTTTTTATTTCCAACAGACGCTTCCATTGGTAGGGCTGGGTTAAAAAAAATCAATTAATCGATTTAAATCGATTTTTTTTGTTAATAGGACAATATCGATTCATAAATCCAAAAATCTATCTTTTTTTCCTTCTTTTCCCAACAACTTAACGTGAACTCATGTACCACAGGTGATTACGTATTTACGTGGTTACGTGCGTGGTGTTTTTACACTGGCACGTAAAACAAATGTAAAAACAACATGGCACTAAAATCTAAAACTAGAGTCTATAATTTTGGGTCAAGTCATGTTAAATAAAAAATGCATGATGGATTAATATGGCTGCCTTGAGTAAATTTGTGATGGAAATAAATGTAAAAAAAAAAAAATTTTTTATTAGCAAATGAATTAAGTTTCAATTTTAGCTTTGATTCTTCTGAGAATAACGTTGGTACCGAACTATAATTGATATGACAAAAACTGAATCGAAAACCGAAGCGAATCGTGAATTGAATCGAATCGAAGCCTTGTGAATCGAATCGATTTAGAAAATTTGAATCAATACCCAGCCCTATCCATTGGAAGAGATGTCATTTGGGATACGTTTTCCTTCTAGGAATCGATCCCACGACTCTCAGGAATAAAGAAAGGTCTGTGAATTAGTGACTTAAATTTTTAATTATTATTGTATATTAATCGGCACAATCTATTAGTCTATGACAGACATGACTGAAGTGTTACAGAAGGGGCCGGCGTGCTGTTTTTTGTTCCAACCAAACAAGAGCACATAGTTTGACCAATCAGCTGTCTGATGACTGAGTTCAGTTGATTGTACCTGTCAACTCAGGTGTGCTGCTGCTGCTTGGTTGGAACAAAAACCTGCAGCCACAGTGGCCCTTTATGGATCAGTTTGGACATGTCTGATCTATTAGTTAGCATGTCAGCCAAAGACAGGTTAGGCATCTGACCTGGCGTTTAAGTATTTATTTAAAATATAAGGCGCTTTGATAACAAGAAGAATCCTGCAATGGTCCCAAGTTACAACATGTTGGTGTGAATTAGAGCTTCAGTAATTGAAAAAGTGGAAATATTGGGTAGCATGTCATTCTCTTTATTAATTTCACAATGTTAACGCCTTCATTTTGACCTGCTAAGTTATTCTGTTGGTAACTGTCATCGCAAAGACTTTCAATTGAGTTGCTCTGGAAAGGAATGCAGCATAAAACTCACTCAAACTGGGCTTTAACCTTTTACCTCATGCTACAACAGATGTTCAGGCTGGAGATGAACAGTGACCGCCCTAATCTGTATAAACAAGCATGTTCTCTTACATCTGGAGGATATGAAGCGTTGGCTCATTGGACGCCGTATTCGTGCTCATGATGTTGTGACATTGACACTGAAGTTGCGGCTCCTGTGGAGTGTGTACAGTACACTTGATTATATGACGGCTTCGGGGACATTTGAATTGATCATTCAGCCACTGTGGGCAAATGTGTGTCAGCATGTTGGCACCAGCCCTCCAGGCACTCTCACTTGTATTTCAGCCAGTATGTGAAAATGACCGACATTCAGGATTTCTTCTGAGCTGCCGTCCAAATGTTCCCTCAGCACACATGCTCCTGCATACCTTTCCCCCGACCTAATGCTCCCCATAAATTCCCTCTTAACGCTGAGTTCAAAGATAGAATTGTGCATTAGGGAGATCTTTTTCAGATGCCATTTATCAAATAGAGTTGTTTTTTTTCAGTCCTAGAGTCCTTACCTAAAAAAAAAACTAATATTTAACTTTCATTTTCTGTTTTCACATTTTTATCAACAATGAGGACAATGTCATTCGACTGTCCTCACATCATGGGAGCTTGATTTTGAAAGTACCCCTTTGGTTATTTGAATTACTCTGATTGATTCTACAGTTACACACTTCTGTATGTGTGTGTGTTTTTTTTCTGCCTTCTGGACTTTGTCAGTGCAACCTACCCTGCTGCTCCCTCCTGTCTGCCTCCCTCACTCCTCCGTCCTCCTTTTGGTGCCTCAAAAGAGCTCAGTCGTGCGTGGGTTGAAATAGTTCCAGTGAAGTCATCACTGACTCCTGCACTACATGGAAACAAATGGAATTATTACACTTTTAAAGAGGTAAAGTAGTGCTGGAAAAAAAATAACAGGAGAAAGGGAATCTGGAAGAGGGTAAACATGTACTATTCCTTTGAGATTAGTGTCTTTCAGAGGCTTATTACTGTCCTCTCTATGTCAACACATACATTCTCCTATTGGTTTTTGGTCTTTCTTTGAGCTGTTGCCAAGTGGACAAAGAAAAATATGTTTACAAAAAGAGACATTTGAATGTTGTTTTTTTTCTTGTCTTGTCTTAGTAGCAGGACACTCAGGGAGATGATGGATTTGGTGAAATAGCTTTTGTGTATTGTTTACTGAGCAAACAGATAAGGACTCGCGCCACTCATTTTCTACACAACAGAGGAGATTTTTTTTGCTGAACTAATTAACGTCCATTACTCCCATTTAATTCCTGGAATAGATTTGGATAATGGTCAGTGCTGTGTCATATCCACTGTGCTGATATCAATATGGTTCCGTTGTAGTGTGTATGTGTTGATGCTGTGTCATCCTCAGCAGCAGGCCACTGTATACGTCTTCAATATAAGTAGCAAAATAAGGTTGTCTCACATTCTTCCCACTGGCAGATGCAGTGGGAACCAGTTAGATGAAAAGCCACATCTGCACCACAATAAAATCATTAAAATTCTTAACTCCTGTTGAGAATGGGAAAAGTTTAGTATAAGTTTTTAAATAAGGATTTCAGCTTTTTGTTTCACTGTGCGTCATGCAGTCTAATTTTCTGGTGCCATTTCTTGAGATTTTACAGCTAAAATAATGAATAAATAAATGTACTATTGCAAGTTGCTATAAAATATAAAATCAGGGACTGAATAGTAACAGTGCAAATAAAGATTAATTATAGAGAGTCCCAGTGATTTCCCGATTAGGACATTTTAATCACATACATATAAACCTTAATTAAACATTTGCAGCCCAGACCCTAAGGCCATATCTGATCCAGCTGTACTATTTCAGCACTATTATGTAAGTCTGGATTTCAGGGTTTGGTTTCATTTGAGATTCCCTAAAAAATGTTTGTTAACTCTACTGAACTGTGACACCTCAGTCCTGTTCCCTAGGTGGGAAACAAATGTAAACAAATGATCTCATCCTAAATCAACAGCCGCCAAAGCAGTGCTAGTCTTAAACAGGGATTTACACCAATGTGACAATTCAACACTTGGTGGTGGGATCTCACACTTGTGCTAATGTAGGGTGGTGGACTTTGGTGGACTCTTTGGTTCTTCAGCTCTTACTACAGAACCACTTACTTTACCTCATGACATCCCTCTTTTCCCTATTATTCCTATAGTAACTCATAATCACCAAGAGCTATGTTGTCACTGACCAGCACCACAACCTTTCCATGATGTTTATTGATTGAATTGGCTCCATCTTCACAGAGCCTGCACGCTGTAACATGGAAGCCTCTTCACTTAGTGCAAGGGGTTTTTCTCACTTAATGTTTATAAAGTCATAAAAAAGCCAAAGTGACCAATAAACAAGAATCTAAAATTTTCCTGAAAATTGAGTTCTAAGAAACAGCTAATAGGTTTGGTGTGTACACAGTGAACCAGTGCACCACGGTGCACTAAAATGTGTAAAAGGTCATCCTGACCCGCTGTGGGATTATGCCGAGCATAACTAATCCTGGAACTTCCTGGCACACGTTCAACACGACATTTTGCTCATTTCAATGTCATTTTTCGCTTTGGTTGAGTGTCTGCCTGTTACTACCAGGAGTGAGATGCTACACTGAACCATCTGTTGTGATACTAGAATCCTCTCCAGCGTTTACTCATCTCACATCCTCGATTATTGCCTCCACTGTACTAATTACCCTCAGCTGCCTCCACCATCCTGCTTCAAGAATGTTGGGTCCACACTCTCGCCGTCTCACACACACACACACACACACACACACACACACACACATCTCAGCTCACATCTGTGTTTTTACATTCATTAGTACATACAAATACGCAGGCCCCGTATGGCGTCAGGGTGACTCAGAGCTGTGGCGTCACAACTCCTAAAATAGCCGGAGCAGAGAAGCGGTGGAGAGGAGGTAGGGTCCTGGGTCAGCATCACTCGCTGGCTTTGTATCTATGAGGAAAGGGTAAGGACTTCCTCTCGGGCACAATGGCTCCTGCAACGCTCAGAGTTATGAGTCTGGTGTGTCCAGCAACAGGGTGTTTAAGAGGAAGAGGGGCGTGACTTGGATGTAGTAGAGGAAGTATGTTTTCAGCAAATAGCTTTATCAAGTTTTTTCTGTCTCTGACTTCACAAGTCCTGTATCTGATAAATAATTATATTATATTTGGCTGCGGTTGTATTCATCGTCTTTCCTGTGAAGTGTGTAATATTTTAGTCTGCTTCTCTAACAAACCCCATCCTTTATATTCGAGGACAAACATCTGTATCAAATACGTGT
The DNA here is from genome assembly GCA_016785265.1 of Paraplagusia blochii. NCBI lineage: Eukaryota > Metazoa > Chordata > Actinopteri > Pleuronectiformes > Cynoglossidae > Paraplagusia > Paraplagusia blochii. Next base: position 81,671 of record JAFBJS010005314.1, read on the forward strand.
CCAATTTTTTTTTTTTTTTTTTTTTTTTTTTTTTCAAAGATGAGAGTGAGCTGGCTTTGTTCTACACCCTGAATAAATAAAATTAACTTTCTGTTTTAGCTTAACAATGACCACATGTCTTCTTCACTCCATTCAATTGGCTTTCTCTACTGTTGCTTTAGTTCAGGGGTCTCAAACTCAAATAAGTTGAGGGTCACCACCAACCCTATCATTTCACCGAAGGGCTGCGTCAACTTACAGTTTTCAATACAAAAGAAAATGTTTTATTAAAAGTCAGTTTCCCATAGATTCTGTGTAATACAACACTGAACCAGAAGGAGACTGTGGATCAGGGTTTGGAGAACTATAGGATATATTTACCATAAAATGTGGAGAACAAATCTATGAAATATTACTATGAATTCAACCTTCACGTCAAGGAGAGGGCGGCAAAGGGTCCACAGGCCACGGGTTTTAGACCCATGCTTTTGTTCTTTGCAAACAGCAGTGCTTAAAAAATAACAGACTCGAATGAGATTGCTGTAATTCACTTCACAAAATTCAATTCACAAAATCACTTACCTTGGCTGAACATGAACAAAGGCTGGAAGCAATTAAATGACTCGGACATGCAACGTTTGGACAGGTGCTACGCACTTTATATTTAGAAAATTAAAAAACAGAAATGTATGTGTCATCCAGGTATGGAATTTCATCTGTAGGAAGGCAATTGAATTTTTTTCAAGCTGCAGGTTTTAGGGTTTTCTAATCCAGTCTCTTATCTGTTGCATTCACACACTTGTCTATTTTTACTATGCAGAGGTGAGTGAGTTGTTTTGCCTCATTGCAGTTTAAAAAAAAATCCCATCCCAGAGAGAGAGCTGTTGAGCTTTGATTGAACCAAATGTGGAAACTGATTTCATTTTAAAATTTCCATGTCCCAGCATACTGGGAGGAGCGCTAATTCAAAATGTGACAGGAGTTTTATAAAATTTTATATCTCACTCGAGTTAAAAGAAACACAAGATTAACCCTGTCAGGGAAAGTTTCACTTCTAACACCTCACAACCATGTCATGCACAGAAATCAGCAAAAGTTTTAAATGTAATCATAACTTTTCTTTATCGTTTAGTTTTTTTACTTATTCCACCTCTACTTTTCTTACAGTACCTGGGGCACGTGGATGTGGAGGAATCCAGGGGGATGCACATATGCGAGGATGCAGTCAAGCGACTTAAAACGGTACGTTTCACATGACATTTAGAAACGAGGTTGCTTAATAGCAGGCATCCTTTTTTTTCTATTGTATCTGTTCTTTGTCTTATCATTCCTCTGCGGAGTTTCCTCTCTACCACCATCACCAACTTTCTCTAACTTCATTGGTGCTGCTCTGCTCTCTGTAGTTACTTCACTGTTTGTTCCTGCACTGAGGTCTGATTGTAGCTGGTCTGTCAATGAGGGTCTCCACCCAGTATGACCTGACAACCTTCCAAGGAGTGTCATGATTCGCTCCAGACAGCTCCTCTTTTCCTCCCATACAATCGTACTCAGAGTACTAGACCAGCAAGTATTTCCTGCCAAAGTGCAGTTGCACAAAAAGGAGCAAATTCCAGTTTGGGGAACAAGGAAGGGCAAATGTGGGAGGAGGGGTTGTCAGTTGTTGGCCAGGGCTCCACCCAGCCTATAAAGTCCCGTGGGTAAATGAGGCTGTGACTCTGGAGTCAGTCAAGGGTCTTCTTCTCAGAGAATCAGATTTTTAATATCCCAAAAATCACCGCATTCTGCACCCTGTGAATAATTTTCACAAGTGAAACATTGTTAATCATTGTAAAAATAAAAGTAAGTGCAACTAAAAATAAAAAACACTCTATATAAGGTTTTATTCTTTCAACTCTGCCCCTCACTCTGTAGATGGAACCACGGTTGAGCCCATGCATATTTTATGAGGAATGATTCACAGATGGTTTAATTGATTTTGTCTACTAAAATAAAACTTTTATTACAGAGTGTCTAGAACCTACACACATTTTCTTTTTCTTTTTTTTTTGGTTGTTTTACCTTTACGATGCAGACATCCTTGTACTTTGGTTCTCGTCCATACAGTACTATCATTTGCAGCTTTTTATCTGTTTTTCCACTTTCTATGTGTTTGTGTGTGGCCCATAAAATATAGAAGTGGATAATGAGTGAAATTGAAACTTCAACTCAGGCAACAGCTCACATCACTTTTTCACATGAGAAAAGAAAATCCTCCTTAAGCAGAATTTAAGGGCTGTGTGTGTGTGTGTGTGTGTGTGTGTGTGTGTGTGTGTGTGTGTGTGTGTGTGTGTGTGTGTGTGTGTGTGTGTGTGTGTGTGTGTGTGTGTCCCAGGTCTGCTTCCTTAGGCCACCAACTGCCCCGAGCCTTTGAAGTTATCTATCTATCTATATATAAATATATATATTGTGTGTGTGTACACATATGTATATATATATATATATATATATATATATACACACACATTACAATATCTCACCAGATATTATATCTGGTGAGAAGGTAAAAGATGCACGATTACAGTTAATTTCTCAATATGTATTATTTTGTCACTTCATGACAGTTTTAAAATCTGGCTGTGAAATTGAGTTTGACGCCCCTGCATTGAGGGATGCTGTGGCTGCAGGTTTTTGTTTTTTCAGGGCAGTGGCCTAGTGGTTAAGGAAGCAGACTTGGGTCTGCAAGGTCCCTGGTTCAAATCCCCCTACCGCCAAGTTACCACTGAGGTCCACTGAGCATGGCACTGTCCCCACTCTGTGTGTGTGTGTGTGTGTGTGTGTGTGTGTGTGTGTGTGTGTGTGTGTGTGTGTGTGTGTGTGTGTGTGTGTGTGTGTGTGTGTGTGTGTGTGTATATGCACATATATGCACATATATGTATATGTGCATATATATGTATATATATATGTCATATATGTCTATAATTTTCTGCTACCAGACTGGTATAATATTGTGTGCTTCTTGCCGTTTTACATCATGGCCAGGGAACTACAGATAAAACTAGCCTTTAGCTAATTCTTTCTTAATCAACCATGTGTTTATGATATGCCATTTACCCCTTTAAATTAACTAAACTAAAACTAAAAATGACTGGCAGCAGTATAGAAATATCAAATTTTTATTCAAGATTCAAAAAACTAATCGAACTGGACTGAATCGTATCGAACTGGATCGATCGATTGCATATATATTTATATGTGTATAAATCTATCTATATATGTATGTGTGTGTGTGTGTGTGTGTGTGTGTGTGTGTGTGTGTGTGTGTGTGTGTGTGTGTGTGTGTGTGTGTGTGTGTGTGTGTGTGTGTGTATATATATATATATATATATACCAAATCTAAAATACAGTGGACTGAGGTTGTATAGTACAGAGTGGATTTCACACTCAGAGTACTGCACATTTTACTTGTACTGCAAAACAAATGCAAAGCACATACAAATTATACTAACCAATGAGGATGGCTTCACTCAAAACATAAAGTGGAATATCTAAACCAGGTCCCACCTATCCCGAATGTTGAAAACAGTGAATAGTCCCAGTCCCTTATCTAGTTTTGCATTCATACCCTGCCCACAGACCACTGATTATCAAAGATTAGTGGTAGTCAATGGAAATGATTCAATGAGAGTAGACAGGAATCTCTGTCTTTGTAAACAGATTAAACCATACAGTCAGTCAAGGTTAATGAGTTCTGCTCTTTCTATAAAACGTCACATCTCTTCCAAGAGGCTTCATCAGTTCTAATCACTAGTGTGACAAAGACAAATTCTCTGTTCCTTCTTTTGTGTGGATATGTGGAGGTGTTGACAATCTTTGAGGGCAAATGATCTCGTAGAGAAGATTCTCATCCTGTTGCCTGACTGAAATCTTATATCTTCACCATATCCTGGCTGACTGACCATCTTCATAGATATCTTACAGTATGTCCATGACACGTTTACAGCAGACTGTTCAACACAAACACGTTACTGCTTTATATGTCCACACTGGCGCTTGGTGTGATCACACAAAGCCTCAGGCTGTGAGGTTTTATTAAGTTACAGTCTTTTCTAGAAAATTGGGTCTGACTCAGAGATAAAGGTGCTGCCTCTTCCTCCCACTGCCTGACCCTCGTCAACCTGAAAACATCTTCTTCCTCTTTTCTCATTTTGGTTCTCACTCCCTCATTACCCAGCGGGTAGTAGTTGTCAGCAAACCACACCATGACTCTATTGATTGGACTGTATTTGCAGGGCAGGAGGTCAACATAGCTCCTCACTTTGAAGCTGGAATTATCCCATGTTTTCACTTCTACGCATCATTTCTTTTCCTAGATGTGGCTTTTATCCGGCCTTAATGCAGCATTTTACCTGTTCGCCTCAGGGACCCTTCTTTCAGGAAATACCAGAAAATTATCAGCGCCAGCTCTTGAACTGTAGACGATTGTCTTGTCCTTCTCCTTCACTTGTTTCCCTGGTGTGTGCTGTATCTTGAGAGCAGCTGATTATTTAACTAATTTAGTCTCCGCCCCTTTCCATGTACTTTAACATTAGGTATTTTTATCTGTAATTAGACAGTTTGCTATCAAGATATTTTCCATTTATACTAAGAGTCACGGCTGAGAACAGCAGAGCCAGAGATGGGCCATGCTGCATTGCGTCATTCTGCACTTACTGTTCCATTATTCTAATTCTCTTTCCATTAAGTTTCCTTTGAGCTTGAGTACATTTCAGAGGAGACGAGAATTGCCTGGTGAGCTTTCACCCGCTGTAGAAGTGTCAATAACGACGTGCTGGCATAGAGTGACTGATGCAATGGTTCAACAGCTCTGGGTTTGGAGATGGATACTTAATTTGAACAAGGTCTGTAATCTGTTTCAGAAGCAACAACAAGATAGTTGACCAGTTTTTTTTTCATATTGCTTGGAAATTTTTCCCTAATCAACCTTCCTGTAACCTTTCATTTCTACTGAGATAATGCCACTAATGCTGTCACTTAAAATGTCTTTAATATTGCTGTTTACACATTACCGGTATATTTGTCATTTCAGTCATTTTGATTATATCCAGTCACTGGTTGTAGCATCCATTGTGGTGACTGTTCCAAATGGGGGGCAGCAGGATTTCATTCTATGTACTGTGTCTGGGAATCACAGAAATGAAAATCTGTGGCTGAAACCAAAAACTAAAAAAGAGAGAAAGAAGGCAGAAATGTGAAAGACCTTTTTTGCCTTTCGTACTATTCTGTTCTGTACTATAACTCAATAGAACATTCATTCATTCATCTTCTGCTGCTTGTCCGTTCCCGGGTCACAGGGGCAGCTGCCGCCACCCAAATCACATTGCACCATATTGTGAGCCCATAAGAAGTTATGTGGGTCGCTATGGTGCTGGTCGTAGCTGCTGGATTTGATCCTGAAGCCCCTGCAGAAAATAGTCAGCTTCCTTAACCACTAGGCCACCACTGCCGACCTCAATAGAACTCAATAGAACTGCTTTGCATGTTAATGACGGGTCTACAGGTGAAAACAAGAGTTATGGCTGTGTGGTTGATTAATGGCAACCAGGTTCCTTGAAATTAAAATAAACATCCTTGTCTGCAATTTAACTACTTGTAGCCAAACTTGCTTTATCAAAATAGATTGGACTGAGAATGACACCCTCTAGTTTGCTTGGTCCCTACCTTAGACTGTCAGACAGACAGACAGACTGAACAACGAGCTGCTTAGGAATTATGTTTTTAGCCTTGAAATGTTTATTACCGGCAAATCTTGCATTTGGCTGTAATGAGATTGCAGCTGTAATAAGATTGCAGCTAGACTGTCCAGACTAAAAAAGAACAACCCTGTTTTAACTTGGTCTTAAATAAGTAGAGTCTGTGTAAACACCCCGCTTTGTCTTTTTTCTCTGCTCATTTGTAGCTTTCAGTTGCTATGCAACAAACAAAATCCATTTCCAGTGTAAACATCATTTCCAGGAACTAATAACTAAATTTGTCAGGAACCAGACCCACACCTGCAGTCACTTAATATGTGATGTGGGCCGAGGACAGGATGCTGTTTCCTGAAAATGGTGGAACATCTGCCTGACAGCAGCCACATCAGCATCACCCTCTGGCAGCATGGTGTGTTACGGTCAGCAGTCGAGCACAGATTAAAAACAACTCCACGGGCCGTGCCCTTTCTGTTGTCTGAGCTAAAAAAAAATTGGATCCATGCTTGAAACCATGTGTTGGTGGTCTAGCTGCCAGTCCGAGTAATTGTGCGTATGAAGCTCACTCCATTGTCAGTCCCAGCAGTGTTTTTTTGGGGATAATGAGAGATTTTTTTTCAACTCTGTGACCTGTGACTCAGAGGAATGGAGGAAGAGAAAAGGGAGTTTGCTGCAGTGTTGCACCATACACCTTCAGGCTATCCCATTCCAACATTATAATGATTTGAATCATCATGATGTCACTTCCTGCCAAATGCTTTGGGAGCCTGCCCTAGGGTTTAGGTGTATCTTATAATGTGGCAGTAGAAAATGACTGGGAGCTTACAGTGACTGGGTGAGGCCAGCCTCTATGTTGTTGACTAAAGAATTTCTGTCATATTTATACATCAACACCCAGTGTCCTCAGGGCAGATCACTGATGTGCGGCAATCCATTAGATGATTCTCCAGTGTTGGATCTATAAGTTCTAACCTTAAATTTCACGAAATTTCTGATTGAAACTATTGAATTTGCAATATAATAAGAAATCAGTCACATTCCACATTTAGGACTACTGTGTCCTGATCTAAAAAAAGAATTACTGTATTTCCGTGGTTGTTGTCCCAACCTGGAAAGTAAAAAAAAATTTATTTTATAATTTCCCACCTAATCTGTGTAATACAAAACTGCAGATGACGGAAAATGAACCAGAAAAACCAGGATTTGAGAACTATTCTTTATTATTCTGTAAAATATATCCATAAATATTTTATGGAAAATTTCCCGAAGGATATTCCCAAGGGATCAATAAAGTTCTATCTATCTTTCCAAGTATTTACTGGGAAAGTACACAATGCTATACTGTAGTTAATTGCAGTTTAATGTGATAGTCTGAAGTTCAGATGATTACAGTTACAGTTTATTTTCTGATGAACATGCGTTGTGGGCCACGCCTACATTAAACGTTATATCAAGTCAGTGGCCACAAAATATCATTCCATGGGTCGCAAATGGCCCACGCGCCGCAAGTTTGAGACCCCTGCTTTAGCTCGATGTCAATAATAATATATAGTTCATTTATTAAGATCCTTAGAAAGTGGAAAGCAAGCAGGGAGGAATTTCATAATGTTGGATTCTGGAGCTGAGGACAGATGATCTGCTATGTTTGTGTCCAATTCACCCTAGGGGAAATGATGTATTTCTTTAGCAATGCTGGTGTGGCCAAAATGATTGAGAAGGACCGTGTTTGCATGTTTAGAATTGTGTCGTGCATGTTAAGAATGTTTTTACTATAAGGCTCTGTGTTACAGTAACAGGACTGGAAATTAAAGAAGGTGTGACCTGTTTCACAATATGGGCAGGTTGCACAAGATGGGTGACGTCACTGACAAATTAAGTTAAAAACCTCTGGTGTTGTTGTGTGTGCCACAGAAAAGTATGCCGCGGTTTTATTTCTCAATCCCAACAGTAGAGAGCAATATTTCTTACCTTAATTGTTTTCTATTATTACTTTCCTGACTTCACCCTGATCTTTCCAGACTGAGCTCCTCTTCTCTCTGCCCAGAAAGCTTTTTCCACTCTGTAGTTTCAGCACATTTCACATATTGGCAACTGGTAACGTTGTGCTTTTTTACTTGGTTTTGTCATACTTGTTTACTCTTGTTTCTAAGCAGGTTTTAATTTCCAGAGAAATGCCTCCTCCTCCTCTTCCTCCCACTCCGCCCTTTAATTGAATAGTCAAAATTATTAACACTTTCCTGCTAACCAACTTCTTAACTAATCCTAGTTGTATTTAATCTGCATGTTTGCGTGTGTCTTAGAGAAAGGAAAAAAAAACTTTTTTTTTAGCTCATAGATCAATACCAATCAATCTGCACCACCAGTAAACAAATAAATCCTACATTAACATGATGGTCTGAGCTCTGTCTGCACCACAGCGGTGTAACAGGAGCAGAGTGGCACTGCTTCTCGCAGCTCATAGAGGGGAGGGGGTTCAGTAGGAGGTATCTTCATGAGGTTGTGGTGACCTTACCTTGAGCCCTGACTCTGATTGACTGGTTGAACCGACATATCCAGTTTGTGTGGATATGTGTTCCAGTCTGCTGGGCATGAGTGAAGGCGTCTTGGTCTGAGGAGTTTGGGGATTGAGGACCAGACCCAACACTCTGCTGTAGACTGTCCAAGCCGCTGGCAGCTGTAGCTCTGGTTGTGCCATATTATTTTTTCATCTCTCGTTTGCATAATGAATTTTTCAATCCCTATGGTCTGGGATGGGTTTTCCGGTTTAGGTACAACTAACATAAAGGAAATAACAAACACTCCTAAAGGAGAAATAAAGGTCTTTTTCAACATATCAAGCACTTTTTCCAATCTCACCATGTACCGTAAGCATGGTAAGAGTATATTAGAGTATTGTCCTTTTGTTATTAAGCACAGTTGGCTGTCATTAAATGAGCAGTTGAGTAGTTTTTGAACATATCTATGTAAGCTCAAAATATCCTTACCTGTGAAATGCAACATGAACATCAGACCCTGGCATGAGTAGTGAATGAATCATTATGAAAAATGTGTATAACACCTTATGTTCATATTTCATCTTGAGTCGGTATCATTATGTCATCTATTAAACAACACCAGTTAAGCTGGATGGACGATTTTATGTCCAAATGTAGCCAGAAAATGTCCTGCAGAGGTCAGTGTGGATCTCTTCCTCATGGCATTTATCTGCTTGTTAATGTTTTAATAGTGAAATACCAAACTTCTGTTTTTGGAGACCCATATTTTTATTCACAAATATATTTTATTTTGCACCTAGTGATATCTGATGAGAGTTAATCAACTGATCTCAGTCAAGAGACAGCTGATTGGTCAAACTCTGTCCTCTTGGTTGGTTGGAGCAAAAGCCAGCAGCTACTCCGGCTCTTTGAGGAACAGTTTGGAGATAGATGTTGGGTCTCCATCTCTCTGTATGGTCTCCTAATCAGTGCTGTTCATTTTATCTTTATAACACTTGGGTTGGGACATCACACAAGTTCATGTTGCACAGCACTGGTAATGATGACATGATTTTAAAGTCAGGTCCAAAGTCTCCACGTGTCCTAGTGACTCTGCAGGAGTTGGAAAATCCAAGGCTGTGTGTTGAAAACGACCAGCTTCTCCTTTAAAACATCTCTCTTTGTGGAATCATGTGGAGCTTCCTGATCCGCGGCCTCACTGACTCACTCACCCATAACCCAATTCCACCTTGACCAAACACAGACCCCCCACCCCACTCTACGAAAATCCAACCCCTTCTTTCAGGCTCCAGACCATTTGTAGATTCCCTACTTAACATTTTCATGCCTTGTTCCTCCCTCCGTCTCCTCCATCCCTCTCACCCACCCTCCAGGACAGGAAATTCTTCAAAGGATTCTTTGCAAAAGTAAGTTGCTGTTTTGTGTGTCTGAGTGTGTCTCTCTTTATTATTAGTCTCATTTTTTCCCCCCTTCCTCTCACATAACACTTCACCCTTTGATCCTGTCTGAAGACTGGAGGAAGCACACACACATGCGCGGCACACACACACACACACACACTCTGATGAGACACTGAAGAAAACTGTCTGCAGACAAACACAATGATGCATGTGTGTGTGTGAGTTTTAGGCTGGGGTGCGGCACTTTTGTGTGTGTTTTCGAGTGTGTGGACTTTCTTTTGTAATAACAGGCATTCCTTTTCTCCCTTCAGCCTCTTTTTCCACGGAACAATGAAGCCTTGTGTGAATGAACACTTCCGTTTGACGGGCACACAGACACCTTCTCTCTCTCTCTTTCTCTCTCTCATTTGTTTTATCTCTTCAACCCAATGAGGTCACACTGTCCACTGCACCAGCGCACCAAACCTGACACTAGTCTTCCCCCTTCTCCCAATGATACTGTGGATGCAGTGAATGGCACCAAGCTCAAACGAGCCACTTTTGATTCCTCTCTCCTCCTCCTGTGTTTTCTCTGGTGTTTTATTCTGCATTATTTTCAGGTGCTGTGTGTGAGAGAATGAGTGTTTTACATGTACCAGGGTTGGATACAGAGGGGAGTAATCTTGGTGGAAATGGTAGGACACAAAACGCTCTGTTTGTTTCCCTAAGTCATTCCTCTTCCTGTTGTGTGTTTGCAGGCTGGAAAGAAGCCAGTGCGGGCTGTGTTGTGGGTGTCTGCAGACGGGCTCCGCGTTGTGGACGACAAAACAAAGGTAATAAGTGACTTCAGGGTCTTTTATGGCCCGGCTTGATCTGCAGCAGGGGCCCTGCTGGAGGAAACGCGTGGGGATCCTGCAGCTGTGCAGCTGGAACCTGATGAGCTGCTGCGAGTTAATAATTGTTATGGAGCTTAACCAGCGACTGGTTTATTAACCTCCAAATGGCTTCTCTCACAAAAATGTGGTCAATGCACCTGCACAGCAGCATGAGTAGAGCAAACAGAAGCACACTCATAGTAGCACTGCCCTCTGGTGGTAGACAGTGGTGGTGCATCAAAACTCTGGCCATCGTTTACATCGTTTTATGTACTTTCTGCGTTTAAAAGAAAAGAAACATTGAAATGGTGAGGTTACAAGGAGAAAAAGTGGTGAAAGTCAAGGAGTTTGAGTACAGAAGATCAGTTGTTCAGATTAGCACAGACTGTGGAGAGGTGAAAAGTTCAGGTAGGATGGAACAGCTGGAGAAAAGTGTCAGGAATATGTGATGAAGGGAAAGGTTCACAGGACGGTTGTGAGAATAGGAATAGGTAGAAGACAGGAGGTGGAGGAGTTAGAGGCTGAGAGATGAGGATTGACAAGATCAGGAATGAGGTGATTAGAGGGACAACACAAACAGGAAGGTTTGGAGGAAAAGCTAGAGAAGACAGATTGAGATGGTTTGGACATGTTTAGAGGGGGGACAGCACATACATTGATACAAGAATGATCCTAGAGATGGAGCTACCAGGTAGGAGACAAAGAGGAGATTGATGGATGCAGTGAGGGAGGACATGGAGATGGAAAACATTGATACGTTGTAGAAACCCCGGACAAATGGACAAGCTTAAAGGACAAGTTTACTTCCTTTCAATCTCTCCCTGACTAAAAATAATTTTACTTTATTTAATGTTTAAGTTTCTATCTTTTTTTCCGCTCTGCAGGACCTGATCCTAGACCAGACAATAGAGAAGGTGTCTTTCTGCGCTCCTGACCGTAACTTCGAGAGAGCCTTTTCCTACATCTGTAGGGATGGTACCACGAGACGCTGGATCTGTCACTGTTTCATGGCCATCAAGGATTCGGTGAGTTTCACTCTGCAGCTCCGACCCCGCTCTATAAAAAAACTGAAAAAATTATCATTGGTAATGAGCAAATGAACCAAAGATGCCCATAACTAAATTTGTAGCAGAAAGAAGTTGAAAATGTGTTAGATAAGTATTAAAGCTAAGTCTCATTATGATTATTATATGATTTATACTCATTGTCCTCTGTTCTAACTTTGCAAATAATGAAGAACATGTAGTCATTTTAACAATACTCTTAAATTAGTTTTTTTAATATTTAACCAAGTCTTTTTCTAATAATTTCCCTCTAGTGTTGATTTTCTCCTGTCCTCACGATGTCTCTTCCTCTCATATTCCAGGGGGAACGTCTCAGTCACGCCGTAGGTTGTGCGTTTGCTGCTTGCCTGGAGCGAAAGCAGAAACGAGAAAAGGAATGCGGGGTCACGGCGACTTTCGATGCCAACAGAACCACTTTTACCAGAGAGGGTTCTTTTCGTGTTACCACGGCAACTGAGGCAGCAGAAAGGGAAGAACACATGAGACAGTTACAGGATGCTAAAAAAGGTCTGGGTATCTGAAATTCAGTGTCTTTTCACTGCCATCGTTCATACTGTCCTCCAGTTGTCAAACCAACTGTGCCCCTGGTAACCTCGGCTCGTTGCTCTTCTCCATCAGCAGAGCCAGACGTGAAGACGGTTGGGAACTCGGCCATTAGTGGCACAAACTCTACAGGGCACCAGACGGGGAGCTCATCCTCTCCCTCGTCCTCTCCTCCTCTGTCCGTGTCCGCGCTGGGACCTCAGGCCATACCTCGCAGACATGCACCTCCAGAGGCTCTGGCCAGACAGGGCTCCTTCAGAGGCTTCCCCGCCCTCAGTCAGAAGACGTCTCCCTTCAAACGACAGCTGTCTCTGCGCATGAACGAGCTGCCCTCCACCATGCAGCGCAAGTCAGACTTCCCCATGAAAAACACAGGTGAGACAGAAAGTCAGCACCATATATATATATATATATAATTAAGTGTTAATCATATATATGATTAAGTGTTGCCATGAGTTAAAGATGCTGAGATTCTCTTTAGGAGAGACAAGGATGTACAGGATCAGGAATGAGGTGATTAGAGGGACAACACAGACAGGAAGGTTTGGAGAAAAAGCTAGA
>JAFBJS010005314.1:102581-126349 GCA_016785265.1 Paraplagusia blochii
TGATCCTGTCCATCCTTGTCTCTCCTAAAGAGAACCTCAGCATCTTTAACTCCTCCACCTCCAGCTCTGTCTCCTGTCTTCTACCTATTCCTAGTGTCTCTAATCCAGCCATCATGGCTGGTGTCACCACTGTCCTGTAAACCTTTCCTTTCACCTCAGTTGACACTCTTCTACCACAGACCTCAGGACAGTAAAGGACTATATATGGTTTTCCAAAATTATTTATATTTAATTTATTTTTTACTATTTATTTGCTGAACTGAGTGAGAAGAAAAGTCCTATGCATGCATAGTTGGATTTTAGTTAGTTTTTTTGCCTTATTTCATGAACAAAGAGGACAATTTCAAAAGTGTTAGAGAAAATATACTCCTTCAAAATCATAATAATCTTTTAGGTTTCTGTCAGTATCAGTTGTTACTTACCGTCTAACTTCAAATTATAAAGTGAAAATGACCGCATTTTTATGATAAAACTATGGGTTTTGGGAACTTCTAACATGAATAAGTGCATTTGTCTCCATTATCAGACAGGGTAAAGTGAGTAACGGCCTCAGCCTGAAGTCCTTGGCATCAGATCTGTTGAACATTAGCCTTGATAAATCTCTGGAGTTACGCTGCAGCGACTGGGAAGCAGATGAACTCACGATGGAGCAGGTGAAGATCTGTCTTAGACTCAAAAAGCAGTGGAAAAATGAAATGTTTTGCTTAAATGTGTCATTCTGGTGTCCTCAGATGACCTACGCCGCCAGAGACGCCCAAGTGTCCATTGCTCTCTTCTTCCATCTCCTGGGCCTCCATGATGAGTCCAGACCCAGCTCCTCCTCCTCCAGCAGCAGCAGCTCCTCCTTTGCAGAGTTGGCCTCCTGCTGCCAGGACCTGGTGGACTTGCCCTTCAAGGGCCGAGGAGACGCAGACGATGGCGGCACTGACAAGGAGAGGAAGAGGAAAGTAAGGAGAGCACCCAGCAACACTGAGAGCCCAGAGTCTGGAGATCAGCAAGTCCCAGACCTTCGCAGGAAAAACAAGAAGAAGCCCCTGGGTGTGGGCTACTCCGTCAGGTGGATGGAGCTGCTGTTTGACCTGTTTTTGTTTTTTTCAAATCCACCTCAGTGCTGAATATTTAAGACTTGTCATTGGTCTGGTTTCAGGCAGTCTCCTCTCTACGATAACTGCTTCCTCCACGCTCCTGATGGTCAACCTCTGTGCACCTGTGACAAGAAGAAGGCCAGGTGGTACCTGAACAAGGGGATCGCAGGTAGAAGACCATGACTCCATCCACCTCATTCTGCCTTAAAACACTTGCAAAATTAAACCTTTTCTATCTTTTCGATACAAGAAACTACTTTGTACATGATTTTCATTTTAGATTTCTCTCTGTAAATGGTCCATGGACGAAATGTCACTGATTCCTTAACGTTGGAGCCGTAGACCAGTTAAATATCTGCATTTTCTCAAAATAAAACCTTGGTCAGAATCAGATAATAAACTAAATGGGGATAATTTAAGTTATGCATTCTGTGTTTACGAAGAGAGTTAGTTAAGGTGAAGGGAAAGGTTTACAGGACAGTGGAGAGACCAGACATGATGGATGGACTAGAGACACTAGGAATAGGTAGGAGACAGAGCTGGAGGTGGAGGAGTTAAAGATGCTGAGGTTCTCTTTAGGAGAGACAAGGATGGACAGGATCAGGAATGGGGTGATTAGAGGGACAACACAGACAGGCTAGAGAAGACAGATTGAGATGGTTTGGACATGTTCAGAGGAGGGACAGTAGTTATATTGGGAGAAGAATGATCCTAGAGATGGAGCTACCAGGTAGGAGACAAAGAAGAGATTGATGGATGCAATGAGGGAGGACATGGAGGTTGTTGGAGTCAGAGTTGCGGAGACAGAGGACAGGGTGAGATGGAAAACAGTGGTTTGCTGTGCTAGAAAGGCACAAGCTGAAAGGAGAAGATTTCTTTCTGCACCACCTGGTATCATCTGACCCATGTACCAGGGATGTTGTGAGACACTGGTAGTGATGGACCACTAGTTTATGCTGTTTTAGTTGAACTTGACTTGAAGATTAATCAATTTTACCCACATTTGAATCCTTGGTAAACTTCTCCCTGTCATCAGAAGGGTCTCAGATTAATTTCTTCTTCTGCAGATATTTGCTCAAGAAAGAAAGTTCAAATATGAGTTTGATCCTAGCGTTGACTCACACACATGTTCTTACCAACACTGTACAGTAAACAGTGTCTTGGCTGCTGTGGTGTGTTTCATGTAAACAGTAGCTGGAAGGTCACAGTGGACACACTGATCTTTCATGTCCTTGAACTCACCTCTGCGTCTCTGTGTGTGTTGCGTTTCTGGCCCAGTTCTCCAGAGTGAAGATCCGTTTGTGGTGAAGCTGCTGTTTGAGCCGTCAGGTCGTCCAGACTCTCGTCAGGATTATTACCTGACGGTTAAAGAGAATCTGTGTGTGGTCTGTGGAAAAGCTGATTCCTACATCAGGTAACACTCACTTTATTTACCATCTTCGTGAAACAATGGTGAAATTCGGGGATGAGTGCAACTTGGCAGCATCTGTTTATGCTAGGGATGTCCGATATCGCCGATATCGCCGATAAATAGCCCCCAGCACCACCACCCACTCTCCACCGCAACTATAAATAATAGCATTTTTGTCTATAAAATAGTTCTAGCTACACCTCTGCATAACATCGTATCCTTGAAAACAAAAAGGGATATAGATCAACTCGCTGCGCACAATGGGCAATGAGAGCGCCACTGCCAACTACTGGAGTGGAGGTGCAATTACACTTTCCCTGGGGTCACACGCGCCCCCTCAGCATCACTCCGTGCACCTCAGAGGGCCCCGCCCCTCTATTTGAGAACCACTGATTTAACCCACCACCAAATTGAACAGTGCAGTAGGTGGGGACGGTGCCAAGCTCAGTGGTAACTTGGTGGCAGCTGGTGGATTCAAACCTGGAGCCCTCCGGACCCCGGTCCAGTTCCTTAACCCCTAGGCCGGCACTACCCCGCTAGCTGGTAGTCATTTCAAACATTCATGATTGGCATCATGTTGCAGACCCAGAAGTCATTTCTTCAAATGAAGAATTGAAAAGTGCTTCAAGACCAGAGATGGACCAGCCATCTCGCAGGGTGTGTCCTGAGGTGGTCCTACGACGTCCTGGAGAGGATGGGCCAGCTAGTCTGTATGTGATCCAAAAGACTCACAGAGATGTAATTGCCGTGTTGGAGGTTGTCCTACAGACCAGGAGATGCACTTAAGCAGAGTTGATTTGGACCAAGATCAGACCAAGACCAATCTGAAGTACTGCATCGAGCCGTCCCTAAGATAATTAGAACGTCTCTGTGTCCCACTCTGCTTTTTGACTTACAAACTGTTTAGCTTGGGTCTTAACTGTTATGAACATTGTTCTATCTCGTGCAGGAAAAACATCGTCCCACACGAATACAGACGTCACTTCCCCACAGAGTTGAAGGACCACAACTCCCATGACATCCTGCTGCTCTGCACCAGCTGCCACGCCGCCTCCAACATCCACGACGGCTTTCTGAAGCAGCAGCTGGCCGAGGAGTACGGCGCACCTCAGGGCTGCGAGGAGGGGGTCCGGCTGCACGAGGACCCCGACAGACGCAGGGCGAGGTCGGCGGCCCGCGCCCTGATCACCGCCGGGGACGGTCTGCCCGAGCAGAGACGGGAGGAGCTGCAGGCCGTCATCATGGAGTTCTTCAACATGAGCAGGAAGCAGGACCTGAGCCAGGAGATGCTACAGCAGGCCGCCGACCTGGAGACCAGGTGAGATCTGACTCTGGCCTCCTGGTCACAGCCTGGAGAACAGGGTCTTGTTTTGTTCTTTTTCTTCTGAAGCAAAACTATCACAAAAAAAATGAAAACATCAGGGTAAACAACAAATAATTCATACTATTACTAATGCAGTAAAATGGTAGGTTTTGGCTCAAACAATAAATACTTTTATGAAAATACCTGTTCATATTCTTGACATAAATAATACAGAAGATATTTGAGGAGGTGTTTTGACATTCCGACAGTGAGCTCCAATGGGGTATTACTTATTTAAATACTTGCTTTACTTATCTACTTTTAATAAGTAAATCAGTGTCAAAGTATTTTTTTACTAGGGGGAAGGAGGGACATTATATTATAAAATGCTCTGTAAGTTCCCGCGGCCCAAAAAACATGACTTGGCGGGCAATATTTGGCCCACGGGCCTTGAGTTTGACACATAAGAAGTAAATCCTCAACACTACAGGAACAAACAAAAACCTAATTTTTAAGTGAATAAAATCACAACGGAAGACAATAAAAGAAATAAATAAAAATAAATATTTTTTTACTTTTTACTTTTAATGAGAGTCCTGCTCCATCCAGATCCTGCCCTGCAGCTTCACCGATGCTGAATGTTTTAACTCTAACCATACGGTTAGTTTAAGACCAGCAGTTAATCAGTAGGAAATAAACACAGCTGACCATAAAAGTACTGGACGTTTTACTAGCGTTGGCTTCAGCAGCTCCTTCACTACTTTACTGTTTATCACCAGGTTAATTAAAAGGTAACAGTTGGGTTTAATTAATTACCACGTAATTCAAGAGTAAATAAACACCATTAACACGTGAGAACGACTCTGTCTTTAACCCTTGTCGACTGTGTTAATCACACTGAGATCAGTGTTTATTTTAACAGTTTTTTTTTTTTGTTTTTTTTCAACTGAGTCGGTGATCAGGTACTGACTCAGCTGCAGGAGAACCTGTTCTGACACCAGTTTTCACAACAGTACCAGGAACACAGTTTTAATGTCGGCAGGAACAAACTCCAGGCTGTACAGGCTTCAAAAATAGTACCCACAAGAGTAATGTGATGTGAGTTATCCCTCCACTAGAGGGAGCTGGAGTTGTTGACCTAGGGCAGTGTTCCTCTTCCTTTTTTGCGCCACAGATCGGTTAAATGTCTCACACTTTTTTTACGGACTGATCGTTAAGTTGTGGCAGATAAATACTAAATAATAGTAGTTCTAAATGATATTTTTCAGAACCGTTGTTCTGAAATATTTTCCTACCTATAAAATCTTCCTACCTGTTTATGGGCACAACAAGGATTTCCCAAGTGAACACAGTCTATAACTTTCTCCTACCAGACCCGGATGTAAAAAGTTAGAATCTTGCATCAATGTGTCATTTTGAGTTTATTGTTGTTGTCTTCACTGAGAAAATATTTCCTAATCAAATATAGTATGATTGATGATGGAATCCTAGCCATGCTATTGGTCAGTTCTTTTGTTGATATGGGTATGGATCAAGTGGAAGTAATAGACAGATGGGGACAAAAGGAAACATTATTTCTCTGTGGCCCAGGTCCAATTCACCCAGGGACTGGTACCGGTTCCCGGCCCAGTGTTTGGGTACCACTGGCTCAGGTTACTCTGCACATCTATCAAAGACTATGAGTAAGCCCATGATGGGAGTTAGATTTCCTTATTTCACCACAAGAGGGCGTTCGACTTACACCAGTGGTTTGCCTGCTGTACCATTGTTACAATACTACCAATATCTGGGGAAATATTTTACAGTTTTTTATGAAATCAAAATAAAATTATCTTCTCATATATATATATATATATATATATATATATATATATATATACATATATATATATATATATACACACTATAAATTACAAACTGCAAAAGACAATTTATGGAAAAATAAAACTATTTTTGATTTAAAGTGCTGTTCCACAAACACAAAAAGCTCAGAACCATAACAGCTAGACTACTGTCCCCTGGTGGCCACCTTTGACCATGACCAAAGTTTATAGCTCAAACTGGTAGATTTTTCAGCAGAAACCAGATATTGGTCCACATGGTCAGGGCTGACCATGATCCACTGTGACGTCAGAGAGTCCATACATCACCTGCTCGGCAGCACTGATGTCCATCAATTCATTCCATCCAAAAAAACGAATTCTTACAGTTCGGTTTGTCCTCCAAGTCTTGGTCTTCGTCCATGTGTTTCCTGTCCAAAGAGATGACGCACCAACCCTGTCCTTCTCTCCTCTAAAGGATCATGAACAAGGCCTTCGTCCCTCACAGTCTGAAGGTGGTCCGGGCTCACGCTGAGCAGGGTCTACGGGGTCTCATGCAACTGGAGCGGCGCTGGAGGCAGCACTTCCTGACCTCCATGAAGCCCCGTCACCTGCCGCCCCTCTGGTCCATCGACCACAACCACGAGAAGTTCCTCCGCAAATACGGAGAGGACTTGTCCATCGAACTCAACTGACAGTCGGCGCTGTCTGTGATTGGGGGAACTGGGGTTTTGACATTGGAGGATCTCTGCTCTGATTGGCTGACCGTGACTGAACCTCTCTGACAGCCGTGACGGAGCAAACGCACTGAAGTTCCTCCATCGACAGCTGTCGGTACTGAGCGTGAAGACTGCAGACGGACACTTTCCTGAGAGTGTGTGATTATTTGTGACATATTGTATTTTTAAGAAGGAGACTCTGAGTCCTGCTCTTACTTTATCCTCTTTTTCCTAAAGAAAAACCAACCCACAGTTTTGAGGCTTTGCTGAGACTGATGGTCCGTGGAGGAGAGAGTCATATTTTCATGACTGAATTATTCCCTGCTCTGCTCCGCCACTTTTTCAGCCTCTGGTCTGTTTTAATTCAGCAGATGAGGTTGGTTTGGTTTGTTTATTTTTTCCCTGAAGCGACTTGAAACCAAAAGTTAACTTAATTCTGGGCTTCGGGGCCCGTCTGCACCACCTCTGATCTTCAGCTTTGTGGGTGGGGACACTAACGTTGGCTCATTTAGTTTCATCATTTAAACTCGCAATGGTAATGTCCTCCTGTGGGGCCTCCTCGACGGTTGGGTCTTCTTCACGGCTCATGTTTTAATGAGCCCCCTAATTCCCCCAACCTGCCTGGAGCCCAGTCACAGCATCGGGACATTTTCCCTTTTCATTCATGTTTACCGTAGTTTATTCTCAAACCACGTCGCCAAACAGAATCCAAACACAAAGATAAAAAAAAAATGTGCCAGCAATAATTGAATCCCACCTTGCAAAGGTTAAGATGTTTGTCTTAAGTGTGTACTAATTTATTTACAAATGTAAAAAGTGTGTAAAAAGAGCTGCTTTTTCCTGTATTCATGTTTCTCTGGATACAAGCAGCCTTTGGTTTTTCCTAAACTCTGATGTTAAAAAAAACGTGAATAAAAGTCCTGTTTGTATTTAATGGTGTTTGAAATATGACTACGTGCAAAAAAAAATCAGTCACGGATGCAAAAATAGAGTATAAAAACTCCAAAGATGACCTCAACCATATGAAATTAACAAAAAAGTACTCAAAGTTGGTCTGAAAATACTGCAGTAGATTGAAATATAAGTAGAGTATATCAAAACAAAAATTCCCGAGAATTTTTTTTAAACCGACTTCATTTACTCATTTTGTGTCTAAGTTAATTTTGCTTGGTTAGAAACATTTTTATCTGACAAAAAAAATCAGCTGGTAGATAAAAACCAGGAATAAAATTCTATTTCCTGATGCTAATCACTGGGCTAAAGTGAGAATCATAAACAGTAGAACAAATATATGAGAAAGTAGAGAGTAAGATCAGTGTTGGGACTTACGCCTTACTCGTAACGCCTCAACGTAACAAAACTACTTTTCTCGGTAACTAATACTGTAACACGTTACTTTTCCCACTGTGGTGTAAAGGGACTTGTTACTCGTTACTATCCGTGGGTGTGTGTAAAGTAGTTATTAGTTACTTTTATAATTTAGTAACTAGTAATGTAACTCGTTACTTTTTCAGAGCACTAACTAGTAAGGTAATAAGTTACTTTTTCTTAAGTAACTTGCTCAACACTGAGTAAGATATCCAGTTTATTTAGGTAAATATATTTAGAGTTTTACAATCTAGTAGATCACTTCAGCCTGGTCATTAGAAAAAAAGCTCACAAGACAAGAAAGTGTGGACACACCTCTGCTGTAGGACAACCCAAAGACAACAGGTGTCAGCATACATAGGTCCCTGCAGCTCATAGTTTTCCCAAACCAAACCTTGATAAATCTGTCCCTGTTTGTGTTACATAGATACAGGGTGAATATATATCAATATTGCATTAGTGAAACTGGAAAGCTCCTAAAGCCATGGGGGTAGTGGTGTCCTAGTGGTTACAGAACCAGCCTTGAGTGCAGAAGGTTCCAGGTTCAAATCCCCCCGCTGTCAGGTTACTACTCAGAGCCCCCACTCATTGCTCCTCATTTTAGCTTTAAAGTAGATCCTTAGATGTTGTAGTTGCTTCTGATCATGCTTAGGTTCCACCAAATATACACCTAGCTTCAGGAAATACTGAAAATAATGAGGAAAATGTAGTAACGCTGTTATTCCTGCTGTACTGCTGCAACATCCCATTCATAGAACATTTCAAAATTGCCCAATAGTCCAATTCTGGCATGTGCAAACTAAGGCCCGGGGGCCGGATGTGGCCCGTTGAGCTTTTTAATGGTGCCCAAAATCACCCACTGTGATTGGTTAAATACAGAGGACACATTTTGTTGTGTGAATTGCAATGGGACGATGAGAAAAAGTTTAATTTTCTTATATCCATTATATCCTGCTTCGGAACACCAGCTAGCCTAAATAAAAGTAAAGCTATATTGCCAAAGTGTTGAGCTTGAGAACATGACCTACATTAACATGCAACAAAAATGTCCAAATTATTTGTACATTTCCATTCTTCCAGTCACTGACAAACTTCAACAACACCACGACCTTCACCATTTGTTTTTTTATTTCTTACAAAATCACAGTTTAATAAATAGTCTGTAAAAATGAGTACAAAAGTGGTTTCTTAACATTTTCATATATGAATCACTCGTGACTTTCAGCTCAAATGAGTCTTTAGTTTGTTTGTTCTTTTTTTTTTTCTTTCTTTTTTGTGTCAGGAATGACTTTTACAATCTAGTTCTGCTAAATTAAGGCCTCTTGATTTTGGCATCGGAACAATCTGTCAGTCGAATGTTTACTTGATCGCTGTAAGAAGGAATGAGCTCCTGTGGTTTCACAGTACAGTCAGAAAAATAAAGACATTTTCAACAAATAAATAAGTAGCTGGACATGCAGACCAACGTGAAGCCTTCGCTGTAAACTGTTGACGGAGCTGAGCCTCGTCCTCAAGGTTCGACACAAACAACAACAACAGTAACAAATGGCACGGAGAGGCTGCGTCACGGGAGAGAAATCCATCAACTTTCCCTCCAGACTCTTCATTTCACAATGGGTTTTAATCCACAAAGAAAAAAAAGTGTTTGGCAAATGTGTGGAAGTGCTGGGTAGAAATGAAGACTGGAGTCAAAGTCGATGGCGTTCCGTCATTTGTCTTTTTTTTTTTTTTTTTTTTTTGACGGTGAGCAGGAGTGCAATCGTTTGCCGTGAAAGACACCTATACTGCATTTCAGCCAAATCTCTGAGGGAGGAAACACCGAAGATTAAAAGAAACGTCATGTTGACGCAAAATCGCAATTTTGTTTGGTCGTGTTTTGGCCATTTATGAGATTTTCACTAAGTTAAATTGAGGGGATTAAAAGTTGCGATGTCCGATATGAACTTCTTAAGTTTATACAATACACTTTTCCAATTCTTTAAGCAACTAGCTTGTTGGATTACTTGCTACAGTCGTATGTTTTTGAGTGAATATAAGATGAGCTCAGTTGGCAAGTGTAGAAACGAAAGAAAATACATTAGCCAGCAAGTTTAGTTGAAATGTTGGCGATGACTGCTACACAGCAGTAAAATTAATCCTTGGGTGTTGGAGTTGCTTCTGCTTAGGTTCTACCAAACATACACCTAACGTCAGGTAAATACTGAAAATAATGAGAAAAAAGTAGTAACACTGCTATTTCTGCTGTACTGCTTCGACATTCCATTTATAGAACATTTCAAAATTGTCCAATAGTCTAATTCAGGCATGGGCAAACTAAGGCCCGGGGGCCGGATGCGGCCCGTTGAGCTTTTTTCAGGGGCCCGCCAGCCTTGTCCAAATTAAATAATTGATTTCTATTATTGTTATATGTTGTCTTTTATATATGTCTTTTCCATGCAATGCTTGCTGTTCCCCAGTAGATGACACCAGAAAGGCTTTCTGCTCTTGACTCGACCCCTGTCTAATTGTGTCTAATGTGTCTAACTCTGAGTTGTATTTGTCTTTCTAAAAATTTGAGTTATTGATGTTTTTCTTCTCAGTTATTTGTTTTTTTCCAGAGTTAATCTTCATGTGTTTCCTCCTAAACGGCTGCAGAGATTTGTTACTGCAACATGTTACTGCATATGAAAAAAAAAAAAAAAAATTAATTAACAAAACACAATGTCACATAAAAAAAGAATATCAGGAATAAAAAGTCACTTTTTGAAGGGATGGGTCAAATTTTCCAGTATTTTCAAATCAGTTCCCCAAAAGAAAGACATTTTCCGAACATTTCCCTCTGACAAATCCAACCTTATTGAATCTTTGAACAAGTTTTCCAACTTAGGTTAAAGACTTTCTGCAGATTTCTAATATTCCCAGTTAAGGTTACATCCAAGTGAAGAGAACATGGCGTAGAGCCGGAACAGTGAAGAACGACAAAATTCACATTTTTACTCAAACCAACAAGATTGTCACATGAACATCAGAATGAGACTTTGTATTGTATCTATTGCTCCAGAATGGCTGCAGCAAAACAAACCATTTTGTGCAGAACGGCAGTTAAAAAACCAGTTAAAAAAAAAGGAAAAGACGTGCAATATGAATCGGAAATTCCCTTCAGTTTTTGGTCGCGTTGTCTACAGTGTTGTGGAAAATGAAGGACAGATTTGGTTTTTCTGGTTCTACGTGTGTCGTCATGATCACTCCTGGACATGATGGGTCTCTCTCAAAATGTCCTAAACCAACTGGGGCTCAGTGACATCATTCATCTCCCTTTTCCTGAACTCTTACAACCAATGACATTTGGAAATCAAGACCTTCCTCCTCCTCCTCCTCGTCCTCACTGTATCACCACTGCCCCCAACTCATTATTGCTTGCATGTTAATACACACAGTAGAAGGAGACCTTCATCATCTTTGAGAATAGACATGGAACTAGTACATGTGAGAAGTGGACCGGGTCACTGGTTGATAAAGTAGCTCTGCGAGACAGTGGAAAGATGAGACAACTTCCCTTTTCCGTACGAAAGATGGTGTCAGTCGCAAATTTGTCCAATTTTATGAGAAAAATTCAGTCCCTCTGAAACAACACTGGCTGCAGACACCATTAGGGACATGTAGTTCCCTTAGGTATTGAACCATGGACTCTGTATTCTCCGCTCTTCATGGGACAAGGATGGACAGGATCAGGAATGAGGTGATTAGAGGGACAACACAGACAGGAAGGTTTGGAGAAACAGCTAGAGAAGACAGATTGAGATGGCTTGGACATGTTTAAAAGAAGGACAGGGATACATTGGTAGAAGAATGATCCTAGAGATGGAGCTACCAGGTAGGAGACAAAGAGGAGATTGGTGGATGCAGTGAGGGAGGACATGGAGGTGTGACAACCATTGCACTGAACTATAAAAAGGTCCTCGCTGAGGCCTCGTGAAAGAGTAATGGTTTTTATTACGTTTATGTTGGATTTCATGGCCAAACTAGGGCCCGGGGACCAGTTGCGGCCTGTTCAGTTTGGGGATCCGGATCGCCAAATCATTTATTTGTTCGGTATAGGGATTATAGTCTGCCTTTTGGCAGCAATCTTCCTGTTTCTCCTACAGAAACATGGGGATTGCAGGGAAAAGGCTATACCTTCTCTACAGGTACAGAGAAGAATAAATGTATTTTTTGCATGACATTGACATTGACAAGTAATTTATCTTCATTCACCTGAAAGCGTGAATCTTTCTGCTCCTAATAGGGATCCCTTGTCCAATTGTAGGGCCACTTATGGTTGCGAGTCAAAAGATTTGCCTGTTCTCCGCTACGTTAGCCTTGCTATGGTCTGGGTCTTGCCCTCACCTAACAGCTGCTGGGGTTGCCTTCAGCAAGAGATAGAAGAAAAATGTTCTGGTAGATACCTGCCGTCCAAAAAGGGTTTAGTTGTCAGCAACTGGACTTCTTGGAGGTAAAAGAGGTTTCATTTCTCAACCGAGGAACTTCAAGTGGAACTCTAAACCAAACAACTCTTCACACCTTTGTCCAGTGGTGAAGCGAGTGGTCTAGAGGAGGAGAACTACTAGAGTTCCCTCTGACATCAACCAAAAACTGATGAAGTTCCTCAGTTGAGGAATAAATGACTTTCAACTCCAAGAAGTCCCTTTTTGGACATCATGACCTGGATGAAGATGAAGATGCCTGCAGCTTCATAGAAGGTGGGCCCCCGTCATCTTAGCCCTTCAGGCCAGAGGCCTAGGCTAGGTTCACACTGCGCCCTGAAACGACCCATATCCGATTTGGTCACAAATCCGATTTTTTTCGTAGGTCGCTCAAATTTCCCACTTATCTGGACTTGTATGGGATCTCCAATATGAACGGGAAATGACTCAAATGTGTCCCGCATGCGCCAATTGACTGGTATTGGCGCATCTATGTAATACAAAAACAAAGCGGGCGCACGTTAGCAAAGTTGTAAAGCATGGCGATGAGACGGTACCTCGAGATGTGGTTTCTGCGGCAGAACAACAACCTGGTATTTGAGGAGACTAAGCAGGAGGGTTAGGGCTTCTGGAGCTGTGTGGGGCAATAACAGCAACGTCCATTGAAAGGAGTATATGGAATAACGGATAGGAATCGGAATTAGGACCACATCTCGAAGTGACCTGGGTCGCATGTTAAAAAATCGGATCTGTGTCGTTCATATTGTCTATAATAAATCGGATACTGGTCGCATATTGGCGAAGAAATCGGATTTGGGTCGTTTCAGGGACGCAGTGTGAACCCAGTCCTAGTGTCCTACGTGGAATTGATACATTTGCACTCTCTTTCTCCTATCCCATTTATTTTCCTCTAAACAGGATCACAACATTCCATTTAAAGTGTCTGGACGAACTTTCAGGAAGGTTGCAGATTCCGTGAAAAAGGGAAAGAAAGTTGTCTCATTTACCCACACAGTCTGAAGTTACTCCAGAGACCAGTGAAGAACTCTAGCTCTTCTACGTCTCCTCAGTTGCAGTTTCCACCCTGATGAAGGGTGGAGCTCCTCAACTGTGATATTTCCGTCTCCCTGTTCCTTATTTCCACTCGAGCTCAGACTTTCCAGTTTGTTGGAAGAGACACAACAAGGAATGTTTGCTGGTGTATTCAGGATGAAGCGAGTCATTCATTTCTCTTTGGAGTTTCATTCTTTAAGCCGAGACGACGGAGCCTGCAATGTTTTTTTTTTTTTTTTTTTTTTTTTTTTTTTTTTTTTTTAATCACACACACGTTCTTCCTTCAGATCCACCGCAATTATTTCCCCCTAACACTAACACACACACATTCACGCACTTGTCGCGCACACACTCTTGCTGTGTTTCTCAATGCAACTCATCTGAAAACACAATTGGCAGATTATCAAAATAAATACCCTGGAAGCTTGGCACTATGAAAAGGAAAAATTCACATTGTTTTCTTTTTTTTTTTTTCTGAAAGAAATCTTATAAAAAACTATTGAATAATCTCAGTCTACTCCACGTTTTCTTTCTCCTCACTATTACTTATATACTATATGCTGATGATGAAGGTTACACCAGTGTCGTAAACCTACCACTGAAACAATAGAGCTCCTATTCAAATAGATTTCCCTCACACAGACGTACAACTAAATGAAGTATCTAACATCTCTCAGACTCTAGATCAGGCCTGGGCAAACTATGGCCCGGGGGCCGGATGTGGCCCGTTGAGCTTTTTAATGCGACCCACAAAAATTATCCAAAATAA
Organism: Paraplagusia blochii; assembly: GCA_016785265.1. Lineage (NCBI taxonomy): Eukaryota > Metazoa > Chordata > Actinopteri > Pleuronectiformes > Cynoglossidae > Paraplagusia > Paraplagusia blochii. Next base: position 116,552 of record JAFBJS010005314.1, read on the forward strand.
ATAAATTATTTATATTATTATTATACTTCCTCCTTTTCTACATGCAATGCCTGCGTTTCCCCAGAAGATGACGTCAAAAAGGCTTCTAGAAATTTAGGATTTTAGGTTTTATACCTGACTTTTTATTATTTTAGTTCAAATGAACGCTCCACATTTTTGCTCTGAACCACTTGTGGCCCACGAGCCATAAAGTTTGCCCACGTCTGCTCTGGATAGTGCTGTTGTCTGGTATGCATCTCTGTAAATAGTGCCTTTCGCTGTTATTTCCTCCCCCAAAACAATCGGTTCCTTCAAAATAAAATCTGCAACCAAGGAAACAGAATCAATTATTCTCCAGGAACCGATCAGAAGTTTTGTACTTTGCTTTCTCCCACCTCAGGACAGATTTTTGTCCTCTCCCAGGGCCTGTTACCTCACAGTCCTTCTAAGATGCTGGTGACGGTCTGATCCAGCGATGGACCCGATGTGGTTCTGGCCTGGGCCGCAGACGGGCCCTGCAGACGCTGCAGCTCCAGGATGCTGTCGATGGCACTCTGTAGATGTTCACTGAGCATGTTGTCCTCTTGGAGAGATGGACTGAACTTAGGGTCGGGTAGCGGAGGTGAATCCAGCTTGTAATATTTTAGTTTTGGGGCGCTGACATCTCTCGGCGGCAACTCGAAGCAGGCATCCTGTGGCTGTGGCATAGAAAGAGAACTGCAGGCTTTTATTTTGGAATTAGGCGTCCTCTGTCGGACTTCCTCTGCTGGATTAGATCCGTTGGAGATCACGTGGTCCTGCTCCTGGTGCTGGTTTGTTCTGATGGGAGCCTGTTCGTTCACATGTCCCCCTCCGTTGGTCAGCTGCCCCTGGTGGTCTCTCTTCAGCCCAGGGTCACAGGCTGAGTTGTGGACCACCTTACGGGAGCCAGACTCCTGCTTGATGGTCAGTCTGAGGGCCCCCCGGGAGCTGGACCGATATGTCTTCAGTCCTGGGGGCCGGTCAGAGAGTCTTGACCAGGATGGTGGAGAGGAGGGGCTGCCAGACGGGTGGAGGTGGGCGGGCCGGGAGGAGGGGGCTTCAAGGGGGGAAGACACTGATGCGGCCAAGGCGTTCATGAACGTCTCTGGGAGGAAGAGGAGAGAAAATGTCAGAGGACAGTCAGAACCAGGGAGAACCTGACTCCAACATGGTGAGTCAAACGTGCTAAATGTGTTAAACTAAAGGCCTGCGGGGCCAAATGTGGCCCGCGAAGATGTTAAGTTTGGCCCAAACTGTCTGCGATACTTCACCTGTGTGACGAACGGTGATCAGGACACATTCAACAAGTCAAGCGAGAACTAAATAATAACTACTTTCAATTATTTTCAATTTTTCTAATGTTTTAATAATAGAAAACACTTGCATCTTTGATTTTGATTCAAAAATTAGATTTTTTTTTTCTGAGAAAAGGAATAAGCCGAAAGGAGAAATAGATATTAATAGAAAACACTGTCTGTGTCCAGAGCAATGAGCAAATACAAAATAATTACAAAGGTCTGAATATTTAATAGGGATGTATTGGAAGTTCCAATATGCCGATATTGTCCAAACACAATTTCCAATTGTGATGTCGACCAATACCAGTGTAGCGATTTTGCCAGAACGTTTCATTCGTGCGTCAGTAGTTGGGCCCAATTTTTGGTGTGCGACCGTTGTATTTGGACGGTAAATTTGGACACCCTGTCCTCATCCATGTCGGCCATTGTGAATGTTTGCCCTTGTCTCCAGAGATGTGATGCTGAATGTAGTTTTGCATTCCACTTCTCCGCTAGGAGGTCGCAGGGACGGCAGTCTCCACAACTGCCACCCAAATCACACCGCACCATACTGTAAGCCTTCCTGTGGGTAGTGTGCCCACAAATGGTGCTATGCTCAGATTACCTCAGTGCACCAGTGTTGGCACCTGGTGGATTCAAACCTTAAACCACGCAGACCTAAGTCTGCTTCTTTAACCACTAGGCCACCACTGCTGTAAATCTGGATCAACCAAAGCCTTATATTCTAAACACATGAGAAATTCATCGAGTCTACAGTGGTTATATAATAAAGGGTCAACGCTAACACAGATCAGACAGGATCGTGCAGGCCTGGGCCCAAGTTTGGCCCACGGGCCACGGGTTTTAACCACAATCATTGGTGCTAACACCGGCTGTCAATGTGGGGCCGTACACCCCCAGCAACACTTTGTCACTCAGCAACTTCTCAGATGATTATGAATTGACTTTATTGAAATTATTGGGTCGGCAGCGGTGGCCTAGTGGTTAAGGAAGCAGTCTTGGGTCCGCAAGGCTAAGGTTAGAATCCCTCAGCTGTTAGGTGCTCTGAGCATAGCACTGTCTCGATCCACATGACGTCTTGTGGACTCACCAACCACTGGAAGGCTCACAGTATGGAGCAATTTGGGTGGCACCAGCTGCCCCTGCGACCCAAATACAGACAAGCAGAAGAAGAAAAAGCTTGAAGTTTGAATCTTAGCCTACTCCTGTTCAAGGCAGCAGGATTTAGAGAATAAGCTCCAGCCTGTGTTCATCAGATTTAAAGAACTTCCTTCTCTTTTTTTAACTGTTCATTACCATAAATTCCCTGTTTTAATTTGCTTCTGTCACGTTTCCCTTTTTTTTTTCCCTCTCCCCAGTCTGTCTCAGCTCGACCTCGCTCTACATCTACACAGCTTAATTACACATTCACACCTGGGAGAAAATATGGTGGCGAGGTGTTTCACCTCGAGACGCTGCTAAATTAGTTTGTTAGAAGCGCGAGCGTGTGTCACCGCTCCCCTCTGCTCCTCCACGTGTCCGTCTCAACGGTGCTGGATCGTAAAGCAGCATATTTGCCATTAAAAAAAAAACAGAGGCAAACAGCTGCTGTACCAGGGACAACTGTCTCTCTCTCCTGCTGGGACACTGACCTGGGTCTCTGCGGGCTCGCCGTCTGTCCTCTGCCAAAGCGTATCGCTCGGCTTGTAGGAAGAGACGCTCCAGCATCACCATCTCGGCAGATGGACTCTCCTGCTGTGGGAAAAAGGAGTTTTCATTCCATCCAACAAATAATTCCACAGGGAGGAAAACTGTGTTGACACAGGACGATCTGAAGACAATGAAGATGGTGAAGATGGTGAAGATGGTGAAGATGGTAGACATTTGCATTGAATTACCTTTTTAAATAAGCCTGTTTGATGGTGGTGGCAAACATTTTAACAAGTCTTGGTCGTGGTGATGGAGTAAGGTGGAGGAGTGTGTCAGTGTCTGTCTCACCTGAGCTTCTTTAACCAGTAGCTGCCTGTATTTGTTCACCATGTCCTTGGTTCGTTTCAGCAGGAAGCAGGACACAGAGTCAAACTCTTGGTCCACTGTGGGGAAGACAACAATGTGAAGAGCTGTAGTACGAAACATTTTCATTGTACTTTTTTTTTCTTTCAGCTTGTCCCTTTTTTGGGGACAGCCCCTTGTCCTCTGTATCTTCTACTCTGACTCCAACTACCTCAATGTCCTCCCTCACTGCATCCATCAATCTCCTCTTTGTCTCCTACCTGGTAGCTCCATCTCTAGGATCATTCTTCTACCAATGTATCCACTGTCCCTCCTCTGAACATGTCCAAACCATCTCAATCTGTCTTCTCTAGCTTACCTTCCTGTCTGTGTTGTCCCTCTAATCACCTCATTCCTGATCCTGTCCATCCTTGTCTCTCCTAAAGAGAGACGCCATCATGAGTCCATAGATTGCTGAGCTCAACATGTCCTCCCATGGTCGTCCTTTTACCCAAGGTACCGCTGAAATGCTGCCCAGACATCAGCATTGAATGACCGATGTCCACTCACCTAAATTAAAATCACTCTGCATTGGCAGGTGACCAGCACAGGTGTGGTAGGGCAGCAGGCGTCGAACAGCGTCCTTCAGGGTGGAGAAGGCAGGGCGGGTGAAGGGCTGCTGAACTGCTCTGTGGTCCAAACAGAGCTGCTGCTGGAACCTGGAAAGAAGAGGCAACACTGGTGTAGTAGGTCTTCACAGTGTTCTTCAAACTTGGGTTCACAGCCCCAGGTGGGGTCGCATAGAATTATTTGTTAGATATATGTATATACAGTAAGTCAAAGTGTTCATTGTACCTTTGTACTGTTTTTTTTAATTTTTTTTTGTTTTTTGTTTGTTAAATTTTATTTTTGATTTATTGATTGGTTGATTGAATGGTTGATTGATTGTTCAGACGATTTATTGATTGATTGATTGGTTGATTTATCGATTATTTGATTGATTGATTGGTTGCTTATCTGATTGATTGGTTGCTTGGTTTCTTATATGATATTTGATTTACTGATTAATAGATTGATTGGTTAATTGTTTGTCCGTTTGCTTGAATTATTAACTGATTGATTGGTTGATTGATTGGTTGACTGATTGATTGGTTAATTGATCGATTGATTGATTGGTTTAGTGACTGACTGATTGATTGGTTGATTGATTGATCGATCAATCGATCGATTGGTCGGTAGGTCGGTCAGTCGGTTGGGTGATTGATTTGTCAATCGATTGAAAGATCGGTTTATTTATTGATTGATTGATAGTTTTACAGATTGGTTTATTGATTTGTTTATTGTTAATTGATTTAATGAATGTTGGCTGCATCTACAGGTAGGGAACAGTACCTGTGCCTCCTCATTGCTGGTGTGAGCCTCTCCTCTCTCCGCTGCTCCACAGGAGCTGCCAGCTGGCAAACAAACCACATTCATGAATAATAATTTTTTTTTCTGTGTTTAACAAATAGTTTTTGGTTTCCTGACTGGAGCCAATTTGGCTGAACAAGCAGAGTAAATGATTCAAATGTGTTGCATAAAAACAAAAGTTTCAAGCTTGATATTGTAAATAAAGCTAAATATAAGAATAAAAATGGTTCAACACATGAAAATAATAAATAGGAATCTCCATAAGTTAATGCACTTATATCCTGACAATGGTTTATTTAATGTTGGCTAAGGTTACTATAATACCACTCCAGAGGTGAGGTGCCAGGGTATCTCACCTTGATGCCTGGCTCTGGGGTTGTCTGGACAGGGGTGCACTCCATGGGAGTCTGGCCCCCATGAAGCTGCTGGACCCCCGAGGCTACAGGAGAGTGAGGTTGGACATCAAGAGTAAATGATTTACCCTCCATGGCCAAGGCAGCTGTTGGCTCTGAGAGACAAAAGGGTGGACTGCTGAGAAAGTCTCCTACAGTGATTATGGTCATGGCTGTGGTGGTGAGGTGATCACTTCAGGACAGCAGTGAGAACAGACTTACTGTTTTGTGTGTGCTGTTGGACAGCAGGGTCGTCTTCTCCTTTGGAGAGACCAGCAGCTGTGAGATCAGGCTGCTGCTGAGGCACCAGGATTCGGACCAGCTGTGGAGAGGAGCTGCTTTGAGTAAGGTTTGAGTTCTGTGGCTTTGAAACAGGAGCCTGGGCCCGGAGCTGGGCTTGGGGAAGACACTGGGGAACAGATGGTTGGATCTGCACCTGGTTTGGAGCAAATAAAGCCTGCGAGACCTGCAGCTGTTGAGGGACTTGGTACAAGTCTTGGGGCACAGTCAGTGACTGCGAAGTTGGTTGTTGGGAGCCTGAACCCTCAGGTCCGGGAAGATTGATCTGGGGTGCGGGTGTAGAGGAAAAAACTGTTGGGGTAGATTCTTGACTGTCTTCAACTGGAGGGGAGGAGCAGAGCAGAGGTGTGTCTTCAGGGTCAGTGGAGTGGAGTGGAGAAGGATCGACACACTGGTCAGGTGTGACGGTGCAGGAGTTGGGACCAGGATCTTCATGGGCCTGAGGTTGACTCTCTTTCTCTTTCACCACGGTGGAGTCCAAAGTCTCCATGGGTGCTGGCAAGACTTCAACCAGCAGTTCAGGTGCAATGGGGGAACTAAGTGCTTGCTGTTGAAGAAATCAAGCAACTCGTAAGACAATCCACACCACAACATCAGATTTATACAAAGAACATGAATTGAAAAAAGACCTGTTTCAGGTGTTGCATAAAGGCCTGGTTTTGGCTCATGGACGGAGCAACCTCCTCTACCACTTGGTTCATGTCTGTGGGGGGTATGAGAAGTTTTGGCATTTCGGCTGCTGAATCAGGAATCAAAGTCGGAACAGGAAGAGGAGCTGGAGCAGGAGGCTGCAGGACTGTTACCACAGAAGGAGAGGGGGTCTGCAGCCCCGCGGAAGTGGGCTGCACTGACACATGCTGAAGGACATGTCCATACGGCTGCAAACAAGAAACAAACACCAACTCGAGTGATCTGTCATATTAGCTGATATACTCAGAAAAGATTTCCTTCTGAATTCACCTGCGGCAGTGGATGGAACATCTCTTCAGAGCTCCTCTCTTCCTGTACTGGTCTCTCAGGCAGCAGCACCACGGATGCTGACTGGAGGCTCAGTTGACCTTCGGCTACTCCTGCCTGGGGAGGTGCAGCTTGAGCGGCAAAAGGCAGCCCCTGAACCACAGAGGGGCCGTTGACAATTGAGATTGAAGTGAGATCGGGTGGAAGAACCCCAGTGCTGTTGATTAAGGTGAAGTGGTTTCCAAGAGCAGGGTTGTGAACCAGGGTTGCACGCTGCCCCTGCCCTCCCGGGCTGTAGGTCCCTGCAAGGTGTGCCGGCATCTGGAAGACAGTTGGAGCCGCTGACTGTAGATGCAAGGGTGCTGACAGCACTGTGGCTTGGCGGAGCGCTAGCTGCCCAGTGGGGGTGGTGAAGACGGGGCCAAAGTTCAGCTGCCTTTGGGGCACTGTAAGAATCTGGGGGCTGTCAATCAGCTGGCCGGTAGACGAGGTCATGCTGTGGACAGACGGGCCTTGTTGACCAGCAGTCAGGAGTGTTTGAACTGCGTTGGCAGGTTGGGAGATCGTAACTGGAGATTGACCTGGGAGAAGAAACTGGTTTTGGCCTTGTAGGAGTCCCTGAGGCTGGAGGACAAATGAGCCGCCCTGGTTGACCAGCTGTAAGCTCACTTGCTTGGGAAGCTGCTGTGTTGGCTGTGGTGGTGGAATAGTCGATTTTTGTCCCGCAGGTTGGGACAGTAAAATATTTTGTGAGGCAGCCCCAGGGACAAATGTAAGACCTGGGGTAGGTTTCTGGCCAGAAGGCTTGGGGCTGATTTGAACCAGTCTGGGCTGAATGCTGATGGGCAGTTTAGGTTGGATGGGGAGAGGGGCTCTCTGTAACACGATCCCAGGTGCTGCTGTTGTCGCTCTCAGGGTTGGACTGATGAGGGGACAATTGGTCACACTGGGGACGGCCTTGTTAATGATGATACTAGAGCCCTGGACTGGACTTAGAGAGAAGGAGGTCTCTGGAGAAGGAGCAGGAAACACATTTCCAGGCAAGAGACCCATTAGAGGTGGGGCAGTGGGTTTTAGAGAGGGGCAGCCAGGCCCAACAGCCAGGAGGGAGGGCTGCGGGGGCTCCACTGCTGCCTGGGTGTCTCTGGGCAAGGCCTGGTTGATGGGCAACGTCACAGACTTGTGAATGAATGGCACAGTTGGCGGAGAGAGAAGGGGAGTTGGGGAGTACAGGGAGAGACTGTCCCCGCTAGGGGCCAAACCTGCCTCCAGAGCCATGGTTTGCTCTGTGATCTCCGCCTCCTGCAGACTCTGCTGGAGTATATCACACGCCACCTCCACCTCCTCCACCTCTGGCACTTCTCCTTCCTTAGCCTCACATCCACTGTCCAGTGATTGCCCAACTTGTACCTCTTGTGGATCCTCGGTACCTTCTGGCGAGGATAGGAGGGCCTCCTCCAGGAAGGACAGATCCACACACCCAGGTGGAGGAGTGTCCGGGGAATCCCTGCCATCTCCGAGCAGAGACACTGGGCTCTGTAGGAGGTGGAGGAAGAGTGGGTGATAAAAAGAGAGGTGTTAACAACAGAGGAGAAGGAGCGTAGTGAAAATGAGGCATGGACGTTTTGATTAAGCGAGAACAAAGTCACTCTCTGGAGTGGTTTGTTGTGGCTGTTGATCCAGACACTCACTCACCGGGGCATCTGTGAACAGGGATGGTTCCCCAGAGGAGGAGTTAATGAGCAGGTCTTCAGTCTGCAGCTGTGGGACAAAATTAGCAAATTTTGGGGTTGGGCAGACTTGACTATTGACCATCAGTGCAAATCAACACATTTTTGCATATATCCCTCAATATTTTTGTTGAGGTTCTGGATGAAGATCTTTTTTTGATCAGGTATCAGAGTATCCCTTTTCTCAGGGGTTGCCACAGCAAGTCAACAATTTCAATCTCCGACCGAGCCAGTATGGAAATCTTTTTGTTGTCTCGCATCTTTGATTTGGCCAAAGTTTTACGCCGGATGGCCTTCCTGAAGCAACCTTCACCATATATCCGGGCTTTGTACCGGCACTAAAAAACACCTGCTTGTGCCCCCTAGTGGCTGGTTAATCAAGTATTATATAAAAATCAAATTCATTTCAGTTAAAGATTTGACCAAAAAAGCTCAGTTTTCATCACACAATCTGTCTCTTTTAGCAAGATTTCTATTCCTTTTTGTTTGGGGAAAAAGAATTCAAAGTGCCGGTGTTGCCATAGCAACCAGTATCTTTCTCCAACAGGTGGTGGCCGATTAGCTACCATGTTGGCACAGGTGCTATAAGCACTCACACCATTTCAGTTGAAGTCCATTTTTCATGACCATTCAGTCGTCCACTGAATGGTCATGGCCATGTCAATGAATTGACAGTAACACAGCTTTTCATTTTTTGAGTGATTTATTTCTGATACCTCACTGGTCCCATGAAGGAAGTCATTTAGGGCTTGGGGATCACTGTGAAGACAGAGACAGAATGTCAGTTAAATTGATGCCATGTTTTTTTAAATTCAAATATTTTACTGAAAGTTGTATTTGGTTTTGTTTTTTTTCTCTGAAAACCCACCACAAAACATCAAGTAGACAAGTCCCATCTTCATCCTCCATGTCAACTGAGATCCAGGAACAACAAGTGTGAGCGTTAGCGGGTTTAGCATTGGAGGTTTTGTTTTCAACTCATAAACCTAACATTGAAAGTATAGTTTCTACCTACTTCATATGTGAGAGGCCCCATACAGAGAGGTCAGGCTGAGATCTGCTGGTGGCCTCATGGGAAGGTGGGGTTTGGCTTTAGTGTTGTTCGAAGGTTGTGAGAAGCCAGGCCGAGAAGGCAGGATGGAGACAGGTCCTCCCTGTGATGCTGTTGGATCATCTCTGCGTCCACAGACAGCTGGACAGAAAGCGAGCAGAGCTTTGACGCCAATGACCAATTACAATAGACGACACCGGCTCCTACCGTTAAGTCTATATTCACTGAAAGTTGTTTAGTTTTGTTCTTCTACTTTTCACTTGTCCCTTTTTCAGGAGTTGACACAGAGAATCAACGTTTCTATCTCCCCCTGTCCTCTGTATCTTCTACTCTAACTCCAACTACCTCCTGCATCCATCAATCTCCTCTTTGTCTCCTACCTGGTAGCTCCATCTCTAGGATCATTCTTCTACCAATGTATCCTCTGTCCCTCCTCTGAACATGTCCAAACCATCTCAATCTGTCTTCTCTAGCTTTTTCTCCAAACCTTCCTGTCTGTGTTGTCCCTCTAATCACCTCATTCCTGATCCTGTCCATCCTTGTCTCTCCTAAAGAGAATCTCAGCAGCTTTAACTCCTCCACCTCCACCTCTGTCTCCTGTCTTCTACCTATTCCTAGTGTCTCTAATCCATCCATCATGTCTGGTCTCACCACTGTCCTGTAAACCTGTCCCTCCACCTTAGCTGACT
>JAFBJS010005314.1:142644-165457 GCA_016785265.1 Paraplagusia blochii
AGTTGAGGATACAGAGGACAGGGGGAGATGGAAAATGTTGACTCGCTGTGGCAACCCATGATAAAAGGGGTTTCTCCTGTCATTGATTGATTGTCATTGAATCAAGTCACATCATATCTGACTTAAAGCAAATTACAAGCATACGGGCGCTGTTGAAGGGAATAGTCAGTGGTTACAGTACATTGTACTGCAGTTAGTTGGAGAGAAGATATTTTCTAATTTGTGTCAATTAAAATTTACTGGAGAACAACTTTCACATTAAACACAGAGATTATCATTTAATATCCATAGTTCAATACGTAGTCGACTATGGTTTATAAATTGTATAAATTTAATATCCATACTACTTCCCCATCTCACAGCAACAATGGTTTGGCTCGTCAACATGGCTGACACAGAGAGGCCAAACAGAAACTCAACAGAAGCAGCTCCACCTCAACAAGGTGAGTTCTCGCTCCCTGACTGTGAAATTTTAATCCTGAAACCCACTGTTTGTTTGTTTTTTTTATTTTAATTAATTTATTTTATGTCTGACTCTCTTCTGTCTGCAGTTGTGACGTCTCCTCCCCCCTCCAGTCCGTCAGGACAGGATGATGGGGGCTTCACCCCCTCCTGGGTCAGTCAGCAGGAGCATCAGCTGGGAGCGATGCAGTCCACTGATGAGACCAGGAGAGAGGTCCAAGAAATGCCTTCTGCTCGTCCTCCAGTGGATGATGATGACGAGGAGAGTGAGTGCTGAGGGTTAGGGGTTTCTGTCTTGAGGAACCGGGTCATAGAGCGGAACCTTAACATTTAACTCTGTACAAAAACACCTGCACACGTTGAATATACCTTAGAGAAGTTGTGAAAGAAGCTTTATTTTCTGATACCGATATTAACTGTTACTGATACTTGGCACTGTTGACCCCCAAAAACTGCTGAAAACGTATCGGGACCAAATGTGTGATTACGGTAAATTTGGTAAAGATTTTTACTATTGGAGGAAAAACAATATTAATCTTAGCGATATTCTGTAATTATGCTTATATTAGGGCGATAATATGGACAGACCAATATTATTTAATATCCGTAGTGTCTCAGACTCAAATAAGTTTAGGGCCACCACCCACACTACCGTTTCACCGAAGGATCTCGTCAGCTTTCAGTGTTCAATATAAAAGAAAATAATGTAAGAAAAAAATCCATAAATTCTGTGTAATACAACATTGAACCAGAAGGAGACTGTGGGTCAGGGTTTTGAGAACAATAGGATTTACCATAAAATGTGGAGAAGAAATCTATAAAATATTATTATAAATTCACTTCACGGTGGGGACCGCAAAATCTCCTCCAACGGGCCGCAAATGCCCCACAGACCACGAGTTTGAGACCCACGCTAATAGTAATGCTTACAGGTAGAACCCTTTGGTGGCTCTGATACACATCTGAAGCTGTGATTGTGGTTACAAGGTAGTTATAGGACGCAGAGGAAACTCCCATGTTTCTACATTACAAAGACAAACAACTGCAGCACGTTCCCGAAAAGCAGAGACGCATTTTAACCAAAACCTACCAGATTGTGTCCCTGAATTAATAAATTTACTGTCTTAGTCCTGCACATATCCAGGAAATAATGGGAGGCCTCCCAAAATGTCACCTAAATGCCACAGAATGCTAGGCAAGTCTTGCCATGGTATTTTATTATAGATATATTAATATAGTAAATATCTATTTCATTAATACACAAGAAACTGAGCTTTAAATCTCAGTGAAAGTAACTAAGAATCATCTTCTTCACCTCCTCGTCCTCCTCCACTGCCTGCTTCTGTGTCTTCACTTTCTCAGGCTGTAATCATCATCCTCATCATCATCTTCCCCCAGCTCCCTCCAAACATATAAAAAGATTTGAGGAATGTTTTTTATGTGACCCCTCTGTCAAATGAGTGTGTTTGTAAATGCGGGTGCGCGTCAGTTTTTAGTCAGCAGATTAGGAGGAGATTATTTACGTCAATTGCTGGGTTTCCTTCGCGTCTCCACTCTTTGAGGGATCGCCTTTGCTCCAACTCCAAGCTCCAGTAAATACTGGGCTGCTGCCTGAGTGTGTACAGTAATTACAGTAGAGTAGAGATGTTTCTGTAGGGGTTGGAGGGTTGGATTAACCCTGCCCTAAATGCAGTGTCCTCCTGTGTTGTTAGGGGGCGTCAAGCTGGGCCTGGGAGACTTCATCTTCTACAGCATGTTGGTGGGAAAGGCCTCGGCCGCAGCCAGCGGGGACTGGAACACCACACTGGCTTGCTTTGTGGCCATCCTCATTGTGAGTGAGCACAGCTACTTATTTTGGTGTCACCGCTCCGTCACCGCAGCTTCATCGCTGTCTCTCGGCACCACATCTGACTCCACGTGATGTGGAACCCTTGATTTTGTTTGGTACACAAGGGTTCCATATGTTTGTCCCTGTATTTTTATTTTTTTTAATTCTGTCTCTGTCTTTGCAGGGCCTGTGTCTGACCCTCCTCCTTCTCGCCATCTTCAAAAAGGCTCTCCCTGCCCTTCCCATCTCTATCTTTTTTGGCCTGGTCTTCTACTTCGCCACAGATAACTTGGTACGGCCCTTCATGGACAAGCTGGCGCTGCACCAGTTCTACATTTAGCAGGACGCTGGCTCTGATGACCCCTCACCTTCACGGCCATTGGCCGAGGTACCCCGGAGCCGAACCTTCACAGCTGGGGAACTAAGGATGATGAAGGGACAGATCTTGTCCTGTATCCTCTACTCAGAACTTAAAAAAAGCTGATGAGACACACTTTGTTTTTCGTTCTGCCTTTCTTTTAGGCACAAAAAGCTGTTCCTACAAAATGTAATTATTCTTTTTAATCCAAAAAGTGACATTCCTGGCTCCACCTGTGACCTCATCTTCAAATTATCAACACTGGTCTCAGGCAACATCTAAGTTAGAGATAATATTTTACCTGCATTCATTCAGGGAAGCATTTCTACAGCACCCTGCGTCACCTTTATATCTGTACGACCATAGTCTTCCCCATTTGGGGCTAAACAGCTGGTGCCTTGCTCATGGACACCTCAGCAGTAGCTGTTGGGCAAAGGAAGATGGATTGATTGGATCTCCCGGCAAAGACTGGGGAAAAAGGCAAACTAATCTGACCTGTTTTCATACGTTGTCGACCACCATCATCCCGGAACGTCAATACGGAATGTAAATGTCATTCACAGCCACTGATGGCATTGATCATAGATTGGTAAATGTGTGTAGTTTGACTGCCTGGTCACAACGTGCTTTTTCTTTTACCACTGTAAAGAATAGTTAGGAGAAACAAACGGAGCTCTGATGGGAGACAGTGTGATTCAACACGCGAGGAAAATGTAAATTAAGAATTTGTGACGGATCCTGTTGTGTTTTTCTGACCTTAATGTAACTGAATTCACTTTAACTGCAAGGGGAGTAAAAGTCATACACATTCATACCTGCCATGTTAGATCTGGGTGCGTCTGGTGTCTGCAGAATGAAGCTTGCTGTCTAGAAAAAAAGGAAGCGATTTTTATGCAATATGTTGTTGCCTGTACAGGTAGAGAAGATGGAGACGACTGTGGTTCAAAAGGAGATCTTGCTAGCATTTATTTCAGGATGAACACAGATTTTTGAGGGAAAAAGACTCCTCTCACATGTTTAGCGACACTGTTATGATGCTGATTACTCATTTTAAGTCATCTTCAACAGAACATGGTGTTCATTTTGCATCTCATAATCCCATTTCTTGTGAAAAATACATGACAAAGCATGACCAGACTAAAATTTGATCATTCTTTTAGATTTGTTTACCTGCCAGAGCTTAAGGACTTTGAAACAGCCCCTTAGTGTTCAAAAGAATATATAATATTGAATAAGGATTTTACTTTTTGACACACGTCAGCTGCGGATGCACTTAGGATTTTTTACCACAATTGTTTTTGTTCCGTTTCTATTTGCCCAAATTCTGCACCAGTCGGTACTTGTCCAAGTTGAAAATTTGCGCTGGCACAAACAAAATCAGTTAAAGTGATTATTAGCCTGACTGGAAACCTGTGTTGTTATCAGCCAATAACAAAAATGCAAGAGATTCAGAAAAGAAAACTTGCGTGAGAGTAGTGTGAGTATATCAAGACTATTATTGCAGAAAGATTTCCTGTCAGGCATAAGTTCTGTCCTTGAATTTTGTCTGTTTCAGTCAAAACTTGGTTTGACAAATCCCATGATCCCATCAATCATCAAATACAGTCCTGCATTGTCTCAGAAAGTTTTTTTTTTTAACAAAAACCTAGATAAACTACAAAGTGTAATATGTCTCCAGCGTTACAGGAGGAATAACCTTGATTAGAGCAGTAAACTCCAGAGGTTTCAAAAAGGTGATTGGAATCATGCACTCAAAGTGAATTGGAAACCAGTATCTCCAGTGAAAGGCATTTTTTCATGTATTTTTTTTCTTGTAATCTTGTCGTCTTTGCCCTAAACCAATTTCATCCAACCAAAAAAACCCTGCAGACTACAATTTATTTGCCTCATTAAACCAGAGTAGTCTGTTCTTACCATCTGATTACAGTGCTGGGCTGCATGTTCATTTTTAGGAAAAGATCCGGGTTTAACTGCCAGGAAGAAGCAGATCACAAAATGATGTCAGACATTGCAAGTAAGAGCGAGTTCTCAACCGTGCGCTGTCAGGCTGTCAGTTCTGCTGGAGAAGCAGGAGGTTCTGTGCCTTGCTCAAGGGCACCACTTTAATAATACTACTAGTAGTTATTGTTGTAATTGTAGGACAGAACTGGATTTTCTTTCTCCACCTTGACTGATGTTTGACACATGTTCTTACCAGGGAATGTAACTTGTGATTGGTCTCAAACCCTCAACCTTTAGGCAACAGCCGACATCATGACGCTCGCCTGGTGCTGTCTTCAACTATGCTACACTTTACAGGCTGACACCGTTTCCTCTCTACACAGACTCTGGAAGGTTTTTACCAAGATATGCAGACGTCATACTTTGTACCTTTTCTTTTATATTTAAACATGGCAGAATTGCAGTGTTTCAGGCTAAGATGCTAAAATCTGAATTGATGTGACTGCAAAAAAAAATGTCCTGTTAAATGAGTGAGCAGTAGATGTAGTTCAATTTGTACTTGAAGTGAGTGGACACGTCTCCTGTCGACAACATTACGATTCCCACTCATCTACTTCATCATCCATCAAAAAAATAAAAATAAAAAACACCACTTCCGAGATGTGAATGTAGCTGAACCTAAACTCAGCAGCTTCTTATACCTGAGAAACTTCTGATGAGCTTTACTGGTCACTCTTCAAACGTTGCACTCAATTTTTACCCGTATTCCCAGGAAAAAAAGTGAAACCAACGGGAATTATATAATCAAATTGTATGAGGACTGTTTTCCCTTGTTTTGGGAAAACAAAGTATGTTGTGTGACTGACTTTCTCCCCTCTCTTCACATGTGTGTTATGCAAGGTTATTTGTTTTGAGTTTTTTTTTTTAAATAAACATACTGAAAGTAGACTTAGTCTTTGACACGGTTGTGTTTCTACCATAGAGCTGGGTGTGGTTTATCCGTCCATCCATCTACCCTCACTTATCCGCTACCAGAGGGGGCAGCAGTCTCTGTTCGCCCCTTCCCGAATCCCACTGCACCGTGCCAGCACCTTCCTGCAGGTGGTGAGCCTGTGGGAAGGAGCCACCCACACTATTTGGGATTCAGTCTTGACCAGGAGGTCAGGAGGAGTTTATCATTAAGACATTTACCAGGGTTACCAGAATCTTTGACTGAAATACAGCTCCAAACAGGCACAGCACTCTGTACTGAAGGTTCCAGCAGTCACTGATGTTTCTCCTGATCTTGTCCTAATGAATTAAGAATAAGATTAAATTTATTTTTTGTCATTTTGACATTGTGATCCACCCAACGAAATGTCACCTGTGCGTTTAACCCATCACCAAAGGGAGCAGTGGGCAGCTTTGAGTGCCCGAAGAGCAGTGTGTGGGGACAATACCAAGCTCAGGGCACCTCAGCAGTAACTTGGTGGTAGGTGGATACGAACCAGGGGCCCAAGTTCACTTCCTCCACCAGGTCACCAACAGCACCAATTGTTGTATAGTCCATTAAATGGCTAAAGTTTCTGTTCTCGTCATGTTATGCTTGGCCTTGTTAACTTCATGGATATATTTAGAAGTGAATGAAAAGTTAGTCAGAAATTGGTCAGATCGAGACGGTTTGGATTTATGTTGAGGAGAAGTAGTGGATCTGCCAGGCAAGAAGAAAATGGAATAAAATCTAGAGTCGATGTGAGGAGATGGAAGTTTCCCACAACCTTATTAAAAAGAAGCTCAACGGCCGTCTTATCAAAACCCCAGCAGATGTTACGTGTCACCTAGAAGACTGTTTTTCAATGTTGGTTAGGGCAGTGGCACAGTTTACCCAGAATGTTTAGTCTCATGCTGTGGCTGCTCTGTCTCAAAATCCTCATTTTGGCAGTGAGTCTAGCAGCTCAGCTGAAGAACAACAACAGATTTAACTCCACAAAGCCTGTCTTGCACTGAGTCCAGACACCTGTTCAGAGCAGATTATGTTACACTTGATTCTTAAAGCACTCAGTGTGTCTGTCCCAGATGATGTTAAAACCATGAATATCAAAGGAGATACCTTTTTTTTAATGGTATCTTTGTGTGAGGTGCTGTCAGAAAATGAAATGTATTGAAAAAGAAGAATTTCTCTCTTTAGGTAAATAAACACTGCTGCTTTGTTGACGATTTTGGTTTTGTTAGAGAGGGATGTTTGGAAAAATATAAAAAGTAATTGTATCACATTGTGGCAGTATCATGATAATGAGGTTTTATACATATGTACAACAAAGTAATGGAAACTTGGGTTTTCCAGGTAAAATATTTTGTCTTATGACAAGGACAGGAAGTGGGAAAGTTAATGAATCTCTGGGTTAACTGAACATTTCTGTTATTATGACCAATGTCATCATGGTCAGAAATGTATGTCCAGACTTGAAGAATGTTTCAGGTCGAAGCTTTTGATCTATTTTTATGACACATGAATGAGACAATGAGACAAAGAACAGAGATGACTTGTCAATCACTGTCATCGTCTTTAAAGGGTGGATTTAAGATGGAGACACCGAGACTGAGTGTGTCACACGCATGTGCATACGTACTTTCTCAGGATAGCTGTGCTAACTGGATTAGTGAGTGGGGAGGGATGGACGCTCCATGTGAGACATGTAAGAAACCAGGGATTAGACTCTAATCGCTCCAGACTTGAAACAAGCCCTGACACTGAACAACACACTGAGAAACTGAAGGATAAAAGAACAAGAGCTCCGTCAAAGGGGGAAAAGGAAGAAACGTCTCAAAGATGTCCAAGGAACAGCTGGAGAGTTTGGTGAAGCGCATGGAGGAGACGCTGTCTGAAATGGAGCAACTGAAGCTCCACTGTGGCAAGCAGAACGAGGAGCTGAGCCAGCTGGTGTTAGAGCTTCGTAGGGAGAACCAAGAACTGGTGGAGAAGTATGACCAGCTCGCTGTGGAGATGAAGGAAGCCAAAGAGATTATAGAACAGCTTCAGGACACAAAATACGCCTTCAATGCAAAGGAGAGGCAGGCGCAGAAGCTCAGCCGTCAGCTCTGAAGGGCCTGGAGGAAGAATGGCGTCAAAGCTTAACTAAGAAGGACATTTTCTCTTTCTACAGCTACAGGCTGTGTTTTTTGTCTCCATATATGTACATTTGAAGAGGTTGGATGTAAAGTTTAGTCATTTGAATGTAAGTTTACAGTAAATCCTGTGGCCTAGGCCTCCCTTCAAATCCATGAACAGACTTAATGAGCAGAATACGCTCTCAGACAGCATGTCAGGTGGAATCTGGTAAAAACTAACAAACAGCAACAACAAAAAAACCCTAAATGCTTTCTGAAAGCCACAGATTGATGTATATAATGTTGTGCTCATGACTGTCTGTAATTAAAAGGAGCAGTGTTCCTGGAAGGCTGGTCCGTTGGCCCCGTAAAGACTTTATTAGCTGAAGCTTGGAATTATTTTTAGTTTTCTCAATGAGACTCAAGAACTGGTAGTCGTGTTCCTTAAATACTTTGAAAGTTCTCAAAATAAGTCAAGGTCAAGGAACCCACTGAGCCTTAGGATTACCGATGGGTGGTCTAGCGGATGAAGAAGCGGACTTGGGCAAGAAGAAGCCACAAGGTTTCAGGTTTAAATCCACCAGCTGCCAGATTGAGGTGCTCTCGCCGTCCCAACCCTCATAACTTGTGGTCTCACCACCCACAGGAAGGCTCTCAATATGGTGCAGTGTGATTTGGGTGGCAGTTGTGGAGACTGCTGCTCCAGTCACTAGGTAACAGATAGAGAATGGAGACACAGAATGAAAATCCT
Organism: Paraplagusia blochii; assembly: GCA_016785265.1. Taxonomy (NCBI): domain Eukaryota; kingdom Metazoa; phylum Chordata; class Actinopteri; order Pleuronectiformes; family Cynoglossidae; genus Paraplagusia; species Paraplagusia blochii. Next base: position 151,072 of record JAFBJS010005314.1, read on the forward strand.
GTTCTGCTCAAGGGTCTCGTTGAGAGAGCTGGCTCTTATTTCTAATGATATCTGGACTTTGAATTGTTTAAATAATTTCTTTACCCACTAATCATCAATTTTCCTCTGAGAAAAAGAGAAAGTTAATTTGCACAGTTTTTGCCAATTCCTGTGGCAATTCATGTTTTGCACACTCTTCTTCACCACCATGTTGCTAGAGATGTTTGGGTTGAACCCGGATGAATTAGGCCTGAATGTTACACATCTTGAATTGTATTTAAATAAATCAATCTACATGCATATATCTTTTTTTTCTGACTGTTCTTATACAATTCCAGCTTTTTCCATTTACCTACAAAACACACGTCTACCAGAAAGGTCTGATGTAGAACATAAATTCTGCAATAAATCCAACAATCATCTGTTTCCAGAAAACTGTACATCCTACTAACTCCAGCTGAAGCACTAGTTCCTTCAGTGGTTCAACAGTTGCTCCACTGATTTGGATAAACATGCAAAATATTTTTGTTTTTAAGTAAACTTTAAATATATGTATAATATATTGGTTTAATAGTCACCAAATGTTGCTGCCATTGTTGCACTGTGAGGTCTACTGATGGTCATCTGTGGTTTTAAAGGTTGGAAGTCAGACCAGAGAGCCTTTCATTTTAACCTGAACGTGTAAAAAGATCCTCCTTCCCAACCACATAGACAAACATGTGGTTTCAATGGCTTTCTGCGGTATATACGCTGTTAAAATAGTTTCGGTTTTTATGGTGATTTGCATGTTTAAAAAATGTTGAGCCCACCATGACTCCGGTTGTCTGCACACACCCTAGATGAATGAGTCCCTGACAGAATAGGGGAAAAAAAAATTCAAAATAAAAGCAGCTGAAAGTTTAAAAGTACACATTACAGCCGTGATGTATTTTTACGCAAACCCGCAATCACTCAGCATAATTTTCCTCTAGCTTGGGTTACTTGTTTTTAGAGGCCTTTGGGATGTTTTGGAAAACCTAACCTCCAGACGAGACGAGAAGAGAAAGAAAAGCCAAGAGGATGCAATGGAATTTTTTTTTTCCAGGATACATATATATGACATTTAAAATTAGCCTTGGTTTTGGCAGTGGTGGTGGTTTCCTCCTAAAAAAAACAAATAATCACCTATGTCTTTTAATTTCATGTAATTTTAACACAAAATGATGATAGAGGAATTAAAGAGTCAGATCCTTCCAAGAGTATTTGAAATGACAACAACCTTTTTAATTAGTCACCAGAGAAAATTAAAGATCAACTGCTGAAGCTGTTTATATTTGGCTTTTGCCTTTTTAAACTTTTTACGGCTTCAAAACTCACTTAGACACAGGCTTGTAACCATCATAGTAATAATGGTATCTCTTTTCTCTAGTGCCAACGACAAACACACTCTAAATCTATCTATCTATCTATCTGTCTGTCTGTCTGTCTGTCTGTCTGTCTGTCTGTCTATCTATCTATCTATCTATCTATTTGTCTGTCTGTTTGTTGTGTTGTTTAATTTTAACTGGATCTTAAATTGGACAAACAACAGCCATTATAGTGAAACAATCTGTCATGGCTACTGTAATGTAGCTCCTATAAGACATTTTGTAATAAAAATTTAATTAATGTAGTTATATTTGTGTCTTTAAATATAAAACGGGGTTCTAGCTTATAGTATATATAGTCTATAGTAGTATATATAGTATAATTGTCTCAAATTAAGGATGAAAATCAGTGGTCGTTGTTTGCAGGTGTGACGTTGTTTGAAACAATATGGCGGCGATGGAGAATTTTCTGGAAGGTGAAGGGACGTCACCCTTCATAGGTATCCTTTTTAAAAAAGAATAAATATATATTCATTGACGTATTCATTTTTTTTGTTTGAGTTTATTTGTTTCCAGTTTGGCAATATTTTGTGAAATATGAAGTATGTTATATGAACTATGTAACGTAGCTTAAGGCTAAAAGCTAATGACGACGTGCTACATAGTTTGCTATTTCGTGGCACATTAGGCTGCTCAAAAATAAGAAAAATAAAACTCTATAATTCCAAATAAATATTTAATTTGGTGTTTTATTCAGTATTGTTCGCATGAATGTTTAATTTCACTACACATTAATTTTGTATTATCTAATGTATACATTTATAAACGTACGTTCACAATGTTAACGTCGTATAGTTAGTATAATTTGGGAACCATTTACAGTTAAAACACTTTAATCCAGTCTTTACATTACAGGGAGAAAGTCTCCGGGGGCATGGCGTTTGTATGTTACCCTGGAATTACATGGGCCGTATATACTGTGGCGGAACATGATAATGGAGTGTTTGGTTTTTAACCACAACTGCGAGGCTAAATCTCACAGGACCCTCATGGGAGAGCTGCTACCGTGGACTCGAACCCCAGACGAACATGCCGAATAACTGCCTGTTATTTCTACTGTGTGAAATTACATGGTACGATTATAAACGCAGCATGGATCAACGTGTGTGTATGTGTCAGGAGGAAGGAGGCGCCCTGCTTAAAAATCCCGGCGGTGAGTCAATGTCGGCGCAGAACTTTCGCTCCTGTCGCTGTGAGTTTCCTGTTGGACACCAGAGACACAGAGGAGGGGGCAGAGAGACGAAGACGACCAGCCGAACTTCCTCTCATATATACCAGGGACGATACCGCAAGTGTTCAGAGACGCAGAGTGGAGACCTGAGAAGAACTCAGACTACTCCTCAGGATCCATCAGATCCAGGTTGACTTTCCAGGAGCAGATACAGCGTGTTGAGAAGGTGAGGAAACGCATGTTTTTTTGTTTTTGTTTTTGTTTTTTTTTAAGCAGCAATTTAGTTAGATGGAGGGTTCAACATCATACATTGTGACAGAAGTAAGTTATGCTCTAAATTTATACCAATTGATGATACCAAGGTTTCGCAAATTAGTTAATTTTACTTTCTTTCCATTTCCTTTTGCATAAAGGTTTAGCAATATAAGAAACATCCAGATTATTAAATGCTTTGGTAAATCTTAATTTATAATCTCTCTGTGCATTTCTGCATTAAATACTGTATCATGACATGCATTGGCACACGTCCAGTCAGTGGTCACAGTTCAACAACTAACACTAACAATGACAACAGCAGCAAAAACAAAATTAGTGTCAATCAACCAATTGCTGTCTGTTATAATAATTCATTTATCTGCTTTTATTAGCTCTAATGCATCAGAACATTAGATTTATGCAGTGTTGGACTTAAAGACTTACACTATTTATCTTGCCAGCAGTTTACAAATTAAATTGCTATTCTGAATATGACACGTAAAAATGCACACAATTGCAGCTAAATATACTCAAAATTATTATTTTTTTACTTTACAAACCATAATTAATTGTTAAGTGTCTAACAGGTGATGAAGGAAAATCTAAAACCCATCATCGTATTTTAAAATTATAGCTCTGTCATAATATTCCCTTGATTGTTTTTGTGGAGGCTGCTGTCATACTTCACATACAGGACACAAGACACTACATGCTCTCATGGAGGGATGAGTAATTGTGAATTTTGGCTGGATGAAACCATCACACAGCCTCAGGCTACAGGCTACTACGATAACAAGGAAATGATGCAGAAAACCTTTGCAGTTGGAGTAACCAAGTAGATTAGTTGGTAACTGTTAAACTTCAAAAGAATTTCTTTTTTAAGTGCAAACTGATACTATATGTGTCATGTGGCTGCGGGGTCTTTGACCACATTATCACAGCGTGTATCACTGTCGGTTCTTGCTTAAGTGGTTTGTTGGTTTACCTTTGGCTTTTTGTATGCCTGCTGGCTTCACTTTTGTTGTAATACTTATACTATTTGATAAAATATTTAGGAAATGGCCTTAACAATTAGGTGCTGAACAGCTTTTGACCACTGTTGCCAGTCAGTCTCAGATTTCCACCCAGTTGCACCACTGATTCTTTGGGGCTTTTAGTGTCAAATCTGTTTCTGTTTAACAGGGAAAGGTCAGACATGTTTTCAGTTGTTTCTCCCCCTAGTCTCTATATAGTGACAGTGGCTGGGGGGGGCAGGGGGGGTGATAGTGTTTAGTGTGAGGAGCCAACAGGTCAGACACAGCTTGACTCCCATAATCTACTTTCCATCACAAACTGCTCAAACAAACAGTCCCTCCTAAGGTAGCCTACGCATTTCATGTTACTTAGTTAAATAACGCAAGTCTGTTGAAAAAGTTGTACGGAATAGCAAAAAAATATATTTATTTTGTAAGGTGTTCTGTAACTGAATTCACAGAACCAGATGCAGCTGCTCATCATCAGCTGTGGTTAGTGGCACAAAACCAAACCACAAAGTAAATGCTCTTCTCCTCCCTGTGTATGTTGGCCTGATAAGAGATCAGAGATTTACTGTTAGCCTGTAGGCATTGATTTATGTGTTTACAAATGTGTGTTGGTGAACGGTGGCAGAGGTTCACAGCCTCTAAACCAAATATTAAGTTCAGTTTACTCCTAATCAAGTTTTTTCCTCCCTCTGTAGAGCATAAATCTTTTTTTGTATACATTGGTGTAGCGGAGGTCTCGCAATGTCGTCTCAGTTTTAAGTCGTCTCACCTTGGTGCTGGCAACGTTGCTCAATCTGTACAAATATGAATTAGTCACAGTGACTAGACTCTGGGTGTCTTTTTCAGGAAAACATGAAGACCTACCTGCCTCTGCTAGTCCTTCAGCTGCTGTTGGCTCCAGCACTCATGGTAAACGGAAACTTTCATCATTCTTTGAATAGTAACCGTGTAGCTTTTTCCTACTATCCTATTCCTTTGGTTCTATTAATTGTCATTCTTACAAGTTTAAAAATTACCTTTTTTTTTACTCCTAATCAAATAACAAAGTCCTGATGGCTGGATATACCTGGTTATGTTCTCCATTTACAACCTTTAAGAATAAGTTGCTGTTTTATTTTGTAGGTGCCCAGCATTGATTACTGGGATGCGTGGGGTCAGTATGGAGAATGCAGTCGTAGCTGTGGTAGTGGTGTGGCCATGAGGACAAGACGCTGCATTACCCACAGGTAAGACATCCTACTGATCCTACCTGGGACAGTCCACGTTAACAGCACACAATGTCTGTACTTCGTCTAAAAGCCAGTCTTCCTCCTCCAGGCTGGGAACACACTCACAGACACACATGTCTAAATAAAACTGCTAGTGGAGAGTGTAGAGTACAGAGTGTATCTTAATGGTAAAGAATGCCTTGAAGTCTCAGGACGTGGTCTTGTCCTCCATCCAAAACACACTGATGGGAGGGGCCCTTTAAGGCTTCTCTTTACTGGGCGTTGCCTGTTGGCTGTGAAACGGCAACAGATGAGAAGCCAGCAATTTTAACTCTGATTTTTGGGCAAGATTTTTTTTTTTAAACAACCTCAAAAAAATCTGTTAATAACTTAGTTTATTTTACTTAAAGTTTGGTTGAAATTTGACTTTCATCTGATTAAATTGAATATCTGCCCAAATGAAAACTATGTCCAGTTCTGACATAGTTCAATCCAGTACATCCAAATTTGAAGAGTTACTACTTCAATTGGTGTTCAATTAAAGTCATCTTTAACTTTGATCATGTCAGATAACTTCATTTAATTTTTTTGTCAGACATACTTAGAGGTTAGAGGTTTTTTTCATCTAGTAGTACTGATGCTTCATCTAGTAGTACTGATGCTACAATAGTAAATGATTTATGTATCTTTATGCATGAAAATAAAGTTGATCAAATTTAGCATTAATTCATTCAAATTATTGTTGATATAACTCTCCTAGTTTCATATATTTATTTTTGTATAATTCCAGGGTATTTAGCACATTATTTGTATTTGAAATTGTTAAAACTAATTAAACAAATTGATAAGTGGTTTAAAAAGAGATCCATGTCTACATGTACAGGATGTCACTTTATTATGAGTTGTTGTTTTTTTTTCTCTCTTTAATTAAAGCGCACCAGACAGAACATGTTCATAAATTGTTTCTTCAACAAGTCCAAACAGTTTACTGCTTCATGTCACCTGATTTTTAAGGGTGGATGTAAAAACCAAAATATCTTTATTTTGTTTTAACACTTTGAACGTGATAACAGCTTCAATGTTCCCCCTGTTTTGCTGATGATGGTTTTCTGCATGTCTGCATCTGTCAGTGACTCAGTCAGTCTGTTGATGTGTCTGGTTCCACTTTTATTCTCTCTATTGATGAATCATTTGTGAGACGTCCTACCTCCTCACACCCCACCTACCTGGCCTTACTGAATTGTACCTTTACATGATATCATTTAAGTGAATCATGCTGCTCCAGTTTACCATAACTCTTAACTAACAGTAAGTGAACTGAGTCATGTTTCCACGCAACCCAACCCATGTTGAAAATCATCATTATAATCTTTAAATAAATAAGCTGAATTACTGTTTAACCTTTATTAGAAAGTCACTGCCGTAGCTCTGTGTATTAGTGTTAGGGTTGAAAAGTTCAGGACTGGATGTTGTTGCACTAAAGTTTGGACATGTTTAGGTTTCACTTTTGGCTCAATGATGGGAACGTGTCTTATGTTGAGGCTGCAGGGCAGGTACTTTTGGAAGCAAATGTTATCACAGCTTATCAGTTTGGCTGGGAGAGAGTGACAAAAGTTCTCTACGCATGAGCACAGCTGCCTGTACGAAGATTTGGTTCATTCATCTTAGAACGGAAGATGTCACAGTTTGATAGCAAAAAAATGGAAGTTGATGTTTGTTTAATTATTTTTAATACATAAACCATAAACTGAGGTCGGCAGTGGTGGCCTGGTGGTTAAAGAAGCGGTCTGCAGGGCTTCAGGTTTGAATCCAACAGCTGCCAAGTTCCTGTGACCCAGGAGATGAATGAACATACATTATATGTGTTATATTTTGACTCCAATGTATTCACACAGAGCTGATGGAGGACACAACTGCGTTGGACCAGATAAGGCCTACCGCTTCTGCAACGTCCAGGTTAGACTTCGCATCAGAATGATTTTTCACCTGTGCACAACAACCCAAATTAATTACCTTAATTATTAAATTCAGCCTAACTGATTACTGATTAATTATTTTGAAATTGTGTCCATTAATTATTATCATGAACTGCATATTAGCATTACAATTTTGGTTATGTTAGTCTCAAAATAATGTTTAAAATAATATCAATAAGTATAATAAATAACAAAAGTTTACAGGCCCTACCTTCTCTTACTTGTCTTCCAGGAGTGCCCAGAGGGATCCAAAGATTTCCGTGAGGAGCAGTGCTCCCACTTTGATGGCACAGACTTTCAGGGGAAACGCTACAAGTGGCTCCCTTACTTTGGAGGTCAGAGGATTAGTTGAGCAGATCGCTGTGTTGCCATTTAACAAAAGAGTTTCATATTATGTGCTGCATTAGATAATGAAATAAAGAGAATGTGTCATGTCTTAAAGCTGAGAATCCCTGTGAGCTCAACTGCATGCCAAGAGGAGAAAACTTTTACTACCGCCACCGCAGTGCTGTGGTTGACGGTACAACCTGTCACCCCGGACGGAAGGATATTTGTGTCGGCGGTGTCTGCAAGGTACAAATTTGGAAAGAACATTCTTAATATTCAAACAATATTTTAAAACACTTTTAAAATGTTCTCAAAAGCATGTCAGAACACGTTCTGGAGCTGGAGAAAAGAGTCAGGAGTGAACTGTGATAGATAGATAGAACTTTATTAAAATTACGGATAGAATAGAAGATAGACGAATGATAGAAGAGTCAGCTAAGGCGAAGGGAAAGATTTACAGGCCAGTTGTGAGACCAGCCATGATGGATAGATTAGAGACACTAGGAATAGGTAGAAGAAAAGAGGTGGAGGAGTTAAAGATGCTGAGATTCTCTTTAGGAGAGACAAGGAGGTTTGAAGAAAAAGCTAGAGAAGACAGATTGAGATGGTTTGGACATGTTCAGAGGAGAGACAGTGGATGCATTGGTAGAAAATTGATCCTAGAGATGGAGCTACCAGGTAGGAGACAAAGAGGAGATTTATTTTCACAGGGATGAAAAAATAATAGTGTGCAGTTTTATGGAGAGCTATCATCTCTTTCATCTTCACAACTTTCACAACCCTTTTCTTCCCAAGCTTCTTGGCTGTGACAACAAGTTAGACTCGACTCAACAAGAAGACCCCTGCCTGCAGTGTGGGGGAAACGGACAATCCTGCTACCAGGTCAAGAACAGCTTCACAGCACGCAACCTGCCAACAGGTACTAGTGTACATATTCCCATAGTAGGACATTTTCACTCTGAAACATTCTTCCTACTGTGGTTTAGTTGTGTTAATGATCTTGGAGTCACATTTGTCTCCTGTCTCCTGTCTCAGGCTACAACCAGATGTTTGTCATCCCTGTGGGGGCCACAACCATCAGTATTAAAGAGACTGGGGCCTCACGCAACTACCTGGGTGTGATAGACATTGTTGAAGACCTTAAAGGAATACATAAAGCAGTTGTTCACATAGTTTCAATCAGATTAATGAACATTCCTGTGTTCACAGCTATCAAGAATCTTCGTGGAGAGTATTACCTCAACGGACACTGGGTAATTGATTTTTCCAGGGCAACAACCATCGCAGGTACCATGCTGTACTACCAGAGAGCGGCTGAGGGAGAGAATTTGCCTGAAACAATCATCGGTCGTGGTCCCACCACTGAACCTCTGATCGTGGAGGTAAAAACCACAGAGACAGGATCAGAAATCATTCCCATCTGTACTGGATAGGTTTTACTACAGTAGTATTGTGTTACTTTCTTGGGACTAGAATCCATTGAGGTCTCATCTTTTGTTGTTTGATACATTTAAAGAACCAAATCAGTGACTTCAACCGTTCGTCTTGTTCTTGTCAAAACTACCCATGAAGAGTGAATCATTTTAAGTTTTTGTCTCTGCATCCCTTAGCTGATCAGCCAAGAACCAAATCCAGGAGTGGAGTATGAGTATTATCTTCCTAATGGACGCTCCAGGGAAGGATACTACTGGAGTTTTGGTTCCTGGTCAACTTGCAGCAAAGAGTGTGGATCAGGTTTGAAGATTTTTTTTTTTACATTTGTTTATTTTTGGTGTATTTGTCAGAGGACATTATAACTGATGCTCTAAATGTTCTTCCTCCATTAGGCTACCAGTCTCGCTCAGTCTTTTGCACAATTGATAATGAAGCTTTTCCCGACTACCTCTGTGCGTCCCTGCCAAGACCACAGTCTAACCTTACATGCAACCCCCAACAATGCCCAGAAACACACAGGTACTGTACATCACTGACTTGGTTAAGAGATGTTTTTACAACAAACAGTGGTTTAATGCAACATCAGTATTATATTCCAAACTTCTGATCTTTTACCCTAATGCTTAACCTGAACTGATGTATTGAGCAAACTCCTGAGCTCTAATTCTGAAGCTGAGGTGCCAGATGGGTGTTGGTTTATAAGTCAGGAAGTCTTTTCCCCAATGGTGTTAGTTAATAGCCCAGGCTCCATTGACTTTGTGGCATTTCCTGTTTCTTTTCTTTGATTCCGCCTCATGCGTACTCCTTCATTATCTCTCAATTAAAAGTTAAGGAAGACCAAAAATAGATGCTGGTTGGATGTTAATTGAAGTTATTCTGAGACGCTCTACACTAATTATGGCTTCTTGTAGTTAATGCAACCAACTGGAAAGGGGGAACTTGGAAACCTTAGATGAAAACAAAATATGTAACGCTTATTATCTTGAAGTATTTTATTATTTTAAACGTTAGATTTTTTTTGTCCAAACATTTTTATTGATTTTTGAGCCAGACCAGCTACAGAACACACAGAACTTACATGACAGCAGTGGTAATCAGTATAAGCAATATGATTAAACCGTATAAGTAAATAAAAAATAATAATTTCACAGCTTTTGCATGGCCTCTTGTGGACAAATCTTACAATCGTGACAATCATTTGTGATTTAGATTTTTTGGTTAAAAAAAATTCTCAGAGAGTGGTATTAAAAACAGAATGGCAGGAGGGGTGCCTATTAACACAGGAACGCCCCCTATGGATGAGATCTTTGATATTACACGGAAAGAGACCCAGGAAAGGTTCCCACATATTTTCAAAGTACCTCTCATTGCCTTTTAGCACTGAACTCAGGTGTTCCATTGGTAGGACTTTGAGTATTTCTCCATACCACTGGTTGACAGTTGGTGGTCTGGTGTTGATCCACTGAAAAAGAATACGTCTCCTGGCTAAACAGAGGAGCTTGTGTAAAAACATTGGATTTTTGAAAATTAAATCTTATTCCAAGGAAGAATTTGAATTCTCAATTTGTGTTTTTGGCATGCAGTTGTTGCAACTTAAGAATTAAGTACAAACTCTGACTTCATTCCTCTCTTCCTGTCTTTTATTTCCCAGCTGGAGAACTGGAGAGTGGAACGCCTGCTCAGCTTCCTGTGATGGAGGCTCCCAGATACGTAGCGTTGAGTGCATCTCACATGATGCCTCAGGAACCCATGTTGTAGAAGATGCTGTTTGTGCTGCTTATGCCGAGGCACCAACATCACTGCAGACCTGTAATATGCAGAAATGTGCTGAATATCAAGTGTCTAGCTGGAGCGCAGTAAGTAATTCAAGTGTCTTTTTAACTTTTTAGTCTGGATGTAGGAGATCTTTGACGGATAATCTAATTTGTCAAGGGTTTTTTTTTTTCACTGTGGTTAAGCTCATCTGATCCTGTCTTTGTTTTTTCAGTGCACAGTGACTTGTGGTCCTGGAGAACAGACCAGAGAGGTGACATGTGTGGGTTCTGGTGGGACCGCATTGGACGAGTCCTTCTGCAGCTCTCTGCTCCGTCCACCTACAGTGCAATCCTGCGAGATGGCTCCCTGTTCTAGAGAGATCAGATGGCACATCGGAGAGTGGGGTCTGGTGAGCGCAAAAACTTGTCCATTTTAATTACTTTTATGAATTGTTTTGTGTTGTTTTGTGTCGAAATTAAGATTAAATGGGAATAATGACAATTATTGTTTTCTACCCAGTGCTCCAGAAGCTGTGGCTCTGGTTCTCGGGAACGTCAGGTGATCTGCTCGGACACAGAGATGAACCTGTATCCTGTGATCAAGTGTAAGACTGTTCCCAAACCCCCTGCAGTGGAGCGCTGCAACACACAGCCCTGCTACAGACCACAGGGTTAGTGTCTACGCTGTATCCAGGCTGGGCCTTTATTAAAGTTACTACCTTGACTTTGACTTGACTTTATTGTACAAAACCAGGTTGGTTTATGTTTATAACAGCACATGTTTGCAGCAAAGTTACTGATCTGCTGATGTGGGGCTATTTGTTTGTGCAGATGTTCCCAGCTTCCAGGACCCCCGAGGACATGATGTCACACAGACTGGCTTCCAGCCCCATGTTCCTGATCGAGCCACAGGTGATTGTCCATCTGTAATATTTACTGGTTGTTAATCAAGTTAAAGAAATGTGTGTATGTTTTACAAATAATACATTGAAGTCCTTTCACTATAGCACAGGCGTCAAACTGAGGCCCAGGGGGCAAATCTGGCACGCAGAGTAATTGTATTTGGCCCACAAGATCATAACAAATGTACTAGAGTTGGCCCACAAGTATAGTGGCATTATATACTGTCAGGATTTGTAGTATTAGTGATACATGGTCTTTGTTTTAGCGCAGACATTTAATTTTTTGTTAAAGGTCTGTAGAAAAACATTAAAATAATCTGGAAAAGCTACAGATAAAGGAAAATACCACTGATGGAGTTTTGTTTCATGATTTATTCAATTCAATGTTTCCGAAAATCAACATTTATTCAGGGGCGATACTTGAAGAAGGGCAAGCCAGGCAGTTGCTTGGGGCTCCGGGCACTAGGAGGCGCTATAAATATTCAGTCTGGCCGTGACTTCATGCATATTTTTATTATGGCCCACTGTTAAATTTTGTTTGACACCCCTGGATTAGAGTGACACCTAAAATATTTACTGTGTTAAGATTCTTGAGGTACAGTATTCAAAATCAGAAAGTTAGAGTTGTTTTTTTATATATATATTTTCTGAATATGCTTTTAACCCAAAGCTTAACTGCCTGTTTGACAACAGCTGTCCTCCTCTTGACCCAGGTCCCAGGACTAATTGTTCCGACCTCATTGACACGTTTTGTGGGGTCACTGGACAGTGTTGATCATTAAAATATTTCAGACTCACTGAACTGTGCTCCTTCTGGCTCTGCTGTTTCTGTCTCAGTACACTCTGCTGACCCAGTGGTCTAGAATTCCAGGATGGCATTCCAGCATCTCTGTACTTCCTTCCTTAAAACAAAATGTTTTGGGTTTTGGTTAATTTATTTTTCTATTAAGTGTGAAGCACAAAAGCTCGAATTCTTTTGGTGTCTACATTTTAAATATAAAACACATAATTAAATCTACTCTACTCTCAGCCCACAGAGCAGAGACGGATGTGAACCAGACCAACACAGTCTTGGACCCTTATAGCTCGGCCCCTGCTCCCCACTGTAGTCAGTCTTATTATGGCTGCTGCCCAGACGGACACACATCAGCAGGAGGCCCCCGCAGTCTGGGCTGTCCACTGGCTCCGTCCTGTGTCCACACCAGGTGAGAACCTGTCATTAAACTGTGGTTGGGTGAACTCTGTGGTTCCATGTATCTATATATGCTATAGCTTTTTTGTTACACATTGGTCTGCTGTTTATGCCAGACAAACCTATATGTGGGAAGGACAAACTGTTCTGGGGACAAATGCCAACACATATATGTGACTAGGACTGTGTGGTTTAAATGTAAACTAACATAATACAGGGTCCACTTGACAGATTCATCACCACATGACAAAAATGACCACTGACATAAACTGCAGAGTCCTTTCAAATGTGAACTCATGTTTCTACCAGTTACGGCTGTTGCCAAGATGGAGTAACTGCTGCTCAAGGGCCAAACAAGGAAGGATGTGTGGAATTTGTGGCTCCTGCACCAACCGTGAGTAAAAGGAATTTTCTAACCCAAACCACTGTTTCACAACAGGTTGTAAAAATAAGCTGTAGACATTTAAAAATAAATAGTGTTTGTCAATGTCCTGTGACAATATCCCGTTCCTTCAGAGTGCTCCTCTCCCTGCTGAGAATGCAGTCCAGTGCAGAACCACGACTTACGGCTGCTGTTTCGACCGCATCTCTATCGCAGCAGGACCAAATGGAGAAGGTTGTCCTGATCCACCAAACCACAGTAAGGACATTTGGTCAAGACACCACGATCTGCTTGATTCAAAAACAAAAATCTCTAAATGAAACTGACCAAAGAAACTTTCTCGCTTTAGTCGAGCGCAACATCTGCTCATTGCCTCGTGCTGCCGGTTCCTGCAGCAGCTGGGTTTCACGCTACCACTTCAACGTCATCACCTCCAAGTGTGTGCACTTCTGGTATGGAAGTTGCCACGGCAATAACAACAACTTCATGACCCGAGATGAATGTCAGAGAGCCTGTCCAGAAGCTCCCGTGATCCAACAGGCACAGGGTCCTGCAGTGCATGCTAGATCAGAATCAAACACCGGAAATACATTGTCCAGCAGTGGAAGCTCATCTAGAGCAGGAGGATCCACCTCCTCCATGTCCAGGGTTTTTACTGTCCGCGGAGGATCAGCCAGCAGACAGGCCACAAGTGCTGCCTCAAATGCTCATAGAGGCAGACTCTTCCTGCGGGCACGCCATCCTTCACGTGTCACTGCTGCCCAGCACAGTGGCTCAGCTGCCAGGTAAGACTTGGAGACCAGTACCTTATCTGCTGTCCACAGCCTTCCTGCCACACTGAAACAGCATTGCTTTCTGTGGTGTGAATATAGGAAAAAAGCTTGATATTTCTGAAATCTTTATGTGCATCGTTCAGTCACACTTCTTGGTTTCATGCTATCACTGCAAAGTATTCCCTTCCTGCTAATAGTGACATAATGTAAAAACATAAGGATAAAAATGGAAGTGCATCAGAATTAATTGAAAATAGTTTGACAGATAAAAATAAGAGATTGTACTTGAATCAGTATTAAGTAACTTTTGAGTTTATGTTCTGGTCTTTTTCTCTGGTATCCTCTATGACAGTGGTCCCCAACCATTGGGCCAGGGACCGGTACAGGTCCATGGGTGAAATGGTGTCGGAAATAATGTTTCCTTTTGTCCCCATCTGTCTATTCCTTCCACTTGATCCATACCCATATCAACAAAAGAACTGACCAATAGAATGGCTGTCTCTTATACACATCTAGATGTGTATAAGAGACAGGCCCCTGCTCCCCACTGTAGTCAGTCTTATTATGGCTGCTGCCCAGACGGACACACATCAGCAGGAGGACCC
>JAFBJS010005316.1:0-10457 GCA_016785265.1 Paraplagusia blochii
TATATATATATTCGTGAGACAAGTTCGTTTTACCCTACCGATGATGTATATGCCTAACTTGGTAATAGATTATAACTGTTTTTATTATTTATTCTATTATTTTATGGTGGAACCCAAGTTAAAATTTTGGAACAAACCAATTGGCAAAAAAAAATCCTGGTTCAAAGTTTCCAACTCCAATTCCCTAAATGTGGATCTAAGTGACGAGGCTGAGAGTTTGACCAAAGGGCTGTTCTTGGTAAGATGTTTGGAAAAAAACCCTTGTTTTTTTTTTTGAGATCACAAACAGAAGCAGAAGAACAAACATTATGGTGACTTACTTTCTGGCCCTTCATCCCAGGCTCACCCTCTGCACCTGGCTGACCCTGTGGAGGAGGACGAAGAGGAAGAGGAAGAGGAGGAGGAGGAGATTAGAATAAACGACTCCTTCAAACCACAGCATTGTAAATGTCACTGCAGGGGAGAATACGTACGGCGTCTCCTTTTTCTCCCAGCTCTCCTGAATCACCCTTCTCCCCCTGTGTGGGAACAGAGCAGGTAACAACTGACAGTTACTGACAGTTACTGACAGTTACTGACTGACGAGGCAGACAATGAAACAAAAGGGATCAGGAGAAGACGTTCATTAAAGTGTCGTTTTTGGAATTAAAGATAGCTGTAATTATGGGAGGGGAGGGAAAAAAAAAAAAGAAACGGTGAAGAGCAGGAACCTGTTTTTGAGTGAATGTGGTGTTAAGTGAGGATAATGAAATTCCCTGCCCCTGTTGCATTGCAGCACTTTTCACGTTTCCATGGTAAAAATGTATCCCTCTGTCTGCCAATAGATGGCACTTTATGACTGCGGCTCAGTTCGACTCCCTTCCATGAAAAAAAAAAAAAAAAAAAAAAAAAAAACAGCAAAAAAAAAAAAAAAAAAAAAAAAAAAAAAACAGCTCCCTGTCAGTTATATGAAGAATACTCTGGGTAAACATTACTGTAAAACAAATGCACTGGTGTGGTGGACAGGACACATAGATGATGAATAATTAAGCAGATTAGTAATTTAATTTTTTTTTATGCACAGGCTGCATATTCTGAGGAAGCTTCTCGCACTGTTTTTTTTTTTTTTTTTTTTTTTTTTTTACTCGCACACTATCATTGGTTTTTTCTTACTCGTGGAACTGAAGATCTATCACACTGAGTACTCTCAATGATCTTTTATGCTCATTTTGCTGCACTTGTGATGTCAGTTTTTGGGGCATAAATACTGTATACTTGTCTCTAATTAAGTTAGATGGCGTTGGCTTTTAAATTTGGAGAAATCAAAGCTTTTTTTTTTCTCCCCCTCCACCTCCTCATCTCTTCAATAAAATAAATCTTCCTGCGAGGTTTAAGAAGGACTTTCTCCTCTGTTAGCTCACCAAGCCCTGACTCTGTTTCTAAGGAGACGGAGACCTTTAGGAAAGGCATATTTACACACTCCAAAAGACAACAATTACCGTCCAACGACAGATGTTTTGATGGTTTTTTTTTTTTTTTAATGAGCAGCGTTGACGATTTTCTTGTCAAAATGTTACGCCGTTATTAAGTCAGGAGGCTTCCGAATCCATGGAGGGAGTGATCGTTCCAATTAATAATTCAGGGACGGAGGAGGGAGCGCTGGTAAAAGTGACTTTGAGTACTAATTGAATTCTTTACAGCCTCATCACCTGCAGGAACTCAGGAACTGCAGCAGGAATCAATTTGATAATAACACCCGCCGTTGTTCAGTGAGTGGCTTTTTTTTTTCCAGACAATGAGGCCTTTTTTTTTTTTGAAACCGTTTTTTTTTTCTGTTTTTTATGACAGAAAAACTGGAGCTGTACTGTACACACGCTATCGTGGAGGCAGAACTTGCAAAGTTATGGAGGTTTAAATCACCTCTGATGGAAGGTTAATATTGACCCACATTGTCATTTATAACAATCGCGTGCGATGAATTCTCCCAGTGACTGTTGGAATGATTCCGATCGTTATCCTGGTGGAGAATCCGCCCAAGATCATTCAAAGTCAATTTATCGGGACAGGGGTGTGTAACCAGTTAATAAACCTTTCAAATGAGATTAACTGCACGGGCCGCCAATATTTGTTCACATTATCACTGTATTTACACACGGATGGAGGAGGCCAGGGGTGACGTCAAACAGCGCCCCCCTTCCCCGCGCTCCTCAGTGGATGTCAGAGGGTGAAATGTTGACTCGGAGACACCTCAAATCACCAAACTCTCCCTCCATCCATCAATATCTGCAGCGTTCTGTCACAGCCCGTCGGCGGGAGGCGACTTATGTAGATGTGATTCATGGGAAACCTTATCCTATCATCACCTCACGCGCCGCACGTGGAATTTTTTTCATTTTAAAATGTGCGTTATGACAGATGGAGTAATGGGTGGCGCTGTTTGATGTAACTGGTATTTGTTCTATCCGGGTTGAAACTGCGTGTGCAAAGGCGACCAATGAGAATCGATTTTAGTGCTAGGTTTGTAATAATGCGATATTTTCACAGAAATTCTTGAATACAATATCCAAAGGGTATTGTAACGTGTTCTGGCGCAGTGGTTACAAAACCGAAGAGTTTCTGGTTTGAATCCACCAGCTCCCAGGTTTCCACTCAGCAAGGCACCTTCCCCACTCACTGCTCCACAGGTTCTCAAAGTTGCCCACTGTTCACTGTGGCAATGGGTTAAACACAGACGTCACATTTTGTTGTGTGCACAACGTCAAAGTTTTCTTTCCTTCCTTCTTTTCTGTATTAGATACAACAGTGGTTTCAAAGTGTCCTGAGTTCGATTCCCGGGGGAACTACATATGTTGATAATTCTCTGGAAGTTGCTTTGGACAAAAGACTTACAACATATGTCAAACTCAGGCTCAGGGACCAATTCTGGTCCGTATTCTAATTCTATATGGCCGCCAGATCATATTAAATGTGCACAAGAGGTGGTCCACCAATGTACAGCCCTTATACACTGGGTCTCAGGGGCGGCAGTCTCCAGAACTGCCACCCAAATGACACTGCACCATACTGTGAGCTTTCCTGTGGATGATGACCCCACAAATAAGGGACAAAATAAGGACAAAATATAGCACTTTTTGTTTATCGTGTTATGCAAAACTGACTTTTGCCATATGGAAAAAGTTAATGTTACATATCTGGGGAGAAGGGAAAAACCTACACTACTGCTGTCAATTTATTAACAAATTTTTAAAGTTTGAACCACACCACTGTATTTTTTTTTACTTCTAATGTACAATATTAAAATCAGTAGCTTTGAGAATGTCTGGTAAATCTTATAAATAACAATCCCTGTTCCAAAGAAGACACCTTAAGCTGAAGCATCTGGTTCTTCTGGGAATCAAACCCCAAACACTCTGTTCCCAAGAAAGGCGTTTGTTTATAAAATGTTTGGCTTTAAAAAGCAACCGTAATGGAATCCTAGCATTGCTTCAGTTATGTACTGTATATTATGTGTTTTGCCTGTTTGTTCTCCAACGTCATGCACCTCAAACAACCTCTGGGAAATAATCTCCAGAGTAACATCTCTATGAGTCAGTTGTCAGCTGTCCTAACTTTCACAGTCACTTCTGCTGGAAGAAAAAAAAAAAAAAAAAAAAAGCAATACCATGTAGAAGATGTAGGTGTTACTTTGAAACTGTGAAAGTTCCATAACACCTCATCTACTTAGAACTGGAGACAATTCATTTTTAGAAACTGCGCTATAATAAGCTCCTGCTCCATGACATCAGAAATCCGCAGGCTGCCTGCACCAGATGCAGTTCGTATGGAACGGTTCTACCAGCATGTGATGGAGGATGGAGTGTTCACTGAGACTGTAGAAGTCACCATGAAGTCAGGAATACATTTTGCACAGATTTCCAGTGCAGATCTCTGGGTTTTGGGGTGAAGAAAACGTCAACGGTCAGAGGGTTATAACGTCTCTGGAAGTTCAAGAGAAAAGTAAAAAAAAAAAAAGACACTGGTTTGGATGAGAAGCAGCAGTGGCTCATGACTCCCGTGGTTGGGGGTTAGCTGTAAAATGATCAAACAGAAAGGCAACTAAAGGACAGATTCTCCACCGCAGAAGGCAATTTGTCAGATAGGAATAGAGATTCTATAAAAGTTTAATGTTCATAGATTGTTGTTTTCATAGAAGGATGAGAGGTGAATTTTATTCTGATTCATTTTAAAACTGAAAAACAGAAATATTACTTAGGTTATATTTCTTTCGTGGCACATTTCACCAAAAGGCTGTAATTAGGCCAAAAAAAATAAAAAAAATAATATAGGATTGGTCAGTCCCAAGGATTGGTCAATTTTTTTTTCCATACTTACCGTAACTATTAACAGTGCTTTAAATAAATACTTGAATACATAAAACTTTATGGTCGGCAAACTAAGACGAGGAGCCACATGCAGACCTGATCGATGACAGAAGAGAGTCAGATAAGGTGAAGGGACAGGTTTACAGGACAGTTGTGAGGATGGATTAGAGACATTAGGAATAGGTAGAAGACAGGAGACGGAGCTGGAGATGGAGGAGTTAAAGATGCTGAGATTCTCTTTAGGAGAGACAAGGATGGACAGGATCAGGAATGAGGTGATTAGAGGGACAACACAGACAGGAAGGTTTGGAGAAAAAGCTGGAGAAGACAGATTGAGACGGTTTGGACATGTTCAGAGGCTGTCTCTTATACACATCTGTTCTTTAAANNNATTGATGGATGCAGTGAGGGAGGACATGGAGGTAGTTGGAGTCAGAGTAGAAGACACAGAGGACAGGGGGAGATGGAAAACATTGATTTGCTGGTGAGCCATGATCAGAGCACCTCAGTGGCAACCTGGAAGCCGGTGGACTCAAACCTCAGGCCTTGTAGACCCAAATCTGCTTCTTTAACCACTAGGCCACCGCTGCCATCGTCAATGCCTACATTTTCCCTATAGAGTTTGAATAGCAACTATGCATCCACAACCCTGAGCTAGAACATCAGTGATGATGGTGATGAGGACCATGAGAGAATTTCAGGAAGATTTTTTTCTACATATTATTATGTTGCTGTTGCTCAAATACCCAGCCTTCCTTCCTTCCAGCCCAGATCTGTGTTCCACTCTATGGAGCCAGGACATCATGAAGAGGTCAATCAGACAGTTGGAGCTTCCACACTTCCAACTTTCACTGCTTCCAAAACTTCACCCATGTTTGTCATTAATCCAAGTCTTCACTCGCTGCTGCGTCTCCTTCCTTCACCCAGGCTCAGGCCCCGCCCCTGTGTCCACCTCTGGATCAACATTAAACCAATCCCCACACAGTGAACCACCCACACGGGCCTCGCTGCACTACTTTGTCCAAATGTCGTCCATTAGCCTTTGTATTTTAGAAAGCTTTTGGATCATTTAATGGTATCTTGGCAGGGGTCTGTGAATTATGACCCAGAAATTGACCGATTTCTGCAAATCTTTATTCCACTAGCACTCTGATTTTTTTTCCTTTTTTTTATTAAATGTGTAACTTGCTGCTTTTTTGGGAAGTAGTTTCAAAGTCAAAGAGTGAGGCATTGTTTTATTGACCTCATAATTTTTACGCTTTTGTAAATCAGTGTTCTTTACAGTGGAAGCTGCTCATCCTTTATTTAAATTCAATGATCGTTTTGGGGTAAGAAGTGATGATGATCAGACTAGAAAGTTTTTAGCTGCTTTCTGACAATGTTTTTCTTCAGTTTCTTTAATTTTTTAGAGCCAATCTGACAAAACAACAAATGCATCTCATTTTTGTAATTAATGCAAACATCAACAGTGTGTTGATGTGTGTTACCAAGATCTGTTAGACTATTACATTTAAGAAGAAAAATTTAAGATGCATTGGCTTCTGCTGCAGCAGTCTTTCCTTTTGTATTTCACAGTCAGTCAACATTGGTGGCTTAGTGGTTAAGGAAGCAGACTTGGGTCTGCAAGGCTTCAGGTTCGAATCCACCAGCTGCCAGGTTGCCGCTGAGGTGCTCTGAGCATAGCACCGTCCCGAGCAAGAGGGCTCAGGGTGGTACAGTGTGATTTGGGTGGCAGTCGTGAAGACAGCTCACCCTGTTTATACCTCACCAAGTCAGGCCAACATTTTAGGTAAAACCAATTACTGTAAACTGTTCTGATTCAGTTGTGATGCTCTGCTCACTTTCTGGTCACCTGACTGTGTTAATAAGTCCACTTATCCATCATTGGGTCCTAGGGGCAGCAGTCTCCACCACTGCCACCCAAATCACACTGCACCATAATTATGTGAGTTGCGATGGTACTGTGATGCTCAGTGGTAACCTGGTGGCTGGTGGATTAGAACCTGAAATTTTGAGTAACCAAGTCTGCTACCTTAACCACCAGGCCACCACTGCCGCCATATTAGAAGATAAGTAAGAAATTATTTTTTTTGTGTTCAGAACACTTTTATTTTTTCAAAAGGATTTCGAGCAGTACTTCTGAAATAGTGGGGTAGTGGAATATGGGCTGCTGGATAGAGGAGTAACACTGCATTAATGCTTGATGTTAAGCCTCCAGTCACTAGGTGGCAGCAACTGAGACAATGGTCAGTAGTAATGACTCACTGGTAATTCAATTTGCAGATGTGTGTGAGTCAGGGGGACATTACAGAAAATAATGGAGAAGTGCTGATTTACAGAAAAATAAGTGTGAGACTCTTTGTGTCTCTCCTCTCTGTCTCATCTTCATTTTGATGTAATGTGAAGTTTTGAGCGTTTTGATTTTCCGGATGTGATAAATGCGGACATTTCAAATGAGCCTTTGCAACCCAACCTTTGAAAGGAAATTACAGAAAACTCATAAAACCCTAATCAAGGTAACCTCTGCTTGTCATTCCAGCCTCCAGCTTGACACAATAGGACATTGTAATAATACGACATCATTCCTCATCTGCACAAATTCCACTTTGATTTGTTTTCCCCATCGAGCGTGTCTTCGTGTGGCAAACTTTTCAAGGTTGGTCAGCTGACAGTTCTCCTTCCGTTGGACACGTAGAGCATGAAAATGTCTGCGGTCCACACTGACCAGAGGAGCAAATGACTCAGCTCTACGTCAAACCAACAGCTGCGGTCAATAGGTTGCCCACTGCACAATGGCCCTCACTTACAGCACGATCTCCCGGGAGAGGTCACACACGGCCCGGGCGGTGATTTTTTTTTTTTTTTTTTTTAGCAGATAGAAGTGGAGACAGCGGGAGGCCTCATATCTAAAGGAAGAACCTTTCTTTTCTTTTCTTGTAACGTGTGACTCCGGTGAGCAACAGCACCCCTGGGCTTTCATCAAAACGATGTGAGGCACTGTATGTAACGGCCATCTGTCTGTTCACAGAAGGAGAGTCGAGTCAAACCGAGCTGCTCCGCAGGAGACGCCTGATGGGAACAGCTACTTAACTTGCTTTGATACATTTTGACTGAGAGGTGCTATTTCCAGTCCGGGGGAGCGGCTCCTGACTGGATCATAAAAATGTCACTCAGGGATGGAACGGGGATTTAAACTTTCTGTGATGACTCCGTTTGTTCCACTGTGTGCAGATTAAACCTCTGTGTCTTTAGAGAGACGGTGAGAAATCCTGGATCAGAACATTGGTTCTGTTGTGTTTCACCTGGACGGTTATTTGACGTTCATGAAACCAGGGTCGACACAAAAAAAATCACGTAGTGAAGACTTTATATAAAAATCTCTATGGATATATATATACATTTATCCATAGAGATTTTTATACATATCTTTAAACTATAGTTATGTCTACACCGGACATGGACAAACTAAGGCCCAGGGGCCAGATGTGGCCCGTGCAGCTTTGTAATCTGGCCACCAAACCTGTGAAAATTATATACCATAATTTCCGGACTGAGCACACCTGAATATTAGCCACACCCACTAAATCGAAAACACTTTCGTCTCAGTCTTGTGATGTCCTCTTCATTGAAACCTGTTGGTGATTTTTTTGCAACAACACCGTGTTGTCTGGATCCACTGGCAGACGTCAGCAATGGTTGCTCTACGCATGCAGCCAGTTTTAGTAAATGATTTTTGGCTGGTTGTCATCCAGGTCTCCCACTGAACGCCGCGTGCCGTTTTAAATGTATGACTCACACTAATGTCTAGCGGCTGCAACTTTGTTGTGCCCGCATGATTGGTTGATGCCAAGCTTACGTGCAGCAGGTCTTTTTCCTTCTTCTGAATTGATTGCTTTTCAGTAAAAATTGTGTTGTTTGCATTTCTTCGTGGATTATACATGATGAGGAACTGTGCATGAAGCGCAAACTCGCAGTAAAGTAAAGCTGCAGAATTCTGACCGCGAGAAAATAGTAGCGACTTGTAGTCCAAAATTGGTATGTTGTGTGGTTATACATCTGCATTTTCCCTGCAAAAACCATGTTTCCCCTATAGATGGCATTGAAAAGGTTTTTTTTATTTTTTTAGTTTGTGATATTTACTCTGCAATGGATCTGGATTAAAAGGTAGATTTTGTGTAATTTCTCACTTTTTTAGGTAATTTGACAACACATTAATTGATAAACTAATCAATTAGAAAAACAATCAATAGCTTTATCCATTCGTCCATCCTCTTGGGAGATTGGTTAATGAAACCTACCTTAGCACCTCCGCCTTCTGAATTTCCTGGAGGTCCCTGCAAAAAAAAAAAAAAAAAACTTTAAAAAAAATAGTTTAAATGTTCACAAATTCTAAAATCTAATATTTAAGGGAACAATGATAAAAAATTAATTTCAGCTTATTCCTATCTCCGGGGTCAAAAGTCTGTGCAGTGAGACTTTCTTGGATGTAGGAATAAGGTGGAATCAAACCTGCAAACAGCCACTGTGTTGCCACTGTTTGTTCAGTGTCCCTGCTCCCCTCTGTTCCTGTTGCCCACTCTCACCCACAGACATATGCACTCAGAGATACAGCTTATATTTCTGCCTCTACTTTCCATATCAGTCGACTTTTTAAAAAAATCCCTCAGTGCAAGATTTTGCCATTAAATCACGACCAAACGGGGAAAGAAACACGAGCACTGAGCGAAAGTGAGCGAGGCATATGCTCCAGCTTCTTACTTCTGGGTAGAAATCACCTCTAAACTGGAGCTGACAACACAATTCAGAAAACCAGGCTGAACGCAAAAGTCATCAGACACCGTTTCTGTTATTTTTTCCTTGTGCGCAGTCACAACGAGTCGCCTGTTCGTACGACAGGGTTCATGAGAGTCGCGCTCAGTGACGAGACACGATCCAGCAGCTGTGACACGCAGCTCTTTTCCTCCAATTACGCAGACATGCGGAGTAAATGACTAGTGATGTACACAGAGATATGCATGATAACATCAGTAACATCTATAAAGCCATACACCAACAATCACTGGGAGGGTTTCTGCTCCACTGTGAGACAATGACGCAGTCTGCATATTGAGGAAGAGGGAAAAGACTTCTACAAAGAAAATGTCTGTCACGAATAATTATCAGTCTACGGAGAAACCTAAGGCACTATATGTATGATTATATCTTTCTATCCATCTGTCTGTCTGTCTCTCTGTCTGTAAGACAGATTAAGATGGTTTGGACATGTTCAGAGGAGGGACAGTGATTATATTGGTAGAAGAATGATCTCCGAGATGGAGCTACCAGGTAGGAGACAAAGAAGAGACTTATGGATGGGCATGGAGGTAGTTGGAGTCAGAGTGGAGGATACAGAGGACAGGGGGAGATGGAAATTGTTGACTCGCTGTGGCAATCCCTGAGAAAAAGGGACAAGTTGAAAGGAGAAGATCCATCTATCTGTCTGTCTGTCCCTCAGTCTGTTGGTGGTCGTCCGATCCCCATGCCATTCTATTTATCTATGGATCTATCTGTCTATCCCTCTGTCCACCCCTTTGCTGTCCTGCCCCTCTCTATCTATCTATCTATGCATCCATCCATCTGTCTGTCTACCTGCCTGGCCGCCAATTTATGTATCTAGCTGTCTTGTCTGTCCCTCAGTCTGTTGGTGGCCGTCCTTCCTCCATGCCTTTCTATCTATGTATGGATCTATTTGTCTGTTTGTCCACCTATCCGTTTATCTATCTATCTGTCTCTCTGTCCGCCTTTTGCTGTCCTTCTCCCTGCCTATCTATCCATCTATCTATCTATCTATCTATCTGTCTGTCTGTCTGCCTGTCTGTCTGTATCTTCAGGCTTGATACAAGTTTCATCTGTTCCACAACAGCACTCGTGTGTCGATCTACTTATGTCTTCTTCTTCTTTTGCTTTCGACTTATCCCATTTTTCTGGGGTTGCCACAGCGAGTCAACAATTTCCAACTCACCCTGTCCTCTGCATCCTCAACTCCAACCACCTCCATGTCCTTCCAATCTCCTCTTTGGCCTTCCTCTTTGTCTCCTACCTGGTAGCTCCATGTCTAGCATTCTTCTCCCAATATAA